>BMAV01023052.1:13498-45986 GCA_019973955.1 Trichonephila inaurata madagascariensis | reverse complement strand
AATAAGTACGAGTGTTCCTTCAAAAAATATTGTACTTCACTTGTATGTATTCTTTGCCTGAGCAAGCATTTAGGGCAAATAAACAGAACAGAAAAATAAACTGTTCAAATACTTTTAAACAAAGGAGAGGTGAAATCTTAGAGCAGTGTTTCCCAGAGTATGGTACGTGAAGAATTTGGTTGGGTGTACGCTTTGCACCGGAGTTTGGTGGGGATATGCACTACACCATGCTTAACTGATCCTGTTTCTACGTTCTCATGAATCAAGTCTAGACAGTCTTGTGAGGCGTGAAATGGTCCGAGATTACACGACCACATATACCACACTTCGTTACCGAAATAACATACCTCGTGAATAGTTAGTGGCTTCTCCCGGCGCCTGTGTATTTTTAGCTTTTGTGCAATTTTTTCGTACAGGAAATGTTTGTTATGTCCTTTAGTAAGTCCCACTGATTTTGATTATTTTTATAAAATATAATTTTTATCCCTAACATTGGTTATGGATCGCTGGTTGAAATCCTGAACTATACTACACCGAAAGAAAGTAATGATTATAGTAACATTCAACTAACAGGGAATAATGAAATTAACGACGAATCAATTTCAATTCTGAAAGAACCTGTTAAGAAAAAAAGCAAGATACTAAACACAAGTACGATAAAGTATATCTTAAATTTGGATTCTCATAGGCAGGAGATGAAAATTAGCATATTTCACTTTGCGTCAATTGTTTTGAAAGTGCAACAAACGAAATCATGAAATCATCCAACTTAAAGCGCCATTTTGAGACAAACCATTATCAGTACAAAGATAAACCCATAGATTTTTTTGAAAATAAGAATTTAAAAAATCAATATCGAAAAGCAATGTGAGGTTTGGCAGGAGGCTACAATCAAAAAATACTAGGAACTTCGTATAGCGTGTTGCTTTTATTTATGAAATATAGGGCAGCGGAAACCATTGGCGAAATTTGAATCAAGTCTGCAGCAAGAAACTAATACAAAAAATAGAACGAAACAAACTTTTGATCGCGTTTCTCTCTCAAATAAGGCAGTTCATCGACGAATCATTGATATGTCTAATAATATGAAATAGATTTTACTATCTGATATTTCTCAGAGTCGTTATTATGCATTGCAAGTCGATGCCCACTAATATTGCGAAATTTCGCAAATCCTATGACGTTTGTTAGATACGAAAAAAAATCGAGAAATTCATGAAGACTTTTTGTTTTGCCAGCTTTTATAAGATCACACAACAGGAGAGGATACCTTTAATGTTATGAATAAATTTATGTAAGAGAACAATATTGAGATCAGAATAGATGTGTTGGAATAAGCTCAGATGGGGCAAAAAGTATGGTCGGAATTAGTAAAGGACTCATTACAAGAATTCAAAATATTGCCCCAAATGTCATATCCATACGTTGTTGCATACACAGAGAGGTTTTGGCAACACGCAAGATACCCGCTGATCTACAGAAAAGTTCTGGATGAAAGCGTGACAATCGTTAACTACATTAAAAAATACGTCCTTTGAATGTACGACTTTTTTCTCCACTATGAGAAGAAATCGGAGGTAGTCATATCCAACTTCTTTATCATACCGGTGTTCGTTGGCTATCTCGAGAAAAAAATTCTAAATCGATGGTTTGAACTTGGACATGAACTTCAATGTTTTCTTAATGATAGATTTGACTTGAGAAATTGTTTATATGACTGGAAATGGCTTTGAAAACTAGCATACTTAGCAGATATATTCTCTATTTTACATTGTTTCAGTTTATTGTTACAAGGCAAAGAAATTTCAATGCTTCACGTTTAAGATAAAGTGAACGCTGCTATCATAAAACTAAATTTATGTTAAAAGAGAGTGTTGGTAATGTAGTAGACTCGTTTCACGAGTTTACAAGTTGGACTTCTAAAATTGATGCTGATACTCTGAAATGCAAATGCATAACACAGCATTTGGAGAGTTTGCAAGTGGGATTGAAAACTATTTCTCTCAAACAAAAATATTGAATGGATAAGATATCCGTTTAACTTTAACACATTAACACGACATCCATGCCAGAAGATTTGTTGCATGCAGAAGAAAAAGGAACTATTGGAATTGGCTACAGACGGATTCTTGAAAAATAAATGTAATGAGTATTACTTTAGCAGCATTCTGGTTACAAATATACAACCTGTGTATCCGGGGTTTTAACAGAAAAGGTTCCGAAATACATCTTGCCTTTTCCAACTTCATATTTATGAGAAGTTACTTTTTCAGCATTTGAAGACACTAAGTCGGAAAAAAGGAACAGACTATTGGCCGTGGAACCGCATCTCAGATTAAAACTGACAGTCATAATTTAGCTCTCTGGTTATCTGTCATATCAGCACAAATTTCATCCATCTCATTAATTCAAATAAATGTCATTTATAATAGAACTTTTTATTTATATTTTATTATGAATAATTTTGTTTCTCTTTTCTCATTATTTTGTGTATGTCACAAAAAAAAGAAAAAATATTTTGATTGTTGTTAAAATACATCCTTTTTCTTATTTTTATTTATTTATTTTTTTGACTAGGGGTATTCAGTGTTACAAAAATTATACAATGGGTACACATGTGTCAAAAATTTGGAAACACTGGCTTAGTGCACTTACTTCATGGAAATGAAAAATAATGTAGTATACAGTTATTTACCTAATCAGACACACCTCAGAGAAATACTTTATAAAAACATAAAGCTATTTATAATGAAAATTAAGCAACCGACTTTACAAAAAGTGGCGACTTTTTTTTAAAGAAGTGCGTAATGTCCCGTTGTTTTCCGCACGGCACTCTGCGTTTTGTTGCTTCATCATGAAGACAACGAAAGGAACACAGTAAGTCCATTGCCGACGCACCTTGTTTAAAATGCAAAGGTGACCAAACGTCCTCCCTTTATAGGTTCTGTCCTTCCTCGAAAAGTGTCCTCCTTTTCAATATTTTAAAAAGTGGATCTGTTAATCTCTATTTTCAAAGATGAATCAAACATGTTTCCAAAATCTCGAAGAATGGTCTGAAACAAATATCACAGGAAATAACAGTTTTCGATGGTATTTTTTGACTTCATCACAAGTAAATTGGGCAGATATAGAAAACTGTGTTGATTTGTTATCAAAAGAAATGCCTGATATTAAAATCGTTGACAATGGTTTGTTTGATGAAATTGGAAGACTGAATGTACATTTAAATTATAATAAATTGAAACAACTGGAACATCAACACATGCTGAAATTGATAAAAGATGGGTGGAAATACTTAACCATTTCAAAAACGCGAACACATTGCATATGAAAATGTAATTATTCTTGTTGTATTTACGTTGTGCTTCCCTGGAAGTAATGCACCAGTTGAAAGAGTTTTTTTTCAGTTGATAAATGATTTTTGTGAAGTGACTAGTGAGAAATCAAAATTGAATGTTAATATTTTAGCTGCAGTACTTACAGTAAAATTCAGTATGAAGGATATTTTTTGCCCGAACTTGCCGATGTATTAAAAAATGATTTGTTGACAAAAAAAAAGTCATTCAATAGAAAAATACTCGTTTAAGATAATAGTTAAAAAGAATCTAAGCGTAATGAGCGTATTTTTGTTTGAATTAATAAAACGTTTCATATATTTAAGTTGTAATTTTTTCTTAAATTTTTCGTCCTCCTTTTCATTGTAAAAAAAAAATGGTCTCCTTAAAAATGTTGAAGGGCGGTTTCGACAGCCTTTAGTCCCTCATTAAGTGGTATTTTTGAACGGTGTCCTCAACGTTGACGTCTTGAACGAGTTTGAACTCAAGTTTTTTTCGACCTGCAAGGGTGGGCCGAGTTCTACGGATTGCCAAGTTTTCTGGACTCTACCGTATTTATTATAATTTATTACTGATGCTCATTAGAACTTGAAAGATTATTACTCCATGTAAAATATGCAAAAATAATTCATTTGATGTTTGTTGAGTTTATAAAGCACAATGATACGAAAAGAAATAAAAATAGGACACAATTTAGTTGACAAATTAAAAAAAAAAAACTTAATATTTTTATTGTGTTTATCATTATTATTGTATAGCTATTGGTGAAGAAGGATAACATTAAAGCTTTGTTCTGCAAATATCAATGCTACCGGAGGGGAAAAAAGCCATTAAGACAACTATTTTGGAAAAAAAAAATTTAACCCAACGATCAAAATGTGAGCAAAAAACGTGTTTTTATCTTCACACACAAGTAGTTACAAAAACTCTTAAAACTAACTTCAATGTAACTTCTTTTTGATTGAGGTATTTTTCCTCCAAAGGTGCGAAAATGCGGAAATGGTGCCATAATTCAGAAAGAAAAAATCCCTCTTGACATTAATCAAATACGAATAAAAACCTCATCCCCCCTCCCCTTCCACCATCCTTTATTTTTACACAATCATGAAAGGAGGAAGGCAAAAAAACAATTTTCTTCTATTCGTCGCGGAAAACCCATCCTTGGATGAAAACGCCGCCAGCCTTGGCGAGATTTGAATTTTTTTGTTGGCGATTTTTCTTTTTTTATCCTTTGCTTCTTCTTTCTCCTTGAACACATGCGAGCACGTGCAATGCCACATCGCCATGGGATAGAGGGGGTGGGGTGGACAGGATCGTGTCATTTCTTCACGCTCAATTAGCAGTTGTTTAATTATGACTTGTTTTTTTTCCTTGATTTTTTTTGTTTTTGTTTTTCTGCCTTTTCCAAAGATTCGAGTTTTTCTTTTTGTATTTTTTCCCCTAATTGCTTAGTTATTTTTTTTTTGTAAACATTTCTGCAAAAAATTTGTTTTGTTTGAGCAGTAATTTAGTTTGAGCTTTACCAGTCACAAAAAGAATTAACCCGGCATCATTCTCGCGAAAAAAAACGACCGAATGTTCTCGCGCAGGGTATCTCATACCAAAGGGTGTTTACATTGTGTTTTTACCGTAAAATTTGAAAACAAAAGTTAAAAAGGAAGAAAAGTAGGAAATACACCATGTTTGTTACATTTTTCACACGTAAATTTAGCTTTTCTGCTCTGTTTTTATAAGGGCATTCAGTACATTGTTTATATACACCTTTAATCTCGTCATGAGTGAATGCGATGTTTTCACTGGATCTTAATTTTTTTTTATCTGTATCTTTTTGAAACTAAACATAGGAGCAAAAACTTCTCAAAACCTTAAATTTAAAAATATGGAAATTTCTTTTTTATTTTCTCTTTTTGTACCAGTAATAGTTTTTTTTTTACAAAAGTTCATCTGTAAATGGATAAGATGTGCATAAGTTGTCTCCTTTAAAATAACGTTCTTCCCAATGTTTTTGTGTCTCTACGTATAAAACATTTATTTTCAACAGTGTCCCTCTTCTAAATCTGGATCGATTTCAGTGGAGGAATCACATTTGTTGTTATACTCTTCATCAATTGATTTTTCCTCGTCATAAACGCGGAGAGAATTTCTTCATCCGAAAATACTGTTATACTTTATCTATTAAATACTGTATCTATTAAATTACTTAAATATCACGTTTCATCATCATAACTACAATAATACACCATAGCATGAGGAAGATTTGAAATGTACTCATGCATTCAGAACTGTAACGGTTATTCACGCGCAGGGTATGGCATACACGAAGAGACGGTACTCAAATATATATATTTAGAATTCGCCTACAAGCTAAAGCCCTTCAAAAGATATGACCTTGAAGTCAGCTATGCGAGAAACTCTATTTTCCAAAAAAGGCTTAGAAGGAGCGTTGAAAAAAGTTAACGGCGGGTGTGACATACCCTGCGTGAGAAGTGTCAGATTAAATTAAATCAAATAATAAAAATAATGGGGACAAAAAAAAAATAACTGTGTGAACCACATTTTGGATGGGTAGGGGCATGATGCTTTTATTATTCAAATAACTCTATTTATTTTTTGTTAATTCCCCATCTTTAGAACTAGCCTAAAATCAATCGTAAAATTCCTATTTAATTTCTTCATCGTTATTCTGAAGACTTAATCATATTTTTGTAAAGATAAATGCATTTTTTTAAAATGATGAAAATCAAATTGTTGTCAATGTTCCTTTATAAAAAAAAATGTCAGGATTTTCCAGAACACATAGCTGATATATTTTTTTAACGGTCATGATGTGATGTACATGCTGGTAACAACTATAGTAAGAATTAAAGAAAAATTCAATAATAAGTATTGCCAAAATATAATCAATTTCGTTTCAAATATATAGAGTAGATTTTTGTTAAACATTTTTTGGGGATCACATTAAATATTTTATTACTACTTTAACGACTTTTAAAAGATGTAACACATAATTTCTTCGAAAAAACGATAGCTGGTGATATTGGTGTGAATTAAAACACGCACACTATTAACTGTAGTAATCAGCGCCGCATCTAAGACTCAGGCCAGTGGCGTAACGGAGAACACTTGGCCCCCCTGCAAAGCCAGGTTTTGGGCCCCAAAGTTGGATTTTACAAAGGGTAGGTACTTGGCGGCAGTCAGTCTTTGGGCCCCCGCAATGCTGGGGTTGCGGGGGTGTACGTTACGCCACTGACTCAGACCTTTGCACGGGTGCTGTCGCAGCGGTCACAGTCGCGAATGTTTTTATCGAGTCGTAGGTTTAAGTCCTGATGCGACTAAATGCCCCCTTGTAGAGGGGCTGATGTATATAAAATCCGTCTTGACTAAAAATTCGTACGGTGGTGTGGAAGTTTAGAGAATGGGATGCCAGTTAAGGTATATCATCCTCGTCAGAGATCTATCCCTAATAGCTTTTGAGTTGCTTCCGAGTGTCAATAAATTACCTTTACTATTCGACAAATATTCGCTGATTAGTATACTGGCTTCCGTTCCGCGTAGGAGGCTGCGGTAGCCCAGTGGTCAAGGTATCGAATCAGTTCGAGTTCCAGTACCACTAAAAGACCCGCCGTGTAGGGCAGCGATGCACGTTAAATCTGTCGAGAGCTGAAACGTCCTCGCGTTGATGTGGTGTAGTGTGGTAGCTAGGAGAGGGGGTGCCAGCTCAGGTGTCGTCCACGTCACATGACCATGGTTCAAAATTACGTGGTCCGTCGCTAAAAGCCCTCGTGTAGATGAACAGTGCGACGTTAATATTCCCTCACTCACTCCGTTCCGCGTATCTCTCTGCATTGTTTAGTTTAATCTTGAATTTCTTAAGCAGAACGGAAAGATAGGCATTGACACTGATTGAAAAACAAGCCATTTAAGAAATAGAACTCGGCACATTTTATTTTGACTACTATGCTTGTGACTGTTGTAAATTAAATGATAGATGGAGCTTCAAGTCATTTGAGAGTTATACTTCTATTTTAGCTCATAGAATCAGTTATGTAATGTTCTTTGTGTGTATTGTGTACATGTCTTCTGTGGCGTCTAAGGAAATAAACAAGAATAAGTAAAAAGATGGACTGAATTATTGGTATAACACAGTGGTCGGCAACCAATGGTACGCGTGCCACATGCGGCACGCGGTACAATTCTCAGTGGCACTCTGCACTACTCTATAAATTTGTTAATTTTAGATTGGATGGAAGTTGATAAATTTATAATGGACATTATTAGACAAACATCTAAAGAATTATGGACATTTGCTGAGTTACGAAAAAAACTGAAAGATAACTCTAAAGATTCAGGTATTTTGTATAGTGATGTCATTGCTGTGGGAAAATTTAATTGTTTGTGAAGAGAGAAAATTGCATGTACTCTGCTTAAAGCTTTTGGTTCTACATATCTAAGTAAAACTTCTTTCCTCATATGAAAAATATTTCGAGTCCGCAAAGAAATTGTTTAACAAATGAATGCTCAAAATCCTGTCAAATTGAAAGACACAAATTATACCCTTGATTTTTGCAATATGAAAGTATTGCGGTGCAAGCACTGGATTCGTATTAAAATTTCTATTTATTTTTTTTCCCATAAAAGAAAATATTTATATTGTATGTTGACTATTTCGTTTTGTTATAAATATGTTTAAAAATACGTACGGTAAAATCCAGCGTATAACGCGCACCTATACTTTCAAGCTGCATTTTTTAATTTTAAGGTACATTCGCCGTATAACGCGCAACCTCTTTTTTACGAAGGAACCTACAATGTACGTTAGCAATGCTATTATGATTCAAAGCCATTTATTCGAGGTATTACCCCAGGATTTTTTAAAAAAATATATTTCTAGAAAAACAACCATTTAAGTTCATAAGGGAATTCATAAGATTTCCCTTATGAACTTATGTCATTCATTATTTTTTAAATAAAAAGTATTTCGATATATATATAATTTTTTTCTATGGTCACCTTTTTTTAAAATTTTTAAAGCTCTAATTTTTATACCCGGCGTCTAACACGCACCCGTAAATTTCGATCTTCTATTTTGTGTTAAAAGTGCGCGTTATACGTCGGATTCTACGGTAATATATGTACAATTGAAACTTTTTTTCATGTTTGGTGAAGAAATAATTATATTTTATGCTGTTCATTTTTATGTAAGAAAAATCGTTAAATGATGCAAAATTAATACATAAGAAAACTGTAAATCTATATTATTGACCTATATTATCCAATTTCCCATGCATTATCGCGGAAACCGAATTGTTTGAAAATTGTCCTACTGTGTGGCAGTTGAATCCTATTGGTAGATTGGTTTGGCACTCTACTGTTATAAAAGGTTGCCGACCCTTGGTATAACATAACGTTTAATGGATATAATCGCATAATCGGCCAATGGAACTAAGGATTCAGGAAATGCAAGAGTAATAAGTTCTCTTTTTACTGAAGATAATTTACTTTTGATATTACATGGTTTTGTTGATGCTTTATGTTCATTGCAGAAACTGCTAAATGCGTATTTATCAGCAAATAGAAAAAACGTCGATTGCGAATCATTATTCGTGAAAAATGAGCTAATCAAATTTACTCTCGATGTAGTTTCCACACATTGATTGACAACACAATGATTAAATTACCAAACCATTCCTCTCTAAAATTCACTTATATCAAATGCTTCTTAAATAAAGCAGTGATTTGACTATTTTTCTTAATGTCTGTCTTTTCCTAAGAAATTAGGCTCAAATTTAAAATATTTTAAAGTAGAAAAAAATCTATAGCAGGATTAATATCATAATTTGACTTTAATAGAAGCAAAGAGAGAAGCAAGTTTCATTATACAGTTCATTTCCGCGTTTTATATATATATTTTAATTATTTTTGTATTTGAAACTGCGTTTCGAATGTAGGTTCAACTAAAACATTAAACGCGCGGAGGCAGCTTTACGAAATAGAGACTGCGTAGTGTTTTAAAACCGTAAAATTTTGAAAGCTTTGAAGTATTGATTCTATTTTTAAAATCCTGAATCAGCAAAAAAAACGGAGTCTACGTAAGAAGGAAATAAATTTATGACCCAAAGTTTAAGTTAAAAAATAACACACAAGTTAGTTCTTAACACAAATTAAAAAAATACGTACATATATCGTGCAAATAAAATCTTCTGTCACTTTTTTTCTCTTGGCTTGTAAAATATATCACGTTTGAAAATGGAGATTATGTAATTACCTCGAGGTCAATGCAACAGATAAAGAAATTTCATTATTGAAACATAATTCGCCACGATTATATAAAATCTTGAAGATAAAAATTTTGTACTTTTATGGCTACAAAAGGTAGTAAAATGTTTTCCAGGAACTCAAAATTCCATGACCATCACGTTTTAAATCCTTTTCCACGTAGTTATTTCGCACACACAGTCTTAGAAACTTTATTTTATGTACTCAGATAATAACTTAAAGTATAATGTCTTCAAAATTTAATATTTTTCTTTAAAAAAAAATTCTGGCGTGTCAGACAGTTGTTTCAAAACCTGTAAATTCAACTGTTCAGTAATCCCAGCGCAAATAAAAGAAAAACAGACATTAATTAATTATAAACAAGCATTCCAAACGAGTAGTTCATAACAGTGGCGCACACAAGGGGGGTCCTGGGGGCCCGGACCCCCCCAAAGCCCTTGATTTTTTTTTCCGATTGGTTATAATTCTAAATATATAATACGTAAAATTTAATTAAATATTTGTTATTAATGCTTAATTTTATTAATTAATGCTAATTATTTATTCAATAATTAGTTTTTTACTGTGTTTTGTTAATGAAAATCGACAAAATCAAAAATAGCATGATACAAGAATGGTGAACTTTCAACCCCGGACCTCCCCCTTAAAAAATTCCTGTGTGCGCTACTGGTTCACAAAATAGATCTTAAAAGATCATTTAATTGACTATGGGTTCTTAGGATGCCTTAGTGTTTAAAACAAACAAACAAAAAAAGACATTTTAAAGACTACACAAAATTACCTATAACTAGAAATGTTTTTTAAATATTCGATCATTAGTCTGTTTTGAATTTACTTCTGAAACAGAACTTTCTTACATTCTCGCGCGTGTGTAATTTTTCTTTTCTTTTCGAATTGAATGATTATATTTAAAAAATTATTTTTCGTAAAAATTTATTTATAAATCAAGTCTATATGTACTTTCTCTTTTACATTCGCTGTTTCAGTCAACATCAGCATTAAATTTAAGTCACAGTCAAAAAATTATTCCGAATTGATTTATATTGCAATAAAGAATTTTCGATTAGATCTCTGGAGATTTACGAAAACAAATATGGTTCTTTCATATTTCTTGAGCAATGTTAAAACTCTTGAAATACTAAACAAAAAGAATATTTACAATTATAGTATCGTCATTATAAATCTCTGTTTTCGATTTATTTTCGTTGGTTACTGATGTATTTTCACTCTGTTATCTGTTCAATACTTCTTTAAAATAGATATCTACATATACTTCCTTATAACAGATTCACAGAAAACATTCCATATTCGCAGAAAAGTTTATTTTATAAAGGTGCACTATCATCAACTTTTATTTTTTACCAATTACGTTGTTCATTTATTTCTGCAAACATCATCTAAAAACATTTTGATGAATTTACATTTTCTTCAATAACTTTATTCGCAAAATATATATTGTTTCTTTCATTGTCTATTTTTCTACTGAGAACTAAAATTAAAATTTTAAAGATATTCTACATTTATTCAATATGTGTTATTTATTATTTCTTAAAAGTAACTCAGCACGGAAAGAATGTTAACTTTAATCAGTTGAAAATAATGATTTTATGTCTGTCAATAATGCATTTACTATTTAAGATTTGAATCATAATCTGTGCTGTTATTAAAGAAAGGAATACATCACTAGTACTTTTCTAAGTCTATATATGTTGCCGTAAAAGTGTATATTTCAGTTATTTCCTAGAATAACTAGGTATTTCACATGAAACTACTAGACAAGTCTGTTAATGTATAGTATAATAGATGAAACATTTCATACGTAACCTAGTTATTATATGAAATAGCTAATATAATAGACTGTTTAAGGTTAAGGTATCCAACTACGGTCGAAACCGTGATTTTGAAAAAGCGTATAAATGAATAATATTTATGATATTTAGTGTCACTTATATAGATTAGAAAATGTATATAAAATTGTTTTAAGAATAGTATTGCAATAAAAAAATTATTTAAGTACACTATTTTGACAAAAAATGAACATAGAAAGACCAATTTTCTAAATATTCTCCTTTTGTGAAAAATACTTCTATTATAACAATATTTTGCCTGTATATAGCTCAGACTTCTGTACGGAGGCTCAACTAGAATTTTTGAAATAAATAACTTAAAAGAGGGTTTATCCATGTTTTACGACAACAGAGGGGAGGAATTTTAAGAAAAAAACGCCGATAATTATTTCAGTTGGTTGTAACTCTAATGTGAATTTTTCAAAAAAAAAAAAGTAGTCCAGACTCTCTGGAGAAGTCCTTACTTTATATAAGCACACGCACACACACAAAATATTATTATTTTAGAAGCATTTTTTTATAAAAGGAGAACACATTTTGTAAAAAGGTTATTCTAAGTTATTTTTTTTCCAAAATATTGTATTTATATAATTTTTTTTGTCAAAATGTGTGTGTCCTTAAAACAATTTTATACATATATTCTAATCTAAGTGACTCTAAATATCAAGAAAATTATCCATTTATGCGCTTTTTTAAAATCACGGTTCCGAACGTAGTCGGATACCTTAAGTGAAAACTTAACAATTCCGTAGTAATTTTATAAATTAATTGATATCATAAATAGCTAAAATCTATCGATAAATACATTTGATCCATTAATTGATAAATTAGAAGGAACAGCAGATGATTTTATTTATTATTGTTCATATTGTTAACATTAGTTAAATAAAAAGGAAAAAAAGAATATCTTGCAGAAATAGTTATATTTAAATAGTATTAAGAAAAAATAATCATTCTGGGTAGAAAGACTGTTGCTTCATAAAAACATTGGGAACACTTTTTCAACCAAAAATGTAAGAAAATATTTAAATTTTATGAAATGCCATTATTTTGCTTTTTATTATTTATTAGAGCATGGATTGCTGTAATGATGCTTAGAATTGCTATTCAAAACTGACTAAAAGCAGCTAGAATTAGCTCCAAGAACTTTCGAGTGCCGTATTTCATATTTTAACGATCAAGAGAGAGAGTAATCGTTATTCTATCTCCAGGTAAATCGTAGAATTAAATAATTTTATATACTTCAACTGACTTATATATCTAGATATTCCATGAAATACCTAGTTATTCTATGAAATAACGGATTTCACACTTTAACGGTAAGATATACAAGTAACACAAATAGTTTCAGTAATAGGAGAAGTAGCCAACTCTTTTGCTAGAAGATATCCTCTATGTAAGCACCAAAGTAATAAGCGTCCACGAGATGAAACTATAAATCATAATGCTATTGTGCGTTTTCTTTTCTGGTAAAGATAAGTACTTCCTTTAGATACACCTTTGTTCTTTTTCTCTTCTCTCTGTCTTTTGTATTATTTCAAAACATCTAAGACAGGGAAAAAGATAGTTTGATTATAATTTTGTATTTTCTGTATTATTCATTAATTTGAATAAGTAAATACAAACAATAAAGTTATGAATAATGTATAATTATGTTTACTTTTATTTTTTTTAAATGATTATGAATTCTACGTATTCTCTCAATGTTTTGATAAACAACTTTTTTTTTTCATTTTAATAAATACTAGAAACTCTGAAAATGGCGGATTGCTATTAACTTTTAACCCACCTGCAATTGAAAACTTCTTTAATCCCAACTTATTGGGATTCTAGGACATCCGCACTATTAAAAATCTGGGTAAAATAAAATAATTATAAATCTAAATAGACTTTCTCGCACGTTTTTTTTTTAAATGCCTTTTAAACACTAAAAATTATTAATAAAGTATATTTTAAGTATTTCATATTACACAATACTAAATTTCTGCAAACATCGCGCTATTCCTTATAATTAAGGTGAACAGTTTCTTTTATAATGAAAAAGAGGACGCAAAAAACATTTAAGAAAAAATTACAACGTTAATATATAAAACATTTTATCTCTCAACTCAAAAAAAAAACACTAATTACGTTTAGATCCCTTTTTTTAATTGTTTACTTAAACAAGTATTTTTCCATTGAATGAATTTTATTTTGATCAACATATCATTTTCTAATGTATCGGAAATTTCGGAGCAAAAAATATCCTTCATATATTTAACTTTACCATAAATGCTACAGCTAAAGTATCAGTATTCAACTTTGATTTCTCACTTGTCCAAAAATTATTATTAAATAAAAAAAAAACTCTTTCAACTGCTGGATTAGTACCTGGGCAGAACGACGTAAATTCGATAAAAATAACTAAATTTTCATGTGGAATGTGTTCATTTTTGAAATGGTTATATATTTCCACTCATCTTTCATCTATTTCAACACGCTGATTTTACCATTGTTCTAATTTATCAGAATTTAAATATACATTCAGCGTGTTCTAATTTCTTCAGACAGACGCGTAACAGTTTGGTCTGGTATCTCTGAATAGAGATTAACAGATTAGTTTTAAAATATTGAAAAGGAGGACAAGCAGAAAGACACTTCTTGAGGAAAGACAGAACCTATAAAAAAGGGATTAAGTCGAGTTTAGGACCATAACCACTAGGCACCTCGACCACTTATTGATGCCCAAAGCCCTCACTTTGGCATGGTAGGAAAGTTTGGAGAACGGGATACCAGCTAACGTGTTGTCTTCATCAATTAACCGAGGTTTAAAATTACGAGTTTTGTCGCCAATAGCCATCGAGTAGTTTCAAAAAGTGACGTTAAAAGACAGCCAACTCAGTCAGAACATGATGCTCCAGACCAGGGGATGGCAACCTATGGTACGCGTGTCACATGTGTCACACGGTACAATTATCAGAAGCACTCTGCTCTACTCTACAAATTTGCCAATTTTTGAATAGAGGGAAATTGATAAATTTGTAATGGACCTTATTAGACAAAGATCTTCAGAGTTATGGACATTGACGAAAAAATCGGAAAGATAACTCTTAAAGAAAAAACTTACAGCTATTTTTATAAATTAATGAAAATCAATTCTGGAGAGATTTAATGGTTTGAAGAGAGAAAATTACATGTATACTCTGCCTTCTGCTTTTGGTTCTACACATCTCAGTAAAAAAAAAAAGTCTTTTCTCATGTGAAAAATATTTCAAATTCCCAAAGTAATTGTTTAACAACTGAATGCTTTGAATCGTGTCCAATTGGAAGTCACACATTATACCTCTGATGTTGCGATATGAAAGTAAAGAACTGCAAGTACCAGGCTCGTATTAAAATTGTCATTTATCTTTTTATTTAACTATAATGGTGGAAGATACTTATATTTTATGTTCTTATTTTAATAAATATGTTTAAAAATACATAATATAACTTATGTACACAATTTTAATTTTTTGTTGTTGTCGAAGAAATAGTTATATTTTATGCTGTTTATTTTTATGTTAAGAAATATCTTTAGATGATGCAAAGTTAATATATAATAAAACTGTAAACCCTATGTTGTTGACCTCTATTTTCTATTCTACGTATTTTCTAATGTCGCAGGAAAATAGCGAAATTAGGAATTTCATGAAATCCCTAAGGCATGGGATCAATTGACGGGAGATGTTAAAATAACGTGTGTCTCTACAAGGTCATTTCCATGATGAAAATGAGTGATTTTATCAAACCCTGAACTGTTTCAGTGAAATGATGAAATAAGCTATTCAAGATTTGCATGGGCAAAATGCTGTCCAGGGTGGCGAGACACCTGGCAGGGTCGAGTCCTTGTACTTCCAAACCATACAGAGGTAGTACTATCGATCCCCTAAATATCAACCCCATATCTTTAAAAAAATGGCACCATAGAATTAACACAGGGATTGATATTTTAGTGTGTAAGCAACCGAGAAAAAAAATGTTACACATAAAAAACCTAATTTTCTAATTTTTTGTTAATTAGTTACGAATAAATAATTTATATTTCATTGACTATTGTTGTATTACTTACTGCTACGTTTAATAATGCACCCTATTTGTTAAATAAACACTTTTAAACTTTTGACAATATTATTTCATCATTTCACTGAAACATGTCAAAGATTTGTTCAAATCTCTTACTTTTATCAGGGAAATGACCTTGAAGAGACGTCATTTTAACTTCTCCCTTAGGGATTTGATGAAATTCCTAATTCCATCATTTTCCTGCGACAGACACAACAACACACACTCAGCTCTCTTAATTACACAGATGGCGCTTCGCATGCCGTGAACTGACATACTGCATTTAAATTTATGGACTTGGTTTCAAAATCAAGAAAAGTTCCAGGAATTTATTCATTTGTTATGGTCAACTTATAAAAAAATTCGTGGAAGCTGGGTGCATTCTCTGTCCCCCCATAACAAACAAACTCTTCTCCCTGAGACATGCAACAAATAAATTAAGACAGTATCATTCTAGTTATAGTGGAAGAATTTCGAGACGTCTGAACTATTATTAATTTTTCTTTTTTCGCATGTAAAGAGCTCAATAACTACTTGTCACTTTCTACATGTCATGGCTGTACTTTTTTATTAATTTTAGGTTTTTTGCTCATGGATTTCCCTCTTCTCTCGCGAAGTGATAAATTACTGTATAGCGAGTTTTCCCTCTCATTCAATAGTCAACCTATAATTGAAGCTCACTTTTAATTTATGATATAGATATCCAGTTTTCAAGCATTTCTTTGTATTTTTCTGTCTGTACCTTTTGTTAAACACTGGCTTTTGGCGTCTATTTTTCCTGGATTTAAAAAATGTGGTTTTACTTTTTGTGTGACACTAGCATTGCGTATTACTTGAACAGGCTTTGTTTTCTTTTGAAAGACAAAATCTCACCGTTTTAAAAGTAGTTATTTTAAATATTGTTTTTTTAATTTAATAGCTAGTTTTGTGTGTGTGTGTGTGTGTGTGAAGGAATGGTTATTCATGCATTAAATCCTATTAATAAAACCCGATATTTCAGCATGTTCTTAACTTCTGATTATGGCTGCTATCTTTTTTGGAGGGCGGGATGATAGAAAACGCAGACGTCTATTAAATTGCTATTTTTAAGCAAAATTAATGTCTTTGAATATCTTTATTGATAAATCCTAGTTCACATAGTGTTTCTGTTATTAAGGTGATCAACCGTCCTCCTTTTATAGGTCCTGTCCTTCCTCGAAAAGTGTCCTCCTTTTTGTCCTCCTTTTCAATATTTTAAAATTGATCTGTTATTCTCTGTATTCAGAGATGAACCAAACATGTTTCCAATATGTCGAAGAATAGCCTGAAACAAATATCACAGGAAATAACAGTTTTCAATGGTTTTTTTAGACTTTGTCACAAGTAAATTGGGCAAATGTAGAAAATTACGTTGAGTTTTTATCGAAAGAAATGCCTGATATTAAAATTAATGACAATTGTCTGTTTGAAGTAGAAAGAAGACTGAATGTATATTTAAATTCTAATAAATTAGAACAATTTGAAAATCAACATGATGAGAAATTGGTAAAATATGGGTGAAATTACTTAAACCATTTCAAAAATGAACACCTTCCATATGAGAATGTAATTATTCTTGTTGAATGCACGTGGAACTTGCATACAAGTGGGGGAAATCCCCACCGAAATTAATTTACATTTACTTTTACTTTTTTAAAAAAATTGACTTTTATGCATGACTTCAGATTTGACATTTTATTATTAAAACTGTTTTTTAAAATACACACACTTAGCAATTTTATACTTTTAAAATATCTAAAGTTGTTTGGCGCAGCTTAGCCTAAATTGGCTCTTGCGCCATAAAACCCTACACTCACTCACTCACCCTGGAACTAGTGCAGCAGTTGAAAGAGTTTTTTTTGTTGGTTATGATTTTTGTGAAGCGACTAGTGAGAAATCAAAATTGAATGTTAATATTTTAGAAAATGATATGTTGACAAAAATAAAAAAAAATTCGTTCAATGGAAAAAATACTCTTTTAAGATAATTAAAAAGAATGTTTGTGTGTGTGCGTAATTAGTATATTTTTGTATGAATTAATAAAATGTTTCATATATTTATGTTGTAATTTTTTCTTAAATGTTTCGTCCTGCTTTTCATGGTAAAAAAAAATGGTCACCTTACTATTATGAACTTTGTGAAAATTGTCATCAGCATAATAAAATAAAATATTATGTACTTAGTAATACTTCTCCGATAAAATTTTGAAAAAAACGAAACTAAAATTGCGAAACAGCACAATATCTGAATCACAAATGGTTCAAGGTGTAAAAAGATTTCTGATTTTGATTTGAATAAAAAATCAAGCTAACTATTTAGAGTTCTTATTAGTTAAAAAATACTGCTACATTTAAATGTAATCGACTCATATTTGTATATATAGTAATTATTTTCTTTTCTGGAATTAATCCTTAATTTTTATTTACCGTAAAATTCGGCGTATAACGCGCACCTATACTTTCAAGCCTCATTTTTTAACTTTAAAGGTATATACGCCGTATAACGCGCACCCCGTTTTTAACGAAGGAACCTGACATAGACATGTGCAATTCTTTTATGTTTTGTGAAGTCACTTATTCCAGGTATTTATACCCTAAGTTATATATAGAAAAATGACATCCTTTTAGAACTACAGCCCTTTAAATTCTCACTGAATGCTTTTTCTTTCAAATAAACAGTGTTTCGATATAATGTAGAAGTCTAATTTTTTATACTCCTCTCTTTTTTTTTATTTTTAAAGCTCTCATTTTTATACTCGGCGTATAAAGCGCACCCTTAAATTTCGATCTTATTTTTTGTGTTAAAAGTGAGCGTTATACGCCGGATTTTACTGTAAAATTTAAATCTACCTAAATGCTATATTTTTCCTCATATAATACAAGAAATACTCCTTTTTTTATGTATTTAAAAAAATAATTCATTGAAAAATTAGACTCCTGCAATTTGAATAATATTCAATATTACGTAACGGAAGTCCTGTGCTTGAATTTTTTTTTCTCATTTTGCAATATGTATAGAAAAATAGAATATCCTTGTTTCTCAAGGGCATTTTGTTGCGCAATGGACGCGCCTTTTTGTTTTTTTATTTTCTTAATACAATTATCAAGTTAAGTAGAATTTTTATGCGTAATAGAACGTGCTGATGTAAGCATTCTTTTTTTTTTTGATTAATCATCACATGAAAAATAAAACATGCAAAGTAAAATAAAAGCTGAATACATTTCATTTTGATGAGTGACTGGCTTATCAATTACTTTTAGAGCTGAATGCAAATTGAATTCTGAAAAAAAGTGTGTATTATTTTTTAATTGAACAATTTACATTTAATTTGGGATGTAGGGAACTCATAATTATTCTACAGTTAGTTCATCCACAAAAGTAAATGCAGATTGTGTGTAAAAGTAAAGTTTAGTTTTTTAGATGATTTCATTTTTTTTTTTTTTTTTTTTTTTTGAGATACTAGAAGTGTTGAGATAATACAAAAAGGGTGATAATATTAAAAATTTTAATCTCATAAATATATGTTTTCGTAAAATCTTAATAACTGTCCCTTATTGTAAGTATAAAATGAAAAATTCGATGCATGGATTTTTATATAAGCTTAAAATTTTTATTCATTAAAAACAATTATAAAATTCCCGAGCACCACAAAGTATCACACGGGCTGACAGAAGTAAATATTAATCACACATTACAAAGGAATGAAGGGAAAATATCCTTTGAGGTTATGAAGGATTACAAATATTTGCAACAAATTCATGGAACTTTTTAAAAGCATTTCTGGTGGAAAGTAGTTGCTGAAGATTCGGAGGCCAATTTATATTAAGTCCCTTGAAAGCCATTCTTGGGATGTTTCATTTTATTTCAAATTTGGAGCACAAAAGGAGCACATGTTATATGTTTTCCTCGCCATATCACTATCACAGGAAGATAACGGAACTAAATTAAATTTGTTCAAGTAGCTTTTAAAGTTGCCATGACCAGTTAGAAATTGGGTTATTTTGTAATTAGTATAAAAAGGATGGCAGGTCAGTCTCTTATTAATGGTTGGAAAAAATTTCTTTGTTAAATTCCCTTTATTTGAAATCAGATATTCATGGTTTCAAGACTTCGCCATTCTTTCTTTCATAATCTTGTAAAAATGATTTGGGAATATTAACGGCAATGTCAGTTTTTTGAGTTTGCTAGTCAATCGGCCAGCTCATTTCCAAGAACGTCCGTTCGTCCGCGAGCAAATGCAAAATCTATTGAGATATTTTTATCTTTTAGGCTTTTTAATTGCTTTTGAATCTCTACGATTATGTTGTCAGATGAAGAAAAAAACTTAAGAGAATCAAAGGATAAAAGAGAGTCAGTCTGTACAGAGGAGATATTCTATGATGACACTATTTTGTTCAGTGATCCATTTAATGGCGAAATATTAAAGCAAGAATACTATAAAACGGTTTTTTTTCTGCGAAAATGCGTAATTTTTAAACTTTTGAATAAATTATCGAAGCTATCAAATACCATGTGTAAACTTTTACTTAATTATGTAATGAAAAAATATGTTTAAACTGTTGAAACTCAAAATTTAAACCGCAAGGAGTATTTTTTTTTTTTCAATAATACTTTTGGGAACAAATTAATGAAATTATAATAAAGAGGCATTGGAAAGTACTATGGACATGAAAAAGTGACTCTAGATTGTTTATTGAAAAACCATCGTTTTTGAATAACTTCTTGTTGCAGATGCAGAACTCTCCTAATAACATGTTTTGTCAATGACATGATAATCTTTTTTTTTCTTCATAAAGTACCTTTTTATTCATTATTTTGAAGCAAGTGAAGGGATATGGGAGGGGTCAGGGGGAACGCTTCCACCACGTTTTTAGAGGAAGAAATAATAAACATTTCCTCCCATTTTACAGCTGCTTAAAACTTGGAATTCTATAAAAAACGATTTATTCAACTCCTGATTTCTTATTTATTTATCGTTCCTTCCCTTCATAAAATTATTAAGAAATTAAGAGGAAACACGCACACACACACAAAATGTCATGTATCCCATACTGTTATTAGTAAGGTGACCAGTTTCTTTACAATGTAAAGGAGGACGAAAAATTTAAGAAAAAATTACAAAATATATAAAACATTTTGTTAATTCAAACAAAAATATACTAATTACGCTTACATCCCTTTTAATATACTTAAACGAGTGTTTTTCCATTGAATGAGATTTTTTTTAATATATCATTTTCTAATAAACCGGCAATTTCGGAGCAAGATATACTATATCCTTCATATTGAACGGATGATTTTACGGAAATGCTACGGTTATCAACATTCAACCTTCATTTTTCGCTTGTCCAAAAAGCATTATTAAATGAAAAAACTTTTTCAACTGCTGCATTAGTTCTAGAGCAACACAATGTAAATTCAACAAGAATAACTAAATTTTCATATGGAATGTGGTCATTTTTTAAATGTGGTTAAATATTTCCACCCATATTTTATCAATTTCAACAGGTTGATTTTCCCATTGTTCTATCAGAATTTAAATATATACTTTCAGTCTTCCAACTTCTTCAAACAAACAATTTGAAATGGATTTTAATATCAGGCATTTTTTTCACAATATGAAAACTCAATACAATTTTCTATATCTGCCCAATTTACTTGCGATGAAGTCAAAAAACACCATTGAAAACTGTTATTTCCTGTGATATTTACTTCAGACAATTCTTCGACATATTGGAAACATGTTTGGTAAAAATTCTGTACTTTTTTGGTAAATTTTTCCGTTATACCCGATTTGATTCTTCCAAGACTGATAATTTTCTTTTTATTATTAAAGGAATACTTCTTCAAATCGTGATTTATATTGAAAGGACAAAATCTTTCAAAATAAGACTAACTTTTGTAGCTGAAATATGTTCGCCATCAATCTTTTGAATTGTTTTGTGGTAAATAGATGTCTGATTATGTACAAATTACATTATCTCCGGTAATTCATATTGTACCTTCGTATGACGCCCAACAGTTTGGCGTGGCATCTCTGGAATACAGAGAACAACACATAACTTTTAAAACATTTAAAAGGAGAATAAATAAGAGGACACTCTTTTCGAGGAAAGACAGAACCAATAAAAGGGTTGTCCTCCCTAAAAAAGGACGATTGGTCATGTTATTACTAGACTAGAACGCCGGATCCCTCTTTGAGCTTAATATAATCAGTCACGTTTGAGACCATTTCTGTCCAACTAAAATCCAGGTACTATATTTGATTCGTTGCTAAATAGGATATTGGACGGATCAAAGCAAATGAAAAGGAAAATTAGTTACTACCGTAAAATCCGGCGTATAACGCGCACTTTTAACACAAAAAATAAGATTGAAACTTATGGGTGCACGTTATACGCCGGGTACAAAAATGATAATTTTATAAATTAAAAAAGAGCTGCGCATAAAAATAAAAATTAGGCTTCTACATGAATCAAAATACCTTTTATTTAAAAGAAATGACATTCTTTATGAACTCAAAGGGTTGTAGTTCTAGAAGTATACTATTTCTTCAAAATCTTGAGATAATACCCCGAATAAATGACTTCAAAACATAAGACACTTACACATAAGACACATAAAACATACACTTACGTTTCAGGTTGCTTCGTAAAAAAGAGGGTGCGCGTTATACTTCGAATATACCTTAAAATTTTTTAAAATGCAGCTTGAAAGTATAGGTGCGCGTTATACGTCGGATTTTACAGTAAATTGTTTTTCTTTCTGGAAAAACTACAGTGTCCTTTTTACTTTTTTTCAATAAACTTTTCAGCGTAAAAATAACATTTAACAAAAATTCTCAATTCAACTATTTTTATATTCATTTAAACAAAACGAGATTTGAATAAAAAAATAAAAACTTTTTTTTTCTTTGAAAATTCTAAAGTCCTATTTTTTAACGGAGTGCAAATGTGTGAGTAGTATTGAAGTGTTCTCTTATGCTATATCAATACACAGCCATATGATAGTTAACATCCATGACACAAGGTCAATATTGCATCACATTTTCAACGCTTTTCAACTCAAATTGAGTTTAATTTCCACATATGTTACGAATTATATTTACCGAAAGAAATAGAACATTAGTGAAACTGTTTCTGTTTAAACTAATCCTTAAAGGCTGAGTCAATCGCGATTATAAATGTACAGCTGTTTAAGCTTAATACTTGCATCACTATCCTTCCTGTATTTGTCTTTTCAAGGAACGCATGGAAATGTGTATCTAGGACAAATGACGACACACTCTGTGCACGCACTCAAAGCAAGGATTGAAAAAAACGTTACAAACAAAATCCATTTCTGTTTTAAGAGTATTTGAAAAAAAAAAAAAACGAATTTAATAAAATAACAAATAGTATAAAAAAGTTTTTTTAACTCAATTCCTACTTAGGTCAACAATTTTTTTTTATATTTTCGTTACTTTTTGTTAAATAGTTACAATTAATATAAATATATATGTACATATGACAGAATCACAATATTAAGTGGCAAAATAGAGAAAGCGTTTTTCCATTTTCCTTTCCATATATGGTGTTGGACTATTATTTTCGTTGGTCATTTATTCATTCATAAGTCAAAAACTCATAAAGTAAGTCATACTAGGTAGGATTAGAATCCACGATCTTGGGATTAGAAGTTCAATGTGCTATCCATTGCGCTACAGGGACACAATGAGCGATTTTTCTTTTTATGCATGGTGTTGGACTATTATTTTTGTTTGTTATAATTTACTCATCAATTAAATAGAATTAATGAATTAATACTTGAAAAAACTGTATTAATATCTTGTGTCATCCTCTACAAGTTTAAACAAATGTATTTGAACTTGAGAGCATGAATAAAAAGTATTTTATTAACGATTGAAAATTTGAACACAAGATATATAAATAAATATATATAGGGGTGAGTGTGAACTAATAGTAGGAATTGTGTGAAAAAAGGGGAAATTGGCCTAAAAAAGGTATAATTTTTTTTTGGAGGGGGAGGGGTTGCTTTTTTTTGTATGTACTTGTTCACATCAAATTTTCAAAAAAAAATATTCTTAGTTGTTGTATAACCACAGATTGTATTATGGGTTTGCCAATACCAATTTATTTTTAGAGTTGCGCTTTGCACGCTTTATTTTTGAATGAGAACTGTTATTTATATTAGAAAGCTAGCATTGATTTGCGATAATAATTTTAACTGGATTTGATATTTTTTGTCATTTTTATTTAATTCCTTCCGAGAAATATGACATCAAAACCAAAAACAACTTTATTAATTTAACTTTGTTATAATAAATACACATGTTATTTTCACAGCAATTAAGCATCGATTTATTTCTTGTGTGTACTTAAACAAGAAATAAATAAAAGATCTTACGCGGAATGTTTAGGGGCCGGTTGAATTTAAATATATTTTTAGTTACTCATTATACTGTAATTGGGATCCCCCACCTTCTTCGAATAATGCCCTCCGAATCATTCCCTTGGCTTGATGTGAAAGTATGGAGAATGAGGATAGTTCACAAATCGTATCAGTTTTGTATGAACGAAACTTTCCGTACCGTATTACATTTTGACTTTTTCCTTCGTATAAGAGAACAACATGTTTTTATACTTCTTATTTCTATCTAAATTTACTCCTTTTTTGTGGTTCAAAAAGGTATTACCGTAAAATCCGGCGTATAACGCGCACTTTTAAAACAAAAAATAAGATCGAAACTTAAGGGTGCGCGATATAAGCCGGGTACAAAAACGATAGCTTTAAAAATAACAAAAGAGATTAGCATAAAAAAACTGTTTACTTCTACATGTATGTGGAAATACTGCTTATATAAAAGAAATGACTTGCCTTATGAACTAAAAGGGTTGTAGTTCTAGAAGAAAATTACACTCATGGACAAAAAAATTAGCGCACCAAGAAGGAGTCATCAAATTGAAACGAAATTTTACATACGTAATGACTACTTTAATATAAGTAAATAATTAGAAAATCAAAGCAAAAGGATAATTTATTTCAGAGAAAAAGGCAAAAGAACGGAGGATTTAATACCCTGTTGAACCCCCTCTAGCGCGAATGCAAGATGCGATACGATCGGGCATTGAGGCATGCAAGTTCTGTATGATGTCTTGAGACATTTCGTTCCACATTTGCTGTATCCTTGCTTCTAGTTCGTTCAAACTCGTGGGATACCCAACTCACCGTCACAAATGATCCCAGATATGTTTGATTGGAGACAAATCTGGGGATCTTGCAGGCCAAGGAAGGGTAGTAACAGTACAGAGACAGTCTTGCCCCTAGACACACCCTTGCCGTGTGAGGCCGAGCATTGTCTTGTTGAAAAATGGCTCCTGGGAGCCGTTGCATGAGTGGCAACACATGGGGTTGCAGGATATCATGGACATACCGCTGGGCTATCATGGTGCCACGGATCAATACTAGGAGTGACCGTGTATTGTAGGCAATGGCAACCCATACCATCACACCAGCTGTGGGAGCGGTGTCGCTGTAAAGCAAAGGCAGGATGGAGGCGCTCACCACGGTGTCTCCACACACGAACACTATTGTCATCACTGCTAAGATTGAATCTGGATTCGTCGCTAAAGACGACCTGGTTTCATTCCGCTGCAGTCCAGTTTCCTCGTGCGCGGCACCACTCCAAACGGAGGCGTCGATGGGTGGGCTTCAAGGGCAGCACACGTAATGGACGCCGCAATCCCAAATGTCCTTCAGCCAGGCGCCTTCGTATGGTTCGAGGTACTACCTGCACTTGGACGTACTACCTGTGCTTGGATGGCGGCTGATGAAGCAGTTGGTTATACGTGTACATTTCTTGCGATGTGGCGGTCTTCTCGACAACGGGTCTGTCGAGGGCGTCCTGAGCCTGGTCTTATTGTAAATGACATCTCTCGGATCCACTGGTCCCAACACCTCACAACACAATCAGAGCGGCATAATTGACGAGCTACTCGCCTAGCTGACCACCCAGCTTCCATCATGCCGATGATTCTCCCCCTCTCAAACTGCGACAGCTGCTCATATTGTCTTCGAAAACGGCGTAATGCAGTGGCGCACACAAGGGGGTGTGTCCTAGGGGTCCGGACACCCCCAATAGCTCTTAATTTTTTTTCGATTGGTTATAATCCTACGTATATATTAAATAAAATTCAATTATGTATTTGTTATTAATAATAATTTTCTTAATTAATGCTAATTACTTATTCAATAACTAATTTTATATTATTTTTGTTCCCGAAAATCGACAAAATCAAAAGAATATATTGGGCGACGAATTGAGCATGATACCAAAATTGTGGCCTTTCACCCTTGGCCCCCCCCCCCCCTCTTGAAAAATTTTTGTGTGCGCCACTAGCGTAATGGCATGTCTACCTCAGCTCTTTCTTTGTAAACTATTCAGTACACTCAAACAAGCTTTGGTTACCTGTTTTATACTCCACAAAGAACGACGTTAAATGCCCTCTACCGGCTCTACGTAATGCGCAATCACGCTGCATTTCTCCCCGACATGTACCTTCATGCCAAGCTTCGTTACGATTCCGCAATTATTTCTTGGTGCGCTAATTTTTTTGTCCTTGAGTGTATCTTGTCAAAAGTCTGGAACAATACTTCGAATAAATTACTTCAAAACATAAGAGCAATGTATACTAATATTTCAGGTTTTTTCATAAAATGGAGGTGCGCGTTATACGGCGAATATATCTAAAAATTAAAAAATTAAGCTTGAAAGTATAGTGCGCGTTATACGCCGGATTTTACGGTACATCTCTCTTTTCTTATACATTCTTAATACTAAATGAGTTTTTATTATTTATGTTGAAGTGAAAAACTGCTTTTTATGGATCATTTACCTGGTAGAAAGGTTGATACACTTTCAGTCTGTCATTATTTAATCGAATATTTGAGTGCCTTCATGCCGCACATTTACAAATGTCCGTGCCTTCTCCGGAATTCAAACCCAGGTTCTACAGCATTGTGCAGGCAGCGTCGCTAACCATTATACCGTCTGGGTGGCGCGTGACATATAAATACTTTGGACCCCAGCACTTTGTACTAATCAAGTTATATATACATACCGTATTTATTCGAATCTAAGGCGCCGTTGATTTTAAACTGCACCCCAAGTTCTCAACTCGTTTTTGTGAAAAAAAGAAAAATAATGGGAAAAGTTTTGTCGAGATATCCAACACTTACGATATTAAAAATTATTAAGAAGTGAAAATTTAATTTACATTACCAGAGAGTATTAAAAACTTTTAAATGCATACATGAATCTGTACTGCTCTGTCAGTTCTCACAAGTTCGATTTCCCTCATCTAATGAATTTTTTCGCCTTCGATTCTAAGCAACTCCTGATTTTAAGTAGCATTAACAATTCAGAAAAAAAGGACAACTTAGATTCGAATAAATATGGTACATAAAAGATTAGATTTTAACAGGGGCTTAACTACCGTTGTATCAGCCGTATCAATGATACGGGGGCCCCAACATATACAAGCGAAAAAACCCAAAATATTATCAATTGTCCCATTAACAGAACTCTTATTTCCAAAGAAGGGCTCCAAAAGAATACTGATACAGGACCCACTCGGGAATAGTTACGTCATTGGATTTATGGAGCTCATAGACTTGAGGGTTACTTATCGGTTTTAGGGACCGTGAAGCCAAAGGTGAAAAATATCTTTCTCTGTATTTTTCTGCTAATTTGTTGAAATGGCGGGAATTTGGAATTTGATGATAGAGACGAGAAACGGCAATGAACTTTTTTTAACTGACAGAAATTTTACTGCGACAATGTTTTTGACCAAATGATCACACTATACCAGGGATGGCGAACCATTGGCACGCGACACAATATTTTGGGCACCCCACCGATCAAAACGGTTTGCATTTTAATTCAAAATAACAGTGTTCAGTATGAAGTATTACCAGAAACGCTAGTGATCGGTCACAGTTTTCAGCGAGATTTTCTCAGTTAAAAGAATTATCGGAAACGCTCAAGTTTTTTTACGTACCTTGATGTGACTTCATTTAATACAGTGGGGATCGGTTAACGAACATAATCCGTTCCAAGACTATGTTCGCTATCTGAATTGTTCGTTAACCGATCATCGATTCACCATAGACTTCTATGTGAAATCGATTAATTCGTTCTGGAGACCCTAAAAATTAAATTTTAAAAAATGTATAATTTCTTAGTAAGTTTTTTAAAAAATAATACATACATATAGTCTTGCATATTAATCAGTTCTTTTCAATTTTTGCTTATGGGGCGTTGAAGAACATGTCCAATGTCGATTGCTTTTCTCTCTTTTTCAGGATTTTCCGGAAGTGATTAATAGCATTGTCGTTGTAAAGATCCCCAACCCTACTGACATCAGCTTGGTTTGGGTGCCATTCTAAAACCATTGCTCTGACATCCTCCCACTTTTTCAAAAGATCTTTAATGGCAGATGTCGGCATTGGTCCTCTTTCGTCTTCCTCTTGTTCAGAAGGAGACACATTTCGCTGTGTTTCTTGGTGATCTTCATTCAAAATTTCTTGGAGTTCTTCTGTTGTCAGTTCATCTTCATGTCCCATTATGAGCTCTTCTATGTCGTCCTCGTTCATCTCCGATTCCAGATCTCTAGCAGTTGTCAAAATTTCATCCATAATTTCAAGGGTGTCTCCCTGATCACCTCCGAATATGTGTTCGTTGCTCAAACACAAAAAAACTTTCTTGAAAGTGTTCGTTATCCGAATATGTGTTCGTTGTCTGAACAAAAAAATCTTTCGTGAAAGTGTTCGTAAACCTATCTGTTCGTTAACCGATCACCCACTGTAAACAGAAGTTGTCCCAATTCTATTGGTTGTAAATTGAAAAATTTGAAATGCAACTCTGATCGATTTCAAGTCTAATTCAATATGGATTCAAAAATTTGTTGAAAAAAAGGAGACAGTTGGAATTGATTAAAACAGAAAGATTAACAAGCAATACAAGTTAAAATGCTAGTAATGAAATTTTGGAAACATGGAATTCGATTTCAGATACATTTAGCTGTTTGAAAAAACTGGTTCATGCTATTTTAGTCATATTTTCATCTACCTATACCTACGAGTCATTATACTCAGAGATGAATAACATTAAAGACTCACAAACCGTTTGGAAGATGACTCCAATTCAGCTTGCGTTCTGTGGTTAAAGTAACATATTACAATTCTAAGTTATTTGTCATCCACAACAGAATTCACACTAATGTTATTTGAATTTGAATTACACTTACAAACAAAACATTTACTACTATACTGTGCAAAATGTATTTTTTCTTTGTAATTAAAGAGTTTTGAGTTGTTAATATTTAGTTTTATTCCTTTCTCAATAATCACAAGTAAAAATTATTTGACGGCACGTCTATACTTTCTTAATCATTTCTTAAAGAAAAAATGGCACGTTGATCAAAAATGGTTCGCCACCCCTGCACTATACGAATGGAAGTAAGCAAAAAAGGGTTGTCCGAGGTTTAACATCGCCGTTGAGAGTGAATTGTAAGTCTTCATTTAATAAATTGCTTCACGGGATTAAGGAAGCCTTACGTTTTATTTACATTTGGACTGATGAATTTACTTCTGTTCTTGGTGTCAATGGTTAATAAGATTTTACCCCCCAAAAAACTGTGTGACTGATGATATAGTCAAGGAATCAAGCGTTGGCAGAAAGCAGTCACCAATTTAGGGGCCGGCAAACCATAGTACGCGTGCCACATGTGACACTCGGTACGATTCTCAGCGGCACTATGCACTACTTTACAAATATGTCACTTTTTGAGAGGATGGAAGTTCATACATTTATAATGGGCTTCATTTGACAAACATCTTCAGAATTATGGACATTTACGGAATTACGAAAATATCTGAAAGATAACGAACGCTAAAGATAAATGTACAGCTGTTTTGTAATCATTGAATGTCATTGTTGGAGAGATTTAATAGTTTGAAGAGAGAAAATTGCATGTATTCTACTTTCCGTATTTGGTTTGACATATCTAAGTAACAAGTCTTTCCTCATATGAAAAATATTTCAAGTTCGCAAAGAAATTATTTAACAACTGAATGCTCAGAATCGGGATAAATTGAAAGTTACACATTATACGCCTTATTTTGCGATATGAAAGTACATAGATGCAAGCACTAGGCTCGCATTAAAATATTTGTCCTTTTATTTAACTATAATAATGCGAAATACTTATATTGTCTATAACCGATTTCATATATATTTTCGTATTCCATAAAGACATCTATTAGCCATAGTTATTCTCTTTTGGATATTTCTCAGTAGTACAATCATTTCTATTGTTAATTTTTGAACCTAACTAAGTGAAGCTGTCAACAACTTCAAAATTATACTCTCCAATTTTAAAGTGGGAATTGTTAAATCATGATTTAGTGCAAGGCATGCGTTTGGTTTTATTCTCACATTGAATTTCTCTCCCATCCTGAGGGCCTCTTTCTCTAAAGATAAGAAGGCTTGTCTTGGTGCGGTGGGTGTTCGATTCGAGCAATGATATCAATGTCGTCAGTAAAAGCCAACAACTGTATCGATTTATTAAAGATATCTCCTCTGGTATTGATATTGTAATCTCTTACCACTTTTTGTAATGCTAGATTAAAAAGACCTGCTAGTGTATCTCCCTGTCGAACGCCATTTTTTATTTCCAATGGGTCCGAAAGATCATTCTGTACCTTGACCCCATGCTTCTTATTTTATTCTATAATATTTATAGCATTGTATTTATTTGTATATTATGAAAATGTATTATTCAATGTTTATTGTTATGCATGTTTACTGTGTTTATTTATCATTATTTATTGGAGATTTTTTTGCTGTTTTCTTCAAACACCAATTTATTTCTGAAATCAGTTAAGATTTCTTTCCATAATTTTCAGAAAAATATCTATTGTTCGATAACTTACATACAGTTTTGCATTTTAATAAGATTTCATTAGGATTATTTTTTTCTTAATATTAAATAACAAATTTTTTATGGTATTCTTGAAATATCCAGCCACGTGCGACATTTTTTAAAAATTTGCGTTCGAAGATTTTTTGTGGTTTTCAGGTTTATTTGGTAAGTTATAAAAGAAAAAAAAAAGCTAAAACTGAAGAGAAAAAAAAATAGCTTCTCGATTTAAAAATTAATTTTAAAAAATTACAAAATCGAGTCCATTCTAATCAAAAAGTTTATGAAACAATTTTCAATTTTGCAACATTTATGTATTACATTACTTTTCCTTTTTGATGTGACCTAAAAGATAAGAAAAAAAAAATATTTTAACTTTTACAAAAAATGGAATGTTTTATATATTTTAGGCAATGAACGAAATCGCTTAAAAACATTTGTTATATTTATATAAATAATTGTAAATTTTGTATTTATGCAGAGATTTTTTCAAAAAGTAGGTCAAAACAATTCTAAATGTAACACAGGACATACACAAAAATTTTCAGTTATATCCATAACTTTTTAAGCAATCCTTATTGAGCCGCGAGTGCCATGGTACTGGCCACGGACATGGCAAAATATCATAAATTCGAGCCAAGTACCACTAACGATCCTCCGTGTAGAGGGGATCGATGCACGTCGAGGCTCAAAGTCCTCCCGTTGGTGTAGTGTGAAAGTTCGGAGAGGAAGTGTCAGTTCAGGCGTCGTCCTCTTCACTTGACCGTGGTTTAAAATTACGAGATCTGTTGTCAATAACCCTCCTGTTGCTTTATTGTGCTGCGTTTATAAACACTCACTCGAGAATCTTTTTACTGGTTTTATTCCAGAACGAAAAAATTGCATATTTTTATAAACCTAATAAACACATTACAAATGCTTAGCAAAATTAAATCACAAAACAATTTTTCAATTTTTGACGAAATTCGCGATTTTAAAGTGCCGTAAAATCCGGCGTATAACCTTCACTTCGAACACAAAAAATTAAATCGAAACTTAAGGGTGCGCGTTATACGCCGGGTACAAAAACGATAGCTTTAAAAATAACAAAAGAGATGAGCATCAAAAAAATTTACTTCTGCATGTATCGAAACACTGTTTATTTAAAAAAAAATCCGATTTGTCTCATGAACTAAAGGAGTTTAGGGTGTTAATTATTGCAAGATGATTAAAATATATTGAAAAGGAAGTAAATTTACATCCATTTCAGAAGTTGAAAATGTTGAACCTCTTTATTACGCTCACTCAGTTATGTTTTTATTTCCTTAGCTGGTTCTTCAGTTTTAAGGCAACTCATTAAATCCATCATATCTACTAATCTCAACTTAAAAATAGAGACCTAAATTATTTCTGTGACAAATAGAACTATAAATACATTACTCCCAACGAAGTTCTTTTTGAAAGATTAATAACATATCCAAGCTCGTCTGCCTTCCTTCATCTATCAATACCTGTTACTACAAGTTACAATTCTAGAAATATACTATTTTTTCAAAAGTCTGGGATAATACCTGGAATAAATGACGAAAACATGAAAGCAATGTATACAAATATTTCAGATTTCTTCGTAAAAAAGTGGGTGCGCGTTATACAGCGAATATACCTAAAAATTAAAAAAATCATCTTGAAAGCGTAGGTGCGCGTTATTCGCCGGATTTTACGGTAGTTGAATACTTTAAAAATATTTTTGTCCTTGAGCGAATTGATAGTTGACAAATAATGGAAGAACACAGAAAATTGCTTCATAATACTAAATACCGTAAAATCCGGCGTATGACACTCACCAGTATATAACCTCCTTTTTTACGAAGGAACCTGCAATGTGCGTTATCAATGCTATTATATTTTAAAGCCATGTATTCGAATTCCCCAGGATTTTGAAAAAATAGTATATTTCTAGAACCCCCCC
>BMAV01023052.1:0-13398 GCA_019973955.1 Trichonephila inaurata madagascariensis | reverse complement strand
CATTCAAAAAAAAAAATTCATAAGGTATGGCATTTCTTTTAATTATGCAGTATTCCAATCTTTGTAGAAGTCTAATTTTCTTTTTTTTTATGTACATCTTTTTTTTTTTTTTTTTTAATTTTTTGAAGCTGTCATTTTTATACCCGGCATATGGACCACACACCCGTAAATTTCGATCTTATTTTTTGTGTTAAAAGTGCACGTTATTCGCCAGATTTTACGTTAGTTTAATATACCGAAAGTTAAAACTGTTATTAGAATCTTTCTGAAACTTTTTGTGACATAAATATTAAGTAAAATCAAGGATATTGCAAACAAGTAGAAAAATATTCATTCTAAAGCGTAGTTTAAATGATTAATGAATTCAATGGAAGATTTTTAGAAGCAATCTCTCGTTTATTTTATATATTTAGATTCATTATATGAAGATTCTAAGAAAATTAATTAACTTAAAAGTATGAAAGAATAAGATGAATTAATGTTTAGCAATCAAATTTGAAACCATTTAATGTGATAAATAATGTAAATATATTCACAAATAAATTATATATTTATAGATCTCCTTTTGTGAATTCTCAGATTGAAATTTTGATAAATTCATTCGATGTTTTTGTCCTTGGGGAGTTCTTTTCTCAAAATAAATAAGTAATTTTCGGGAATTAGGAATAGAATTAATTACTTAATTATTCTGAATTCAGTCGTAGATTCTTCTCGAAAAAAGGATTCATTAACATTCATTGGGAAATCAAATAATTGGTACTTTTGAAATTATATCTTTCAATAATCATTAAATCATTTTTCTCTCCCTTTTTTTTATAAATCAGTCATTTAAAAAATAAAACTTTTTCAATTATCGCTTTGAAAAAAAAAATCTTATGCGAAGATAAATTAACATCTCTCTGAGGAAAAATAATTTTACTTTTTTTTTTACTGTAATGAATGTGTGGTAATCTTTTAGATTATATATTAAAGTGAAAAATATGTAAAAATAACTATTATAATTTATAATTTCTAAAACTATCTTCATGAATGTACGCTTTTTTGTTAGTTAAATTTGAAGAAACATCAATATTTATGACACAGTTTAAATTTTGAATGGTAGCATCGTAAACATGGAAAGAATGAAACTTAATTTAAGAGTTTAATTGAATTCTATTTATGCAGAATTATAAAAAGCATTTCAAAATAGTTAATACTCATTTAAGAATGTATTTACTTAGTTTAAATAATCATGGTGAAACGTGTTTCTTTTGTGACATTGATACCTTTCAGGAAGTCAGTAGTATTATTTCACAAAAAACACATTTCATTAGAACACATTTAAGGTTGTATCTTCTTTTTTATGGGATTCATTCGAAAACACATTTAACTCGTCAGTCGGACATGCCAAGAGTGTTTCATATAACTAAGGTGACCAAACGCCCTCCTTTAGGGAGGACAGTCTTCCTTTCATAGGTTCTGTCCTTCCTCGAAAAGTGTCCTCCTTTTCAATATTTTAAAACGAACCTTTTAATCTCTGTATTCAGAGATGAACCAAACATATTTCTAAAATGTCGAAGAATGGTCTGAAACAAATATCACAGGAAATAACAGTTTTCAATAGTATTTTTTGACTTTGTCGCAAGTAAATTGGCAAATGTAGAAAATAACGTTGAGTTTTTATCGAAAGAAATACCTGATATTAAAATGGATGACAATTGTCTGTTTGAAGTAGAAAGAAGAATGAATGTGTATATTTAAATTCTAATAAATTAGAGCAGTTGGAACATCAACATGCTGAGAAATTAGTAAAATATGGGTGAAATTACTTAAACCATTTCAAAAATGAACACATTCCATATGAAAATGTAATTATTCTTGTTGAATTTGCGTTGTGCTGCCCTGGAGCTAATGCAGCAGTTAAAAGAGTTTTGTTTTTCAGTTGGTAATGATTTTTGTGAAGTGACTGGTTAGAAATCAAAATTGAATGTTAATATTTTATCTACAGTGCCTACCGTAAAATTCAGTATGAATGATATTTTTTGCCCGAACTTTCTGATATATTAAAAAGCATATGTTGACAAAAAGAAAAATTCATTCAATGGAAAAATACTCGTTTAAGATAATAATTAAAAAGAATTTAAGTGTAATTAGGGTACTTTTATTTGAATTTATAAATTATTTCATATATTTAAGTAATTTTTTCTTAAATTTTTCGTCCTCCTTTTTATTGTAAAAAAAAAAAAAAAAAATGGTCACTTTAATGATGCGAATATTTGGTGAAAAAAATCAATGTACTACTTTTCAAATTAAGAGAGACATTGAGCTTCTCCCTTCTAATTCTAGATTTATTCTGAAACAACAAAAAAAATAGTTAATTACACTGATCAAAAACAACACATCAGTAACGAGCGCACTGGCGCCAGCATAGACACATCAAAAAAGGAAAGTTTTGCTTCATTGGAATGTGGGGTGCTAGTCTAGGTGTCGTCGTCGTTATTTGACGATGTAAATTAAAATCAAACCAAGTCCACTTGTGAAAAGTTTCCTTACAAATTATAAACTCAAAGAATAGATGTAAAAATGGTAAAAAACTGAATCGTCTTTATAGTTGCGAACGTATTAAACATTTTTGACTGTACTTCTATATTATTTTTAAAAAAATGGTGAAAGTTTGTAATCATGCTCTATGCATGTAATTTGATTAAATAAAAATTAGTTTTGTCCACTAAAAGTTCGGTACTTTGTTAAAATAGATCACATTCTATCACATTCTCTACTATGATGGTCAAAAAACTTTTCAAAATTCTTGAAGATCATTTTCGAAAATTGCTTATTAAAATCTTAATAATTAAATCATGGATGCTGAATGTTAAGATCCTTACATATCAATAAAAATTTAATTTCTAAAAATGTATGGATTGTTGTACGAAATAAAGAACTAACAACTATTAGAATTATGCGAAAAAGAAATGTGAATGAAAGGCAAAATTCACCTTTTTTCTTACACACTGGCGATTTAAGAAAAGGCGAGGTTATATATATAAAAAAATCATATTAAAAAACGGAAGCAAAGAAAACCAGTAATAAAGAACTACTTTGGACAAGCAGGACAGGTACTAAAGCTTCGCTTGACATTTTGACACCTTAAGGAAGTCTATGGGGGATAAAAAAGCCTTGAAAGCTATTTTAACACTCTTCCGTGTGCTTTTAAGGATGGGGGAAGGTGTCATAGTTATAACTTCTCACAAAAAACATTTCAATTCCTCTTTCAGAAGTCGGCTGTCAAATGCTTGTGGTTGAGTTGGATAATTCCTTTTGTTATCTTTATTTTCTGCAAGAAAGCTGATCCTTTTTGAATAAGAAGGCACAACAGTTCTACGTAAAACTCCCCACCACTAACAAAATCTTTCTTTGTCAACACCTTTTCTATATGAGGAGATAAAAAGTGACATGAATTGTTTATTTATTGTTAAACATATGCAGAAGTAAAAGAATCATTTATTAATCGTCAACAATAAATTTAGTTTTAAATTACACAAACAGGTAGATCTTATAGCATACTTTCCGAGTTTGTTTTTCTCGAGTTAACAACAACAACAAAATATAAAAAAATACAATTATTGTTCCATTTTTTATAAATAGAAATTAAAAAATGTATTTAAAAATGATAATATATGTACTAAATATTTTTAAAATAAAAAATATTATTTATGATTGATATGGGAAGAAAACCCATTGTTTTCCAATGATTTTTATAATATGAAAATAAATGTACTTGTTTACAAATGTTTTTCATTCATAAATTATTTTTAGGGTTTGCAGCCCCGGGATTCTTGAAATCCCGGTGTTTTTTCAAATCCCGGGATTTAATTTTTGTCTAAATTATATTTTGAAATTTTTTTTTCATCAAAATTTTCTAGTATTTTAATTTATAGAATATTTACATTTTTGATCATGTACGTAGAATTTTTTTGAGTGCCAATATAAGTGCTATGAGTAAAACATTTTATATGCAGCTCTCATTTCTCGTATGGAAGAACGTCTCACAGATCTAAGTAGTTTACTGCAATACTTACAAAATGGTATAAGCAGCGCGCGCGCGCGTCTCGAGAATATATTTGTCATAGTTCTATCTGCAATTAAATGCCGCAAATTAATAGTGTATCCGCTTGAAAGACTTGGAGCTTCAAATTCCTATGCATTACTAACAGCTCGTGTATATTTTGATCTTCTATTTCTAATGAAGTAACGCTTGAAATTGATTCAAATTCTTATAATTCAATAACTGAATCAAATCGTTCACAAAAACCATTAAGGCTGTTTTCGGTTAGTGTTAAAGAATAGGACCCGAATTTGGAACATTTTTTCAGATATAAAAGAAATGAAACATTAATATGATATTCTGGCTTCACTATCCTTTAAAGAGCAGTATATATATTTTTTATCATATCCCATTTTTAACCCAGTTTATTCATTTCTTCTGGTATAAAATGTGTTTCGCGTTTTTTCTCCTATACCGTAATGTTAAATGGGCTACGCCTTGACGTATTAAAACAAAAAAGAAAATATTCATGCAATATTTTGAAATTTTTAAAAACACTATATTGTTAACAGAGGTAGGTATGAGCTAAGATATTGCAAATTTCCATGAAAATTGAGGCATTTTTCTGCAGCCTCTCTATCTACCAAAAACACTAATTACCCTTGTCCCGTTTTGGATAGCTGAAAACCGGACATCGTATGGATGAAAGGAATGTCCGTTGTGACCGCGCTTCGGATTGGGGAGAAAGTTACTTGTAAAGGATGTGTAAACAAATAAAAATTTCAAGATTTAAACATGTACTCCCGCCTCGAACCCTTCAAGTTTCAACAGAAACTGACATAAACGCAGTGCCAGTTTAAGCTCATTTCGGGCCTTCAGCGCAGAAGATCTATGGGCCCCTTTCACACAGATGGATCGAAATTTATTACCAGAAAACCTGGTTAAGTCCAACTTATCCGGGCCCCTGGGCGCTCGCCCTAAACATCCATTGGATAAACCGACACTGATTAAACGTACATACAAAAAAAAAGGAAATAAGATAGTTAAATAAACTACCAAATTCCTACCCGATAATATTTCAGGAAATATATATTAAATTTTTGTAAAAAAATATATTTCTCAAGTTCGATCCTAATGCCTCCCTTAAAATTTGTTGCCTCGGACAGGGTTCCGGTTCGGCCGGACCTAGAGCCACCCATGGTACGCAATTCCCTGTAAGAATGGCATATGCCAAAACTATTAAGGCTGTCTTCGGTTAATGTTAAGGAATATGACCCGAATTTGGACCCTTTTTTCAGATATAAAAGAAATGAAACATTAATATGATATTCTGGCTTCACTATCCTTTAGAGAGCAGCACTTTTTATCATACTTTCCGTTTTTAACCGAGTTTATTCATTTTTTTCTGGTATAAAATGTGTTTCGTGTTTTTTCTCCTATATCGCAATATTAAATGAACTACGCCTTCACGTATTAAAAATGTGGCCGCGGTAGCCGAGTGGTATGGGTATCGGATCGTGGCTTACCTTCTCACGAGTTCGAGCCCAGTACCACTAAAGACCCGCCGTGTAGGGCAGCGATGCACGTTAAATCTGTCGAGAGCTGAAACGTCCTCCCGTTGGTGTGGTGTGGTAGTTAGGAGAGGGGGTGCCAGCTCAGGTGTCGTCCACGTCACTTGACCATGGTTCAAAATTACGTGGTCCGTCGCCAAAAGCCCTCGTGTAGCTGAACAGTGCGACGTTAATATTCAATCAATCACGTATTAAAAAAAGAAAATATTCATGGAATATTTTGAAATTTTTAAAAACACTATATTGTTAACAGAGGTACGAATATTTGCAATATTACATTGCCAATTTCCATGGAAATTGGGTCATTTCTGTCTGAAAATGTGCCTCGCGTTTAGTTCAAGCTGTCGTACTTTTACCGAAAACAGCCTTAAGTATAGCAGAACTAGATAAAATTATCAAAGAAGTATATGCACCAAAATGCACCTATTAGATTTGAGACACTATCATCAAAAATTCAAAAAGAAATGTCTCTTTTTTGAATGTATTGGTGATATGGCTGAAAGAACATATTCCTATTTAATGACGATAAAGCCTACTATTGAAGTGTCTGAACGAGCATTTTCTTCAGCAGGACAATTTGAAACAAAAACAAGTAATATAAAAAAAATAAAGTCAATTCCTACTTAAATCAACAAAGAAAAATTTTATTTTAGCTACTTTTTATTAAATAGTTACAATTAATATAAATATGTATATACATGGGACAGAATCACACAACATTAAGTGGTCATTCATTTTTATTATTTATCAGTAAAGTGTCGTATTGTCATCCGAAACAATCGTGTCTATAAAATTTCAGTTCAACTGAGAAAAAAACCTTTTCAAATTTTGACACAAGTCGCCAAAATAGTCGCTAAGTCGCCAAAAATGATGCCAACGTGGCTGCATTTGTAATTCTTTAAATAACTAATTTTATTCAATTAATTTTTATTAATTATAATTAAATTATTGTATTGTCATCCAAAATGATCATGTATATAAAATTTCAGCTCAATTGAGCGCTTTAAAATATATTTTATTAACGATTAAAAATTCCATCAAGATAAATAAATAAATATATAGAGTGCGAGCTATAGCAGTAGAATTGTGAATAAGATGCCGTTTAAACGATAAAACGCTGAACGAGCTGTTTCTTAAAAGCTTATTTACAGAAACACAAGGAATGAAGAAATGCTTTTTTAATTTCATTATATACTATTTTTTATTTGTTTTTTTTTATGATGAGTAAGAGAGTTTTGTTTTGATTTGTTTCTCAACAAATAATAATATTAAAAAAAAATTTTAATTGTGTTTTGCGTTTTATTTTGTAATTTCATCTGTGCTAATGTTAAAGTATTTTTTCATAAATAGTCCAATCTTAATCCCGGGATTTAGATAATGTAATCTCGAATTCCCAGAATTGAAAATATGACACGGGAATGCAAACCCTAATTATTTTTCACTCCTTCAGTCGATTGATTAAAGACAAAAGTTAACTCGAAATTTAATAATAACCTTGTCTGTATCCAAAAAGGTATTAAAGGTTTATCCTTTTCTATAAACGAATGATACTGTAAAATCCGGCGTATAACGAGCGCCTATACCTTCAAGCTGCAATTTGTGGCCGCGGTAGCCGAGTGGTATAGGTATCGGACCGTGGCTTGCCTTGTCACGAGTTCGAGCCCAGCACCACTAAAGACCCACCGTGTAGGGCAGCGATGCACGTTAAATCTGTCGAGAGCTGAAACGTCCTCCCGTTGATGTGGTGTGGTAGTTAGGAGAGGGGGGTACCAGCTCAGGTGTCGTCCACGTCACTTGACCATGGTTCAAAATTACGTGGTCCGTCGTCAAAAGCCCTCGTGTAGCTGGACAGTGCGACGTTAATATTCAATCAATGAAGCAAGCAAGCTGCAATTTTTAGGTATATTCACCGTATAACGCGCACCTCCTTTTTACGAAAAAACCTGAAATATACATTCAGAATACTCTTTATGTTTTAGTCCAGGGTTCGGCAACCTATGGCACGCGTAGCACACGATACAGTTCTCAGTGGCATTCTGCACTACTCTACAAATTTGTCAATTTTTGAGTAGATACAAGTTGATCGATTTGTAATGCACCTTATGTGACAAACATCTTCAGAATTATGGACATTTACGGAATTACGAAAAAATCTGAAAGATAATTCTAAAGATAAATTTACATTTATGTCGTTCCTGGAGAGATTTAATATTTAAAGAGAGAAAATTACATGTATTCTGCTTTCCACTTTTGATTCTACATATCTAGGTAAAAAGTCTTTTCTCATATGAAAAATATTTCGAGTCCGCAAATATATAAATTTTGCTTAACAACTAATCAAATTACACTCCTGATTTTATGAAATGAAATATGAAAGAAGATCGGTGCAAGCTCTAGGTTCGCAATAAAATGTTTATTTATCTTTTCATTTAACTATGATGAAAGGAGTTACTATTATTTTATGTTTATTTCATTATTTTAATAAATATGTTTCAAAATATATAACATATGTAAAATTTTAATTTTTTAAAAAATTTTTGTTGAAGAAATATTTACATTTTATGCTGTTTATTCTTTTATGTTAAGAAATATCTTTAACCCTTTGTCTACCGCATTATGATTTACAGCAGTTTTTTTCATGCAATATTTTTTTTTGAATCACTACATTGAAAATTAAGGGATATACATAAACGAAATACTCAACTTTGGGAAGTATAATCTATTAGAGCTAATTAATTAATTAAAGATATTCAACTGTAAAATTAATTATATACACTGTTCACTTAAAATAAATAGTAAAATCGTTTCTTAAGACTTTCATTAACATACAAGAAAAAAAAAACATTTAAATTTTGACATTAACTCTTTTTTCGGGACAAAAATGATAACCTTCGCTATCCGCTGAAAACGCCGTCAGCTGCAAACGCAATTTCTGCTATAAAACTATTCGCCTTTCCCGCTAAAATATTCATCATAGAACCCGTGCTGCCATATATCTTGGAAGAGTGGATTTCAAAGAATATTCCTGCTAAGTACCGTCAAAATATTCGTAAAAATGGTTATTCTATGTAATTTTAAAGTGAGTGGTACTTATAAGTACCATCGGTAGATAAAGGGTTAATAAAGGACACAAATCACACAGACACTTTTCATTAACTTTAGTGGAATAATATTTGCAGCTAAAACTGTCATATATATATATATATATCTTATTCAAATTTTCAGCCGTTAATAAAATACTTTCTATTCATCCATTCAAAGTAGGAATTGACTTAATTTTTTTTTTTTTTATGCTACTTGTTTTGATGTCATATTTTTTCGGAATCACGAAATGCATCATCAATAGCCCTTATACTTAGTCATGCCTGAAGAATAGCTGCCATTAATTCTGATACAAAAATTTGAGATCGTCTGTTGTGACTGCAACGATTTTAAATTTTGTTGTTGAAGATCATCGGTAACATTTTTCAAAGAATTATAGTCTTTTACGCATTGTGACGTTTTCGCGCAGTACAGGGGCAAAATAGGCTTCTTTATGTGGATAGCATAAAACCGTTCCTATGCACACGTGTACCCATAAATATTGCTGCGCCTTTTCATCTGACATCAACCCGACAACCGATGACTGAGAAAAACACCTCTCCACCCACGAGTCGATACCCCGAATAAAGTTCGAGGTATAACAGACGGTAGCCTCAGCTCAATAGAGTGAAAGGAGTCCATTTGAAACTCTAAGAGGATCGGTTGTGCTTACCTCCTCCCTCACAAACATCATATTCTGCAGTATATAAATAGTGTGAAGAATTTCTAATTACCGTAAAATCCGGTGTATAGCACGCACTTTGAACACAAAAAAATATTATCGAAATTTACGATTATACGCCTGGTATAAAAAAGGAGAGCTTTAAAAATTAAATAAAAGAGAGATGAGAATATAAAAAAGATTTGACTGCTACATATCTCGGAATACTATTCACTTAAAAGAAATTACATACTTAACGAACTTAAAGGGTTGTAGTTCTAGAATATTATACTATTTTTCCAAAAGTCTGCGATAATATCTCGAATGAATGACTTCAAAACATAAGAACATTTCTCACATACGTTTGAGGTTCTTTCGTAAGAAAAGGGATTCGCGTTATTCCGCGAATTTATCTAAAAACTAAAAAATGGAGCTTGAAAGTATAGGTGCGTTTTATACGCCGGATTTTACGGTAAGTATAAATACTGTAATTTATAACTGTGGACGTAAATAAATCAATTATTTAGTTTCTTAGCTCTCCCACTACTATTTATTTTCCCATACGTCACAGCGTGTTCTAAACCAGAGAGAACTGTAACATTTTGAACAGAAGCGTGCAGCACAGATACTTCCTATACATTAAAAAAAAAAAGAAAAGCTCACCGGAGATTTTTAAGGCTTTTTTAAACATTTTAGAAGTTAAAAGGTCATTCATTTATCGAACTATTAATATATATTCTGAGACTAACAGCATTCCAGATACTAGAAGCGGTCATCCACGCTCGATGAGAACAACAGCTCTTGTCAAAGCAGATGGGCAGAATTCATCGAAATCCTTGTCGGTAGAAGATTCTTCTTGTGAAACAGGTGAACATATGAAAAAGAACAATGTGTTACATAGAAAACGAAGACCCTAAATCAAGAGGTTGTCGAAGAATATCGCCATTTTCTTTCAAAATAATGCACCTTAGATACCTTAAATCAAAAGTACTGTTCCGTCTCAGCGCTTTGAACAGCTTTTGGTGAATTCTGCTTATCGATGAGAAAATTTTCAATTTTGAAGAATCTTTCAACCACTGGAATGGCTGTGTATATACAAAGAATGCTCAAGAAGCTGAAGAGAAGAAAAAATGCGCGCAAAAAGAACTCATCCTCCAGCAGTGCCGATTTACGCTCATTTCGGGTCCTGGGCACAGAGGATCTACAGGCCTCCTTGGCACTGGCAGATCGGAATTAATTAATAGAAAATCTGGTTAAGCTAAGCTTAACTGGCCCTTGGGTGCCCGACCCAAGCGCTCTGGGGATAAACAGGCACTGTCATCCGCAGGGCCGCTTTTCCGCTTAGGCATACTAGACACGTGTCTATCTAGGGCAGGGATGGTGAACCAGTGGCAAGCGTGCCATCAATGGCACGCGACACAACATTTTGGGTAGGCCAGCTATCAAAATGTTTTGCATTTTATTTCAAAATAACAAGGTTCTCTATGAAGTATTACGAACAAACGAGGCCGAGAACACACTCGTTTATTATTGTCCTGCCTTAGTTGCTTATGATGTAAAATTTGTCAACGCATAACATTGTCAATTTCGTTGAGAAACTACTATAGTTTAAAGTTTATTTGTGTTATATTTACGATTTTTAAAGGTTATTTAACATGGCGAGTTCAACAAAAGAACAAAAAGGGCAAGATATTAAGTGTAACAAAGAATTTCAAACTTGGTGAATCTAGAAACATGGCATTATTAGTAAAGGCGACAAAACGGTGTGTGTTTTATGTTCTGGAACAGCGGTATGCAGAACATCGTTTGTAAAAAGGCATTTTGAAGCAAATCCCAAATCCTCTTGTCAAAAAAGTGAATCAAAGCAAAAATAATGAATTGTTTAGAAACCATTTGGCAGATGACTCCAATTCAACATAAATTCTAGTAAAAGCAACATCTTATAATCTTAATATAAGATATTTACTATCCAATCTGCAACAACAGAAGTCACACTAATGTTACTTTAATTTGAATTACACATATAACTAAAACAATCGCAACTATACAGTACAAAAGGTATTTTTTCGTAGTAAATAACGAGTTTTGACCACTTATCACAAGTCAAAATTATTTGATGGCACGTCCATACCTCATTAAACACTTCTTGAGAAAAAATGGCACGTTGATCCATAAAGGTTCGCCACCCCTGGTCTAAAGGGCAAAAATTGGAGGGCGAAAAAGAGGAAAAATTAAAATTACAGCGAACGTACCACCACCTAGTCTGCCACCTACATAGATAACCTATTTACTTGCGATGAAGTCAAAAACACCACTGAAAACTGTTATTTCCTGTGATATTTCCGACCATTCTTCGACATATTGGAAACATGTTTGGTAAAAATTCTGCACTTCTTCGGTAAATTTTTCCGTTATGCTCGGATTTGATTCTTTTAAGTTTGTATTATTAAAGGAATAAATTATTCTTCAAATCGTGTTTGGTATTGAAGGACAAAATCGATCAAAATAAGACTTTTTGTAGCTGAAATATGTTCGCCATCAATCTTTTGAATCATTTTGTGGAAAATAGATGCCTGATTATGTGTTAAAAACATCAATATCTCCTATAATTCATACTTTACATTCACATGACGCGTAATAGTTCGGCCGGCACATCTCTGAATGCAGAGATTAACAGATTAGTTTTAAAATATTGAAAGAAGGACACTTTTTTTTCAGGAAGGACAGAACCTATAAAAGAAGGACTTTCCTCCCAAAAGGAGGATGATTGGTCACCTTAATATGCACATACTGACCATGGATAAATTATATTAACGTCAGAACATTTCTATATTCGAAAAAAAATTGTTTTCAATTATTATAAGCGATGATAAACAATTTAGATTTTTCCCCCCTCCGATTGGTCAACATATTTGAATGCTATATTCCTCCATTAACATTTCTCAATAAAGTAGACATTTTTACTGTCGTTTAGGCTTCTGGAACTACAAAAGCTTTCATCGCAACAGCGGATTTTGAAATCAAGATTCCCCTCTTTCAGCGGAGAAAATCTTTCCCTTCATGGTTGCCGTCTTTGGAAGGAGATCCGGGTCTCTAGAACGCGAGCCACCCGATCGATATAAATAACCTTCAGAGCATGCGGTGCGGAATGGCTGCGCCGCTGGCACCCCTAACGGAAATGATGGACGTTCATTTTAATGAAAATGGAAATTTTACGCTCTGCAGAGGGCAATTAAAACTTCGTCAACTGCTCCTTGGGTACACCAAACAGCTTTATGGAGACAATGGATTCTGTGGGGTGTTCAAATTTATCGGTTATATTTAAATGAAAGGGATTGCCAGAGGCATTAAAAGTTATTATCCCTAAACAGCAAAAAGAAAGAAATTAGATAAATAGTTATTAAGGTTTCTTACTTTCTTTTTTAATGCTCTAAGTCAGGGGTACTCGACCTTTTTTTCTGCTGGGCCGCATACATATGTGTCACCTCTCACGCGGGCCGCATACATATGTTAGTTATTTCACGCGGGTCGCAACATGAGGATAAATGGGGAAGGGAGGGGGGAGAAATGCTTTAAGACCAAGATAACATTGTAAATTTAAAATGTAGAAGTTAATCAAAATATTATGACTCCTGTTTTGCTTTTTTTAATTATAATTTTTTATTTTTGTCACTAACACTAAATTAGAAGCATTTAAGAAACACTCCTTCACAATTTCTGTATCAATAAACGGTTTCATATGATTACCAATAAAATAAAAAACTTCATAGGATGTGTCAGTTCTCGGCGTGCGAAACGCCATCTGTATAATTAAGAGAAGTAGGAGTGAATTGTTGTGTCTTCAAATAAGAATATGTGAACTGTGTTTGCGCCAGCCCAACTGCGCATGCCCAGTAATTCTGATATGAATGTAAAAAGTGTTGTGAGATAAAAATAAATGCCAGTCCACTAGAAACTGTGTCGTGATTGTGTCATGAGAATATTGAAGGAGTAATTAAGCTATCGACTAAAAGATAACCATAAATATGGACAGTGTTTGCACCATAAAATTGGTTATTGTG
>BMAV01023051.1:83553-147825 GCA_019973955.1 Trichonephila inaurata madagascariensis | reverse complement strand
AATTGCCCCGGACCCCTCGTAGACTTATCACACCCTTTCCCCAAAGGGGGCTCACCACACAGTTTGAGGAACGCTGAGCTAATTATTTTAAAAAAACAATATTTAGTTTTTAGTAAAATAAGCTGGTATAATTACCATGTATATTGTGGCGGAAAATCTACAGATAAGAAATATATTGTAGCCGGAAACCTCGTTTGCAAGCCAAAGCAATTCAAGGAAGTTAGTAATTTGACCTTGGTAATAGGCTTGGTAAACTTGACGATACGCGGCCTTCATATGCCGCTGAATTTGACAATAAAAATAGATGCTACAAAAGTGCAGAAAGTTCCAAAATTATTTAGTTTTAAAAAATGGCAAGAAACTATTAGAAGTGTTTTTCTAGTCCATATAAAGTCTGTGAAAATAAGCAACATTGGAAGTCAAATATTTAATGGGTACCATGCATTTAAATTTGGTTTATGCAAAACTGTGAGGACGGATTTGAATTACTGTGTTCAATCAATGTTTATGTGATTCCTGAATCTGACTTATTGTAGATTTACAAGTGTGTATTATTTGCTTACAGCAGTAATTCTCAAAGTGTGGGGCGGTACCCCTTTAATGGGGCATGATAACCCTACGTCGGGGCGCGAGTATATCAGAATGTCGAATATAAAAGATTCTTTTAAAAATGTTTTTGTTACTGAAATGAAGCAACACACACACACATATATATATATATATATTCTAGCATATAATAAAAACGGAATACACACTTACACTGATACTATAGTAGACATAAAAATATATCGATAATGCTCAATCTATTTCAGAATTAATTTATTATTACTAAATTAAGAGCACGTTTAATAATTACTAAATACCTCCCTGGGTTAAAATTAAGATCTTATTATAGTTTTAACGTCAAATTACATCATTATTGCATTCAATACATTGTTATTGTATAGGAGGGAGGAGGGCAGGATGAAAATTATGATTGAAAATTGGGTCCCGCATATTGAAAGTTTGAGAAGCACTGGCTTACAATTAGAAGAAAATCTGCTTGAATTACTACCGAGTTCTAGGATAAACTACGATTTACTGCAAAAGTACTTAGCCAGTTCATTGAGTGGACCCAGTTTTGCATTTGAGACAGACGATAAATTAAGTAATAATAGCTTTCATTTTATTGATAAAGTGTTTGCCTACAAGAACTAAAGCGGACATTTAAATGCATAATTTTAATTTTTTGTGTGCCACTAATATTATTAAGCTCTATATAACGATCACTTATTTGCGTCTCCATTTAAATTTTTACATAAAAATGGGGGGACTTCACGGAAAGCAAGAATAAACTAGCGACGCAAAGCAGTATCAACAAACTATAAAGTTATACCCCCAATTTTCCATGGCTTCCCACACCACAATCATTTTCAAATGTCGCTAGATAACCCACAAAGTAGCTTAAAATTCACTAAGCTCATTATGAATTTCTCTAATAGTTGCTTTTTTTTAAAAAAAAAAGCATGGTTCATATTTAATAATACATTTTGTAAATCGTCTTTTTTTTAATTGGATCTTAAATATAGATATTTATATGTATATATTGAAGAATTGAATATATATTGAAATTTTTCACGGACCACCATTTTGCTACTCTTGATGTAGAACACACCAAATACGCGATTTTATATTATACAGGTACATCGTATAAGTGTAAGAGATGTATTAGCTCACTTTTAAGGAAATGTTAAATGGATTCATAAAAATTTCATTTTTCAATTATATCAACAGAATGATAACATTATTATTAATAATAAAACATAATTATTTATTTTAACACAAGAAAGTTTTAAAATGTACCTATAGAATTAAATATATTATGACTGAACTAATTCTGAAAATTTTTTGCAACTTTTGAATTAAGTAAAAAAGTTATCGAGTCATTTAAATATATCAAATGCTTAGATTATTTGAAAAAATAGAAAGTACAGACTTTATTAATCCAGGAGGGAAATACATATATATGGGGCCAGCCGCTATTCCCAAGCCATAAGATATCTGTATTATGTGCTGGATATGTCTGATGCGCATACATGACGTGCACAGTTTTGTCGGAGCTATCTTATCTAGAGACGCCCGAAGAAGCAGACAACGCCTCGTGTTTTGTTTTGTTAGACGGTAGAAGGGCAAGGCGACCCACGTGACGAAAAGGAAGACTTGATAAACTTTATGACATCGATGTAAATATAATATAAAAAGTAATGAACAATTAACTTTAAGTTAACTGAAGACGTTTTGTCTTGTTCTGAAAGCCAGCCTGACATCTCAGTATTCATATATATAGGAGAAATGTGACACCCACACCCACATACACTTCACGGTTTCTGCGAAAGTAATAAACAATAAGTGAGTTCTACAATAAGTTCGAAACATTAAATAAGTTATATCGTCTTGGAAATTAGATCTGCATGTTTTTTTTATTATTATTTTTTGTACTAGAGATATGTTAAGAATAGCAAGTTGGAGGGGTGTTAAAGATTTTTAAAAGTTCTCTTTTTAAGCAATTATGTTTACAGGATCGAAGTTCAGTCGCCATGATTCTGTTTTGAGTAGATATTTGGGGACGTGATTTATTAAAAACAATTCCTGTGGTGGCGTAAAAAATGTTTATGTATTGTTTTGTGTAATATTTATGCATTGGCAACAGATGAATTTGGATATTACAGGTTATTCATCTTTTTATTTTACATTGCTATTTTATGAGTTGAATAGTTATTTCTTTAGAGTGAATTTGCAATTTAGTGAAAGTGAGATTCACAACTTTAATTCAATTTTACTCTCACTGAAATATCTTTTTTTTATTATGATATCTTTTAATTCATCCTTTCGGTGAACTGACGTATCTGTTACTCATATATATCAGTTCATATAATTCTCACTAATATAACCAACATTTGGAAAACTTTTCTTAATAACCGTTGCTGTTTTTCTTACACGTATATTAATTTGTAACAATGTAATCACACATGTTCTGCAGTTTAACTTAATAATTACTGTATAAGTACATAAAAAAAATATTGCAGAGAATTTAGAATTGTTGCGTAATTAATTTGTGTTAAAAGTGCTATAGAAAAATTTAATTAAAAAAGCTGGAAAAAAATTGGGAGAAAGTTCATGAATATAATTTTATATCAACTGAAAAGAAAACACCTAACTGTAGTATGAACTCTATAAAATACACTATAACACATAAAAAAATAGTATTATAAGTTACACCATTCGATTTCAAAAATAGAACTATAAAATAAAAACAAACAAATATTGTATCTACAAGGGAATTATATAAGGAAATATTTTATCTTTATTCTGAGCAGTTATACCTCAATTTATTATCTTGATATTAAACGTTCATAATGCGATAAATCTTTCAGTATTACTCAGCCAAGAAGGCAAATGAATTATTAGGTTTAAATTAGCTTAGTGAAAAAACACATTAAATGTACATTAGCGTCATAATACAAGAAGACATTATTCATACTTGTAGATATCAAATATCAAAATATCACCCCTACAGCCAAAAAAAGAAACTTTTTGGCAGTAGTTAATAAATAGTAATAACATAGTAAAATTAGTCTTAAAAAATTAAATAATTATTTCCATTCATAAGGTGACAAAAAAACCAACGTGAGCTGTTAAGATCATTATTATAATTAAAATATAACACAGCGTTACTTTTGTGAAAAGTACTATTTTTTCTCTATTTCAGAAGAGAAAACCCATTGTGCAACAAAAATATTTATCTTAATAACAAAGTGCTAGCAAGATATTAATTTTGCAGAACATGTTTCCATATACACAATTGTGATACTTAAAAGTATTTTTAAACGGGTGCGTACAGGAAAAACATACACTGGCAAAGAGCCATACAGCGCTTTAAGCACTTTCATTATTCTAAACTGAGGTATATATTTATGTTTTGGAATTTTAACCATAATGTTGAACAGGACTTCTGTCTTTTTATTATTATGCTCGTTTGTGAGATAATAAATAAATTTATCACATCATCACGAAAAATTTTTTATTATATATAGAGAGAAAATACATGTATGTGCAATTATTATAATTTGTTAAAAAATATTCGATCTGAGTTGTAAAAACTTAAATTCTAACTAAATTTCTTTTTTTAAATACAGGTAATTTAAAAATCTTATTAAGAGAGGAAAATATCTTATAAATTATTAATAAAATGTGTTGTAGCATGATTATAATATTATTCTATGTGAAATTATTGCAAGTAAAGGCCCAGTGGTAGCGTATCGCGCTTCCACACCACAGGTTCAGGGTTCTATTTCCGGGCTGGGCAAGGTCGACTCAGCCTTTCATCCCTACAGCAGTGGGTCGATAAATGAGTTCCAAGCTTGCTTGGGGACACTAACACTGAGTCTCGCTTCAGGCGGACCACTGATCGGGACATCTGCTCTTGCACCTCAGTGCCCAATGGTCACGTATACTGGGAGGGGCACAGTAGGACCTGACCCTCATAGGCTGTTACGCCACTGAGTTTGAGTTAATTATTGCAAGTTATATCAATAAATAAGGCAGTAAGTTAACTGTACTTGTCTCAATATATTATAAATAATTATGGTTGTTTTATTTATGAGAAAATTAATTTAGCATAAATTGTACATGTTCTTGAAAATGCTAAATTATTCATATTACGAAATAAAAAAAATCACTTACACGATTATTTAAGAAACATTATTTCACTATTTAAATTTTCCTTACTTGTCGCTTTAATTCTTGTAATTGATTAAGCAATTTATGATACTTAAATGTTAATATAATTGTGTAATATAATTAATTTGTTTCAATCTTCATTTCACATCTGTAAAATTGAAAAATCTTTGAATCAAATTAGCAGAAATACATAACACCGAAGGCAGACTAGTGAAAAAAACATTGTTTAGATTCTAGCAGACTAGTATTAACATTCATTTATAATACTTAACTTTAAAAAAAAACTCCTTTTTCTTCGGAGTACCAGTAGTTTTCAATGTAACAATAAGTAAAAAAAAATTAGATATTCTTCTTTTCATCGAAAATACTTCAATATATTGTTTACAATTCATTCGAATGAATATTTCTTCAAGTACAAACTGACTTTAGTTCAATGTTTTGAGAATGCCTTTTATGCTTCCTTTTTATTTTGTTTTCTACCCCGTTGAACTGAAGTGTTTACTTGTTCGCCTTGTTTAGATTTCTATGGTGACAGGTTTTGAAACTGACACTAAATTTCGTTCAAAAGATCCTCTTAAATTGGATGGGTTCGAGATGGCTGCCACCATTTGAAAATGAATTTTATTTTCGGCTTTTAGACTACACTTTCGTTGAGAAAAGGAACTACAACTTTCTTTTTCTCTGTCTGCACAAACGTCGTAAAATGACTAAGAATTTTTTTATGCTGATAAGTTAAAAGTATCCAATGTTGTTTAGATAGGCAGAAAAAAGGAATTTATTATAATTTATTGATGGGGGTCAAAATAATTTGGAATTCTTGCTTTATACTTTAGATTTCTACTCAGAAAGCAATTCGTATCTCTGAAATATGAATTACACATTTTCTTGAGAATGAATACAATTAAACGAGAATTGCGTAAGAGGGTTTCGCCTCTCTCTCGGGCACCTAGATGTACGAGAGGGGGTGGGGGAGGAAGGAAAAAACACGACATGATCCATTATTCTATTTATTTCCTCGCATACACAATTCCAACTAATAATAAGATAATCTCTCAATGTTAACCGAGAAAGTGGAACAAAGACAATAAAACGCTAACAAATTAACAAATAGGAGACTATCAAACTCGTTCCTTATCTTAATAAAGATGAAACTTATCATCCGATTTAATCGAATATCAAATCAATCTTAGTGAACAATCGTCTTTAAAGTTTTCTCCTAATAAGAGTCAAATCACTATAATTCTAATATTATACCTTCGTGATTTCACCTGACTCGAGCATATCTTCTCCTTTTTTTCCCCAAGCTAGGGCCCCACCTATTTATAGTAAGTTAATATAAATTCCCAGGCTCTTTTTCCCCGAAGGGTTGATTGTGAATAAGGGGTTTTGATACCCCAAAAAGATTTCCCAAGAGGTTAAAGGGAAAAAAGCAAGTCCGTCAAAACCCGATATGACTTCTCATTGTATATTTTTTAAAGCCCGCCCAAATAAGTGTGTGTGTTATTTTTATGTATTTGCATATGCAGGATGTTGCCGACAAATTCAGAGGCGGGGGGTTTGGGGCGGCAGGGGGAACGAATATCCCAGGGGGTTGAAAACCCAAAGTTTTTATTGAAAGAAACTAAAAAAAACAGTTTTTGAAAGGGTTTTGGGGCCGAACGGAATGAAAAGGGACAATAAAAAGTAAGCCATATATTTTTGAACGTAAGGTATGCTTACAATACAAACAATGCATCACAGCTTCACGTCAAAAATGCAACAGCAAGTGGTTGTCGTAGTGATTGTTCGAAGTTGTGGCCCCGGACATAGCACAGGAAAAACGAAGGACGAATGACTTATCTGTCGCATTCAAGCAAATCCAGTGTTCTGGCGATGCTAGTTGAAGTAAACAACCCCCAAGTCATAAATCCCCACTGACCCCCGTTCCGCCCAGGTTGCCCCCAGAAAAAATTTCCAAGGTATTCGGGGCCCCGGGGGAGAAAGGGGCCAAACAACGGGTTGGTTCACCCAAAACCCCACCTCCTGAATATGCAGCAGGGAAATTTGGTTGACCCCCCAAATAAAAAAACATGCTGGAGCCCCGTTTACAAAAAAACCCCACATTCTGGAACAAAATTGTTTCACTAAACCTCCGGGAGAGTGGGGAAATTTGTATACGTGCAGATTGTCCAACCCTACCATGGCGCCCCAAATCCCAGCATTCCTTTAGCCATTCCCCTGGTCGTGCTTATCGTTATCCTGGCGGATACAATTATCGCGATTTTCACCGATAAAACGTGGCTTGCGACGCAATGAAACTGTGGTATTTTTCCCCCCTCATGCTTCATATTCACCCCTGTGAATTTGTATGTTGTATTCGGAAAAATCCTGTATAAATGTGAATGTTTTATATATATATAAAAAGAATCCACCGAAAATAATTTCCCTTTTTTCTACTTCATCGTGGGTCAGTTGGTTCGTTATTTCAAGCATACGGGGGTTTTTCTGCTAAAAGTTATTGACGAGTGAAAAAGTTTAGCAGACCGTTGCCCTTATTGCAAAATTTTTTTTGCCGAAATGAACATGAGGTACGGTTAAATTACACCACCCCCAAAAAAAGTTAAGCACGGAGGGGGAAAAAATGCTAATTTCGGGAAGCCAATCAGAATTAAAAGAGGATGCAATTCGCTGCAGACGTAGAGGGAAAGGTATGCAAATATGTTGGTAACAGCCAATCGTGCTTTCATGTCAAAAAATATGCAAAAAGGCGGTCTTAAAAGGGTCAGCTTTATGAAGGATTACAGAAGTTGATTGTAAGTGTTGATAGAAGGTGTTTAAAATTTTCGTACAATTTGTTACCCGTTACGTGGTTCTATGACTTTCATAAAACGAATGGATTTCTGGGAAAGCTGGCGTGTTGTTGGGCGCATTGAAGCAGGATAGTCGATAAAAAAAATGTTGCTCTTTTCTTTCCTTCATCATTCGGGAAATTTTTTCTTTATGGAAAAAATTTTCCAGAACACAAAACAGTTGTCCAAAGGGCCCCTGGTGGTGGTCCCCCAAAAGGGTTACAACCCCAGGGAAAAGATTGATATTTGTTTTTTGTAGCCAAGGAATCGCAGGCGACCTCCACACGTGTGACATTTATGGTTACAGTGTCCATTGGAAAATATCCTGCCGCTACTTTTCCCCCACTGTACCCCTCGAGTTTGTGTTTCCTCTATCCGTCCAATCAAAGGCATGATTAAAGTGGTCCCGGGAACATGGCAATTGACCTGGGGACTGACGGGGGCAATGCCCTTTTTTACTGATGGGGTCAAGATTTGCTTTTGGAGCCAGATGACGGGCGGAAGGGATAGGGGCGTAAGCAAGGAACAAGCAATCACCCCCCAAAACATCACCAAACATAAAGCATTCCAAAGGCGGAACCCTTTTGGGGGGGGGAAGGGTTTTAAGGATACCGCACCGATTGCACATCTTTAAACGAGGTTCTGTGACGGCTGCCCGGAATCGAATGAAGTCCGGGGAACCCATTTTGATTTTTTATGCAGCGGTTGGAAATTTTTTTTTAAGGGACGAAACGCACGTCCCATGGGCTGACATCGTCGATGACTACTTGGAGAGTAAAGGGGATTGCGCTTTTGGGCGGGCCAGCATATTCCCCGCCCTTTAATCCCTTGAAAATCTTTGAAATGCTGTAAACCCCCGTATTTTCACTTTTAACACCTTCACCTATTTCTTATTGAGCTGAACTGCTCTACAAGAAGAATGGCGGAAATTTCTTTCGGTGGTTGACTACCCAATTGAAAGCATGGTCAGAAGGTGTAGACTTTGCATACAAAATAAGGGGGGAACCCCTACCCAAAAGTCCTTTTTTTATTTTTATGCTTTTTTTTCACTTTTTTACATAATTCCCGTTTTAAATCTCCTGAAACCCTTTCGATTGATAATTTTTCAAAAAATTTTATTTTTTTCATTTTTTTACATAATTATTGCTTTTTGTTTTATGTATAAAATATATGCTACTTTACTGCCAAATTTTTTTGTCCCAAACAAAAACAGTATTTGTTTTTTTGTTTTTCATTTTACATCTTCGTGCTAAACTTTTGGGAAATGAAAAGTAACTCAATGTAAAAAAACATCAAATGATGTGAAATTCACAAACGATTTTAAAAAATTTAATGGTTTTTAATGAGCTAGTGATTAAATTGTCCAAAAGGGGGGGCGGACCCTTTTAAAAAAAGATCTTGAAAATGTGTACTATGACGATGGAAGGGGGACTATCATCTGTACGATGATTTGATTGGGAGAAGGTGACGTAAAAGGGTTTAAAAAAAAACAGGTATTTTCTTTTTCCCACATTTTTCTTGGGAAATTCCCCCAAACTTTCCGGTCACTTGCTTTACTAAATTATATCCGGAAAATTTTGCTCAGTTGGGACCCCCAAACGCGGGAGAGATTGAAAACGTCTGGGCAGGGAGTCTAGATATCCTTTTTTTAAAGGGACAACGAAAAAGGAATTTTTTTCTTAAGCCGAATCATCAATGGGATAGGTCCCCCGTTCCCTGGAATCGAAACCCGCAAAAATGGAATTGGGACAGCCCCTCAACATGGAGATTTGATGTTCTTTGCCCCGTAAAGCGGGCACAAAACATTTCCAAGATATAAACCAAACTTCCTTCCTATAAAAGTATCTTCTCAAATGTTTTTTTAGATGGATAACATTTTTGGGATTAAAAAAATTTAAAATACTTCATTACATCTATTCATCACCATCAATTTCCTCCACTTTAAAAACCTGGGTACGTTTGTTGGGAAAATTTTTTTTATTCTAATAAAAGACTGCAATTTTAAATTAATTTTTTTGCGCATTTTCCAAATTTTTTTTACTTATTTCCCCGATTTCATATTTTTTAGAAAAAACGTATTCCCAAAACTCAAGGTTTTTTAAAACAAATTGTTTTTGGTTAAATTTTCCTTTTTATTGATACGATAGATTTGATAGAAAATTTAAATAAACATAATATTTTATCTACAATAATTGGAAAACTATGTATAATTGGTAAAATTAATAATTTCCCTAATTAAATAAACCCCTAATCCCCCGGTTTAAAAAATTTGTCTATAAAAAATTTTCCGAGAAAAAAAAAACGTGATATGGCAAAAAACCAGATATTGTTAATAAAAATTTCTTGAGTAAATGACAAATAAAAAAAAAGTATTTTCTAGAACACATTCAAATAACGCGTAATGAATGGTTTGGGATGAAATTACATTCGCTGTTTACATCAAAAAAGATTATCTGATTCTTTCCCCCAAAAAAAAGCTTTTTTCTAGATTTTTTTTTTAGACACGTATTCTCAAAGTTTTCAATATTTTTGGACCCATTATCCAATCATAATTTTCATCGCAACCCTCCATACTATAACGATATATTTTTAATTCAAAAATTTCCCGGACACAAAGTTAAAATACAACTTTAACCTTTTAAAAATCCACCGGTGTATAAAAACTTTCCCCGCTCAGCCAAAGCGTTAATTGCCGGGAACTTATATATATTTTTCCCCAAAAACGATTTTTTTCTATGCACTGCTATGCAAAATTATTCCAACTATTGTAATTTTTTCTATTCTTTTTTCCCAAATTATTCCTATAAAATGTAATAACAGAACCGGGAAGGGGTTTGCGAAGGACTTATTTCAGATTTGTTTATTTTATTCTTTTCCTTTTCCCCCTCCCCTCACCTACGACCTGTGGAAAACGGGGATTTGGGGAAAAAACCATAATTTTAAGGCCTTTTAAGGTTATTTATAAACGTAAAATTATCAAGATAAGTTTTTTTGTATGAAATTTTTATGTTTGACAAGGCAATGAGGTCATTAGTAATTTTTCATTTTGTCTTAACTTAGTATTGTAAAATAAATATAAATTATACATTGTATTTTGTAGGAATGGATTTTTACTTATCCTTCCTATTTTCCCCTTTAATGACGTAAGGCCGGAGCGCCCCCCCAGCTGACAAGGCTGTTCGGAAAAAAACGACAGACGAAGGGGACATTGGGGGAAACAGAGAGGACGACGCAGAGAGGGGACGAGAGGGAAAGGGGACAAAGGGGAAAGACAAACGCCTGGGCAATCCAACCACCCGATGATTTTTTACTAAATTTTCCCCTCCCTTGTGATAATTTTCCTAAATAAATGATTTATCAATTTTCGTTGTACTTTATGTACTGATATATTTATAAGTGCATTATAAAAAGGTAAAAATGCATTTTGTTTTTTTATGTCAGAATTTATTTTTTTGTTTACTTTTGTTTTAAAAACTTTTTTTTAAAAAAAATCTTTTTTTTATTTTTCAATATGCTTGCGTTCACCTCGTAAAGTTTTCATGCCCATCTATAAGGACGCACCCCACAGTTTGAGAAACGCTGGTTTTGACCGAGAACATATATTTCTTATTATAGTCTATTAATATTTCTTATGTTGTATAGCATATAAGTATTTAGATTGAATATAAAGTAATAAGCTGCAATAAGTGATTGAGGCAAATTTAGTGGATTCATTTATATTTTATGAAAAATTTATGAAAATGGAGTCAAACATTTTTCCCAGCGTATTAAAAAAAAATAAATGAGTCATTTTAGGTTTATAAAGGGCATTATTTGAAAAATAAACCCGCACCCTTTTAAATTTTTTTTAAAACAAACCCACACTATATACCAGAGATGGGGAACGGGTCGTGCCAAGCACAAATTTTGGGTATGAGAGGGATCAAAACGGTTGCCATTTTTCTTCAAAATAGTGAAGTATTACGAACAAACGTAAGTGATTCTTAACAGTTTTCAGTGAAATTTTTTTCAGATTTTCTCTAAACGTTCAAGTTTTTTATGTACCCTGATGTGACTTCCTTTGTTAAACTGAACTTATTTCGAATCCAATTAGTTGAAAATTCACAAATTTTGAAATGCAACTGAGAGATTGATTTCCATTCTAGTTTAATATTGATTCAAAAATTTATTGGAACCAAGAGGACGTTGGAATTGATTGAAATAGAAAGATTCACAGTCGATATAGTTAAAAGTGTTAATAGTGAATTTTTTTTAAGTATGAAAATTGATTCCAGACACATTTAACTTTTTGAAGAAAAGGGGATCATGTTTATTTTAACAAAAATTTTTCTTTAATGATTTGATTGCGAATTATTATTTTCAGAGTTTAAAAAAACATTTAAGACTCTTAAAAAATCGTTTGACGGATGACCCCAATTCAGCTTTAATTTTTTAAAAAAAGTAACATCTTACAATCGTAATATAAGTTATTTTTCATCTATTATCTGCTACAACAAATGCCCTCCTGTAATGTTACTTGAATTTGAATTACACGTATAATAACTAAAACAGTTACTATTGTACAATGCAAAATGTAATTGATGAAGTAATGGTAATTAATGAAGCCAATGGTTCTTCCCACCGTAGATTTTATGGATATCTATAAATTTTAGTGTGTATCGCGCTTCCACGCCACAGGTCTTAAATTTCTATCCCCGGGTTTTACAAGGTGACTCAGCCTTTTAAACCTTTCAGTGAGTTTTATAAATAAGTGTCGTTTTCTTGGGAATTCCAAATTTTTAGGATTTCCCCCTCATACTGACCCCCATATAAACTTTTTGCCCTCACCCCTTTGCCTAAAAAATGACGTAAACTGGGGAGATACCCCAAAACCTTGCCCCCATTGGGGTGTTGGGCCCCTCAGTTCAGTTCAGTGTGAATTTAAGTGATCTTCAAAATTGGGGTCGAAAATCCTAAATACAAAATGATTTCCCTTCCTCTTCTTTTTTTTGACAAAAAAATTTTCTTCGTATCTTGACACTAAGAAAGTTCTAGAGTGAAAGGGTGTATGGTTGATTCAGTCGTCTTTCAGGTATCCCCCGCTTTTTTCCCCCTTCAATAAAAAAAAACTTTTTCTTTAACAGCCCCGGCATTGGGTGATTACTCCAAAAGCAAAAAAACATGATTCGGGCTTTCAAACAATTGGGATTTTCCTTCTTGGGTGGTTTGGTAACCTTTGGGGCCCAAAAGGCCTTTTTCAATGGGCACAAAAAGGGTGGTCGGCATCATTCATTTTTTTTCCCTGACCGGGCAACCGAAGGGGAATTTTTTTTTCCTTGGATGGGTCATTTAGGTTTCTCCGCCCCTCAAGGGTGCCCCTATAACCTTATACCACATACTGAGCCCCCCCCCAGCGTTTTCAAATTGGGGGGCGCCCCCATGGGGCGTAAAATCTTTCCCGGTGGGGGGCGAGCATATCGAAAAATCAAAAAAAAAAAAGATTTAAAAAAAAAATTTTTGAAAAAAACAAACCCTTTTCTGAGGTAAAAAAATAAAACATTTACATTGGGTTAATATATTTATAAATATACCTGTACTGAACAATATATTTGATCATTAATTCGTAAATTTTAAGTTCAGATCAAGCTCAATAATTACTAGTGACCACACACATTGGATTATCATATACAAAATTATCTACAAAATTATATACAAAATTTAATACCTATCTTGATAATTTGTAAAGTGTATAGTTAAAGCCATATTGTAGTCTTATGTCAAAGTACATTATTATATTGCATGGAAAGGGTGCGATGGAAATTATGAATGAAAATTGGGTTGCAAACATTGAAAGTTTGAGAAGCACGGCTTTAAACCGTTTTATTCTGGTGTAAAATATGTTTTATGTTTTGCTTCCTATACTCTAATGCCAAAGTGTGTAGAATATCTCTAAATATTAAAATCCAATATAACGAAATTAATATACGAATTTTTATGGAAACTGATATGTTTATTGCATGAGAACTTGCATCTAGTTTTACTGAAACTCATTGACATTACGCTTCAAAGAAAGGTTCTTACTCAGGAATTCAATTTATATCTATTTACAATGCATAACTTACAAGTTATGCTATCAAAATTCTGTAAGGTAAATTAATAAATAGAGGATACTTACCCTTATCAAAAAATAATAGACTGTTTCGAGTATTTATATAAATAATATCCCTTCTAACTTACCTTGAAATTGTGAAACACTGTCAAATGATGAATTTAAAAAATTATTTAACTTCTAGGTTTTATTCCAATGTCTGTGAGATTACCATAATTTCATAAATTGTTGTTGGATAGATTTTTCTTTCGATCCACTTTTTTTATAGCCTTAAAAAACGGAACAAAAATCTACTTATACATTGCTACACATTCGAGTTTTATTACTTTAATACTGGGATGTTATACCAGGTGTTTTTCAAAAGTCACGCACATCCACATGGTAATCCTTGTTACTTAAAAACCAAAAGGGTTGGTTGAGATTCCTGTCACTAGATAACTGCAGGGGTCCCATCATAAGAAGTTTTGAATGTATCATGTATCAGTTTCAAAATACTTGTCAGTTATAGTCAGTTGAGCACAACAGGAGGTGCATGATGTTTTTTCAAGAGCAAAAAATATCCATCGTGGCATTTTATTTTACTATAAAATCTCATTGACCGTGTGATAAATGCATTTCAGCAGAAATATTCGGGTGAAACAGTACCAAATGTATCAACGATAACACTTTTATTGCAATGGTTCCGTGACACAGGATCGACTGCAGACATGAAGCGATAGGGTAGCGCGTCCATAGTGAAAACGAATGTGGCAGTGTGGAAACCGTTTTGCAAAGAATGCAAAGAAGTCCATTGAAAAGACCGTCCGTCTACGTAAGCATTATTACGGAATTCATATCCTTGCTGAAAGTGATGAAGGGTATGCTTCATTGCAACAAGACGGCGTAACGTATCATACATAATGGGACAGTATAGAAGTTTTAACTGAATTTTTCGATGATCGTGCCATTTCCAAAGGACTTTGGCCTTTTTATTTGGGGATATCAGAAAAAATGTCACCTTCAGGAATAATCCCCATACGCTGCATGAACTTATGAGTAACATATTTCATCTAATATCGGACATTAATTCTCATTCTTCGTAAAGTGTCAATTAATCTGGTGTAAAAGTTCGGTTGTGTGTCCAGGAACATGGGCATCATTTTGAACATTCACTGTTATTTAACCATAACAGTAAGTATTTAAGGATAGCAGTTACCGTTCTACGATTGTTTAGACTTTATTCTGTTTGTTAACATAATTCATCTGTCTTTAAGGTATCCGGCTACGTTCGGAACCGTGATTTTGTAAAAGCGTATAAATCGATAATATTTATGATATTTAGTGTCACTTAGATTAGAAAATGTATATAAAACGGTTTTAAGAATAGTATTACAATAAAAAATTATTTAAGTACAATATTTTGACAAAAAATGAACATAGAATGACCCATTTTCAAAATATTCTCCTTTTGAGAAAAATGCTTCTATTATAATAATATTTTGCCTTTATATAGTTCAGACCTCTCTACAGAGGCTCAACTAGAGAATTTTTAAAATATATAACTAATAAGTGGGTTTATCCATGTTTTACGACAACAGAGAAAAGAAACTTTAAGAAACAAACTCTAATAATTATTTCAAATGGATGTAACTCTGAAAATAATGTGAATTTTTCAAAAGTCATAGTTGAGCCTTTGTACAGAGGTCTGAGCTATATACAGGCAAAATATTATTGTAATAGAAGCATTTTTCATAAAAGGAGGAAAATTTGAAAAAACGTTATTCTAAGTTAATTTTTTGCCGAAATATTGCATTTAAATAAATTTTGTCAAAATGTCCTTAAAATAATTTTATACATGTACTCTAATCTAAATTATACTAAATACCATTACATTTATCTATTTATGCGCCTTTTTAAAATCACGGTTCCGAACGTATAGTCCGATACCTTAAAACCCAACCACAAAGGTTGATGTGCGTGACTTTTGAAACACCCGGTGGAACTCCAAGGGATTATGCTTATCACTGTAGCATTTATATTTAGTTATTAATTCTTCGTAATAACTTTTCTACTATTATGCTTGTTTGGATTTTGTAATTTCGTTTAGCTTCTTAGACTTTCAATACTATTTTTGCTTGTATTTGTTAATGTCTTAATGTCTCATGCATATTTAATATAACTTACACTGGGAGATGTAGAAACATAATTAACTTTAGTTGTTTTCTCTGTTTAAGAAATAATTCGATTAACCTTGATCATGATCTAATAATTAACACTGCCAAGAACACTGTAAGAATTTGTTATAAACTCAGTGATTATACATTTTTATTTATTTAAAGAAATGATTGTATAGATGTACAAATATTTTTGTTTGTACAATGGATTAAAAACAATTTTTATTTTAATCTATCATTACATTATAAAATTATCTTAAACGATAGAGGGTAATCCATCAAAAAAAGAAAGCGACCCCCTCCCCCTTCAGCTCACTATGTTACACTTTGCGACAGTTTAATACTAACTATTGTCTTAAAAAAATCGGTACCTACGTACTATCGCAACAATACGAACATTCAAGATAACTCACCAAGTTGGCAACCCTTAATTTACACTGATAAAAAAACGAAACCACCGCACGCAATGATTTGGTGAACACGTGCTTCATTTCATATATATAGCCGATACGGTTGCAATAATATAAATAATATGCGTAAGTATCAAAAATCTAAGCAAAAAGCATTATTTGAATCTGCCAGTTTTTTCTTTTGTTGTGATATGAAAACTCGGTTTTGAAGTTATCTTGCCGATTAAAAAAACACGTGATCCTCGAAGAAAAAATATATTTATTCTGTAAGATATAACAAGAACAAGTGACTTTATATTCTTTATAAGCATATCGTATCATTTATCCAAGAGAGCGATTGATGTTAACTGCTACTATGTCGTTACAATAATCATTGCCAAGAATTGAGATAGATTCGACGTTAATGTAATACTAAGTATTTTGTCTGACATATTCATTGAATAAGAATAGAATGTGTTGAATTACACAACAAGTGATTGCATTATTTATGGTGTAGTATATAACCAATTTCAAAGGAGTTGTTTATACAATGGACATGTATATGGGGTCATTTAATAGCTTACGAAAAAAATTATTATGGTGTTTCTGATAGAATACTGTTATGAATATTGTATAGTTAATGTTTAAAATAGTGTAAATAATTTAACTCTGGATATTTAATACAAAAGCATTACTTTTTGTGGTACTTATTTTATAATAAACATTATGATATTTGCAAGCAACGGGCTCCTTACATTATAATGATATTTTAATCAAAATTTGGCGAAATATTGGCGATTAAAACCAGTTGGCATCATTTTGGTGACTTGGTTATCATATTGATGCTTCTGGAAACGACAAGGAAATCTATCAACATCAGGATCTATGACATTTGTGGATTTTTTGATTAAGACCGTGTATACTATAAATAAGAAACGCTCACTGAGACTCGTTAGTATTGTTTTGACCGTTGAAGAGTCGACTTGCGATTAGTTGCTTGCAAATAAACTTTACGTAATTATACTTTTAGGTATGAAAGTGGCTCAGAGTTGTGTCTGAGAACTGTAGAAACTGGGAAAACCTCCTGGAATTTATTAAGCAAATGTCTGTACTATATTCTGTTTTTAATGGACTGTTTTTCTACAATAAATTTTCATCGCTCCTGATGAACTATTTTGCTCTTTGATACTCGAACTCCGATACACGTAAAAATACTCTTTGCGATTTTAATATTTTTCGATATGATAAACACAGCAGAAACTATTCATTTAATTTTAAAAAAATGTCCTGATAAAAATTGAATTTCACCAACAAAAGGAAACAAATCAAATTCATATTGAGAGCTGGAAATGAATACATTTCATTCACTTAACGTAAAATCTGGCATATAACGCGCACTTTGAACACAAAAAATAAGATCGAGTTAAGGGTGTGCGTTATACGCCGGGTATAAAAACGATAGCTTTAATAATAACAAAAAGAATGGACATAAAAAATTACTTCTAGATGTATCGATACAATGTTTATTTAAGAGAAACAACTTGCCTTATGAACAAGAATAGTTGTAGTTCTAGAAGTATGCTATTTTTTCAAAAGTCTGGGATAATACCTTGAATAAATTACTTCAAAACATAAAAACAATGCATATTAATATTTCAGATTTCGTTAAAAATAGGGTGCGCGTTATACGGCGAGCATACCTAAAAATTAAAAAAATTCGCTTGAAAGTGTAGGTACACGTTATACACCGGTGCGCGTTATAAGCCGGATTTTACGGTATATATAAATTTAAGATTTCCAAATTATTATTGGGAAATCTTACAGTAATAATTGCAGAATAATCCTGTTTGTCAAATACTGTTGTTAGTATGTGTTTTGCTAAAATATGGACATTTTTCATTTTCTTTCGAAGAATTCTTATTTTACTAAAAATTCCATTCCATTTCATTTCAAAAAATTGCTCAAGAGACTGGGCACAAATCCAAATTTCAAATCAGTTGTTTACAATATGCATCAGTTTCTTATTGGAGCGTAGACTAAAGGGCTTTGTTCAGAGGCTTTTAGCTGATATATGCAAGAGAAAGCACACCAGAATAGTGAAAAATAGAAGAAATTTATTTTGTCCTGAAAGAAACGAACTGGGCACTGAAAATCATAAATTTTCTACTTTGTTCAAAATAATTTTTGAAACTTATTTATCTTTATATTTCCTTAGTAAGCTGAAAAAGAAACGTTACTACAAAAATATTTACAGCAGTATCACTGTTAGGATCGAAAACTGGTTCTTTCAAATTTGTGGCCGGATTTTTTTTCTTTTCTTTTGAATTCACAGAAATAATTTCTTGTAAGTTATATTTTCGGTTGAGAGAGAAGACAAAAAGTAACTTGATATGAATTCAAGCATACATACGCGTTATATAAAATGAAATTATGAATGAAAATCCAATTTACAAGAATTGTTTGAGGTTGGTACCTCTGTGTCTTGGGCAACCTAGATTTGTGGGAGATAGGAAAGAAACACTCGCCATGATCCAGTCAATCTATTTATTAATCACACAATAAAAAAACACAAATCCAATCAATATTTTTCTTTTTGGATGAAATTTCAACATTTTTTAAACCTTATTTTATACAAAAAAAGGGACTTTATTTAATTTTGCTCTTGTACTCACTACTTTACTTTAACGCTTCTTTTTTCTTTGGTATATGAGATATACCACTTCATATATAATTAACCCGCAATCACTCGCGCGGGGTGTTCTGTACACCCCAGCAACAAGAAAATCCTCAAAGGATTCTAAAAAGAATGCGCAGAACCACGATTTTTCTGTAGCTGCACATTTTAGGTCATCGAACCTACAGGCCTGATGCAATCCCTCTTTCTCGAACGATTGGAATGTAATGACCTTCAAAAGTTTATCTGGGAGACTGAGAACTCCCGCGAGAAGTTGAGCATATGTATACAGTCTGCTTTGAATGTTTGGAAAATGATTAAAATATTATTTTTCTACTTTCTACTATCATTATCTCATTAATTAAAAAGTATTTTTATTACTGGTATATACGTTTTTTTCTGGTTTATAAAAAATTATAAAATTATGCGTTTTAATATGAAAATTTTATATGTTAAGTTTAAATTAATGTTATTCTCATTTATATGCAATAAATTTAATAATTTTATTTGTATAATACAAAAAACATCTTGCACTTTATAAATGTGTATCATAATGACTTAATTTTATTTTCATATTTAAATACACGTGTTAAAAGTTTGGGGTGTTCTCTACACCAGCGAGTAACGACGGTAGCAAAAACACGCGCGAGTGACCGCGGGTTAATATACTACAGTGCTTCAAAATCTTTCACTATTCACGACCAAATTTTCAATCATAATTTTCATCGCTCCGCATACAATACCAATGTACTGAATGTAATAAAAACGTACTTTGACAATAAAGCCTCAATACACGACTTATAATTAAAGCCTTGAAAATTATCAAGATAAGTGTTAAATTTTGTACATGACAAGTCCATGGGAGGCACTAATAATTAATATACTTATTTTTGATTTAGTACTGTGATAAATGAATTATCAAAAATATTGTGCAGTATATATACATTTGTACGTACATTATATCAGTTTAAATGTGTACTTAATTTTTATTTTGTCTGAATGCAATTTGTTTTGCTTCCTTTCAGTAAATTAATATTTATTTTAAAACTTTTATTTTTAACTTCACAATATGTTCCTATGTTCATCCCCCCTCCAGTGCGGTTATCAAGCACCCGTAATAAGGTTCACCCACAATTTGTGAAACGATGATAAACTGTTAAATCATTTGAAAAACAAGTAATCTATATAAGTCAATTTCTACTCAGGTCAGTAAAAAAATGTTTTTATTTTAGGTTTTTTTTCCTAATACATAATTACTATTAGTATAAATTTGTATATACATTGACAAAATCACAATATTAAGTGGCAATTAATTTTTATTAATTATGATTAAATCATCGTATTGTCACCCAAAACAATATTGTAAGAGAAAATTTCAGTTCAAATGAGCGCTTAAAAATGTGAAGAAAAATATTTTAATTTTTTGACACAAGTCGTCCAAAAATGTTGCCAAAGTGTCTGTATCTGTAATTTTTGAATAACTAGTTTTAATGAATTAATTTTTATTAATTACAATTAAATTATCGCATTGTCATCCAAAATAATTGTGTATATAAAATTTCGATATTAATGACTTCAAAATTTTACAATATATACGGAAATAGTGAACTAATAGTAGGAATCGATGAAAGTATTTCCAGTTTTTTATGTGAAAAATATATGTAAAATAATGTAACTCCTTTCTTTAGTTTTTTGCAATTAATTTTCTTATCAACTTTAAATATATATACCTTTAAAAAAAAAAACTAAACTACACTACACTAACCTAAACTAATGAAAACCATACATTCTGTATAGTATTTTATACGTGCCAAACTTTCTAGATTAAAAAAAAATTAATATAATCTCATAAACTCCTCTAGAACACCAAAAGAAACAATTACAGAACTCCAACCCCAAAACATCTGATATCACGAATTCCTCACATAGTCCCTGCAACACAACGACAAAAGCATCCTTCCACAAAACGATTTCAATCAAACCTTAGCAAATTTCTCCCAAACCCCATCCTGAACTATTCTCCTAGATTACTACCCCCTTAGAAACGTGTACAATGAAGGTTACTCAAACGGTCTTAATTATAGGCCATAACAATGACAATCCTACAATGCCCGCCAACAGTGCTCTCATAAAGCTGCAATCAAATCGACTCCCTTCAAACACTGACCACCGCAACCCCAGACTGTTGCTAAGATATACGTTGCCAGTCCTTCCCATAACATGACTATCTCGATGGCCTGTTTCGTGCTCTTGCATATTCTAGTGATTATCCGCTGCTTTCGTGGCTCCATCGATTGGGTAGTGTAATTAATGCAAGTGAGGATAGATCTGATACGAAATTAGCGATTTATGACGCTTTCCTTACTATAGGGCTGAGGGGTGGTGTCGTTCCAATTTCGGTACCATCCATCTATTACTCGGGGTGATCTAGACTTTCAGGTGTTTAGGGTATAATAAGATCTAATTACACATTTTAATTACTCATTGATAGATAGCACTGCAGATAAATATTTAAACTGCATGAAAATGATTAGTATCTCTTAAGCTATCTTGTATTAAAGTGATTTTCGACTATTCAATGCACTCTCGATTATTATAATCCTATGTTTTAAGGGGACAAAAATCAGTTAAAAAATAAAAAATTTTCATCCACACCTTCCATTGATGCAGCGTTTCTCACACAGTGGGGCGCGCTCCCTTTTGGGGGCGTGACAATTCTACAAGAGAGGCGCGAGAATATTGAAAAGTCAAAAACAAAAGATTATTTTTTAAAAAAAAATACATTAATTTATGGAAAGTAAACAAACCAAATACGCTCTAAAATAAAAAATAAAACACACATTTACACTGATATATTACACTTATAATTGTATCAATGCTACACAATGTGCTTTATAATTAATTTAATAGTTCTAAGTTAAGAACATGTTTAATAACTACCAGTGACCCCATGGGATTGTCATATATAAAATTATATACAAAAAATTATCACTTATCTTGATAATTTGTACGGTTTAGAATTAAATTCTTAATTGCTGATTAAAGTTACGTTATTGTATTGGGGTGGCGGAAAGAATGAAGAAGCAAATAGTCTATAATAAGTAAATCCTTCGCAAATATTGTCAAGGTCCTTTTATTGCATTCCGAAGCCTTCGAAATAATTTTATGGATATCAGTGCACAGAAAAGACCATACTTTGGAAAGAAATATATATACGTGCGGGAAATTAACGCTTTGGCTGAGCAAAACGTTTGTTTATGCCGGTGGCACTTAAGAGGTTCAAAGTCGTATCGTAATTTTAGCATCAAAGTATTATTGAGTTCAATACATTGTTATTGTATGAGGGGGCATGAAGAAAATTATGATTGAATATTGGTTCGCGAATAATGAAACTTTGAGAAGTGCTGCATTGATGTGTTAAGTAGCCATTTGAGATAAAACTTTTCTCAAAATTATATTTAAAAAAAAATTAAGTGTGTTTTAAATATAAAAAATATGACTATGCATAAAATATCAGAAATTTTGGGGAAAAAGATGAACTTTATATTTAAAAGTTTGCAAAGTATTTTAATCCAACTTCCATTTATCTGATTTGAAACCTATATATTTTTCACAAATATGTAAACACCATCTCTTCGCCAAGACTCAGTTGCAATTTTGTAAAACAAACTACCCGTTTTTATATAAAGCAATTTCCTAACTACAATATTTCTTTGATATTCGTGTAGCCTGCGGATCACTGAGAACTTATTGATGTGGCCGCGGATCATTAAAAATTTATTAATCTGGCACTCGTGGGAAAAAGGTAGAAGACCCCTATTTTAAGGTATTCAACTACTTTTGAAATCATAATTTTGTTAAAACGTACAAAATGATTTTTTTTTTAAATTTAGTGTCACTAAGATTAAAATACTCGTATAAAATCTCTAACATTTTGGCAAAAAATGAACTTCGAATTATGAAAAGTACTTTCATAATAATAAAATGTTTTCTTATATATAGCTATACCTCTGCACAGAGCCATGGCTAAAATTTTTGAAGTAGATTTACTCATATCTTAATACATCAGAATGGGGAAATTTTGTCAGAAAAACATTGATAATTATATCTAATGTTTTAACTTTTAAACGAATCATAGTTCAATCTCTCATTGGAGAAGTATTTTCTAAGTAAGCGAAATATTATTGTTAAGAGCATTTTCCATAAAAACAGAATTTGAAAATGTGAAATTCCATATTCATATTTTCTTCTATAAAATATATTACATATAAATATTTTTTTAATTTAATAATATTCTTCAGAATACTTTATAGATGTGTGGCAGCGATATATTTATAAACCAAAATAGCATCCATGCTATGATGATTGTTTTGGCATAGTAGCTAAAATATTCGTTTTCGGATCGGAAGGAGCCCATTTCTAATATCTTCTCCTTTGTTGGCCGTGACTATGCACAGAGAAACACAGCAGTGTGGTGGCACCATCTATCCACATCAAATTCAACTAATCCGTTAGGCACATGACTCAACGAGGAAAGCCGTCACGCATGATGACGCAACCCGCAGTCACGCATGAATGACGCAGCCCACAAAGCCATCGCTCTCAAAATTACGCAACTTCTCACACGCTCGTCATAAATATGGCATCGTTCGTTCACCTATTCGAAGAAACACTGGCAGGGGATTAGTGTGGTGGTGAAATCTATATAAACCAGAAATTAGCTTCCATGCTATGACAATCGTTTTGGCATGGTGGCTAAGATACTCGTTATCCAATCAGCAGGTGCCGAGTTCTAATCTCTCCTTCAAAAGTATTCGAATCTAAGTGACTAGAGGCCTATTTCTGCGAAACTCATTCATAGCGGTTTTCTACTTTATAAAGAAGGAACCTGCTTACACAGTTTCAAATCTGTAGGTGTAACAGTTCAAAAACTGATTTTTTTTTAAAATCGGAAACCTTCTTGGGAGTCAATTCCCACAAACCTCGTTCTTAAAAGATCTCCTATTGCCACTCTGTAGGTCTAAATAAAACAAAAACGTGAAATTTTTCGATAATGCTACCTCAATTACTCTTAGGTTTCGATTTCTGCAAAATCTCAGCTCCTAGCGGATCTTTACTCAACAAAAAGGACATGCTTGCCAAATTTCAAGTCCTGAGACCTAATAGTTCTGGAGATCTCGTAACGAGTCGTTTTTCTTCTATATGTAGATAACTTGCCTTTTAATTTTTAAATAGAGTAAAAAGTGAGGAGCAATTTATTTCATTCCGAAAACTGTTACGTTATAAATATTAATGGATATTTGTACATGACTCATACACTCATTTATTGAACTATATTCTTAAAATTTAAAAAACAGCAACACGTTAAAATCATCGATAAGATACTTTAAAAATACATTAGTTCTATAAAACATAAGATGCGAAAAAATATGTATTACATTAAAAAAGAAATTGATGCAGATAACGTTGAAAAGAGCAATACAATAACGAGGTCTTGGAGAACATTAATGCACTTTTGTTACATCAATTATTTTGGACGAAGCGTCTCAAAGTACACAGAGTAATTACGTTAATATTCAGATAATAATAAAAATAGATCTTCCTGGCAGCTGATTAATATATAGAATCTGAGAAAATAAGAAAATAATCTTTCCTAATAGTTATTGCCCAAGGGGTCTTGACGTCAGTTCTTAGAATGATGACACCAACTCTTGTATCAATGTCTAGGTTCTAAGAAATATATTTTTGGTACGAATTATGTTAGTAAAAAATAACACAACTAAGCATTTTATTATTTGAAATCCCTAAATTCTTTGGAAATAGGAAAAATATCCTTACTTAATTTCAATGTGTAACCATTTCAAGACATACGATATATATTGTTTCACGTTTTATAAAAATTTGAAATCTTTTTTTTTTTTTTTTTTTTAGAATTAACTGATTGACAAACTTTTTTTTAACAAAACGCATATAAATTTTCATATGAATTAAAAAAAAAAAATCGCCACACACACAACAAACAGTTTTAAATATTTATCTTAAAATAATATCATAATTAATATTTTTTTTAAAAAAAAATTACAATTTTTCAAATTTTGTATATTATAATGCACGTAAATGGAACATACACAGTCTGTAAGTTATATGGTGATTCTAAAATGTAAAACTCGGGATGTATATTAAGTATAAGATGTACAGTATTACACGTAAATTTAAGTTGAAGGTTATGGTAAACATGTAATAAAAATATTAATTCAATTCTTATTCTGGTCAACAAGAAATTTTTTATTTTAGTTACGTTTCTACTAAATAATTTCAATTAACCCGCGGTCACTCGCGCCTGTTTTTGCTACCGTCGTTACTCGCGGGGTGTAGAGAACACCCCAAACTTTTAACACGTGTATTTAATTATGAAAAAAATTAAGTCATCATGATACATATTTATAAAGTACAAGATGTTTTTGTATTATACAAATAAAATTATTAAATTTATTGCATACAAAATGAGACTAACATTAATTTAAACTAAACATACAAAATTTTCATTTTAAAACACATAATTTTATATTTTTTTATAAACCAGTATAAAACGTCTATACCAGTAATAAATATACTTTATAATTAACGAGATAATGATAGTAGAAAGTAGAAAAATAATATTTTAATCATTTTTGAAACATTCAGAGCAGACTGTATACAAATGCTCAACTTCTCGTGGGAGTTCTCAGCCCCCAAATAAACTTTTGAAGGTCATTACATTCCAATCGTTCGAGAAAGAGGGATTGCATCAAGCCTGAAGGTTCAATTACCTAAAATGTGCAGCTACAGAAAAAATCGTGGTTCTGCGCAGTCTTTTTAGAATCCTGGGAGGATTTTCTTGTTGCTGGGGTGTACAGAACACCCCGCGCGAGTGATCGCGGGTTAATATAAATATGTACATACATATGAAATAATCACTATATTAAGTGACGAAATAAAAAGCGATCGTCCTTGTAATTTTCCATTTTACTTTTTATTTATGGCGTTGTACTATTATTTTTGTTTATTATTTATTCATTTATAAATTTCAGGCTCAGAAATTAAGCCATCCCAGGTAGTATTCGCACCCATGACTTTTGGATCAGAAGTCCAAGGAATCCAATACGCTACAGAGAAAAAAAATTTTCATTTTTCTATATGGGGTTGGACTATTATATTTTTTTACTTTTACCTTTAATCCTTTTTAATTAATGAATCAATATTTAAAAAAAAAAGTTTTAAATACCAGTGCACCCATTACAAATTTTTAAAAGGTATTTAACTTGAATGGATAAATATGAAGTTTTTTAAAAAAAAGACAGGAGGCAGGAAAGAAAATATATATATATATATTTATAACCCCAAAAAAATACAAATACCGAAAAACCTAAGTTAATAGTCAAATAGTAGGAAAATTAGCCTCAGTAGTACAATAACAAACCCCGGGCCCTTATGAACAAGATTACAGGTTTAAACAAGTCTTAGGGCTAAACATTCACCAATTTGACTATAAAAAGGAAAGAATAATATTAGAGAAACTTTAAAAATTACAAAAAAAATTTATACATTCAAATATTAAGATAAAATTATAGCCGTATATTTATAATTAAATTTTTGTCAATTTTAAAAAAAGATTGTAAGACTTACTTCATGACTGCCTATATATACATATATATGTATATGGAGAGTATGAACTAATAGTAGGAAGTGAAAAATTAGTAAAATATAAATAGAAGTACACACACACAACAGAAAACCATTTATAATGATTCGTATTAATGTTACATTATTTGTATTATTAATTATTGAATAACAGATTCACGATAAAAAAAGAAAAATTTAAAAAGTGGTTGGGGAAAATTAAGACGTTAAAAAAAAAAGCTATTTTGGGTAAAGTGGAGGTGTATTGAAAAACACCTGTTTTCTCTTTTTAAATAAATATATTTAGTTATTTATTTTTAGAGACTTATATTGATATTATAGTATATATATATAAATATTTTAATCTGAGTTTCTGAAGTTTTCAACAAATTTGATGTTTATTAAATTTCTTGGCATGCGGTTTGCAATTGGTTTATTAGCTTAGGCTGCTGATAAACTTTCTTCGAAAATCAATATGAACTGGCAAAAACTATTAACTTTAGTTCAGACTTGTTGAGAAATATGTAAGGAACACATCCGCATAAAAAGTTGAGAATAAATTTATAATCCTATTTATCATGAGTTGTTTTATTAGGTGGGTAACTTGGAAGTATGTTTAGGCTTAGCGAAGTGTTCTATAATAGGACATTTTTTTATCTCTACGTTAACTTTAGAAAAAGTCTAATGCTCTACAATTTATAATAAAAGGACTGAAATAATAGATTTACTTAGTGTTTATTCATTAGTTAGTAATTTTAATACTGAAAAACATATTGCAACCATTAGATGTTGGAGTTTTTTCTTCTATGAATAAAACTTGGAAGGAGATCTTGAAGCATTGCTTTAGAAAAAATAGATTACAGAATGTTTCTACATCATCATTTCCATTTCTCTTGAAAAAGTTGTTTAAAAAATGAAGCCGGAAATGCAGTGAATGGATTTAAAGGATCAGAACTGTATTCTCTGAACAGAAAGGCCATCCAACACCGTATTCTCCATTACAACCAAGCGCCCATAGTGCAAGAACAGATTATTCCACAACCACTGTATCTTCTGAAGTACTGTGTCACTCAACTCACCTTAAAAGATTCAAAGAAAGCTACACAATACATAAGTTTTATCTCCCACCTTATCTGTAAATACAATTTTAGCCATTGAGAATTCAAAGAGAAAGCGAAAAAAAGTACAGAGCAAGGTTCTGGTGAGGTTTTAAATAACGAAAAGGAAGGTTTGGCTGCTGAAGAAAGTAACTGTAAGAACAAATTCATTTAAATAAAAATATAAAGAAGGATGCAAAAGATACAGAAAGTTTTAAAGTAAAGCAAGGATCATGAGTAGAAATGTTGAGTACTGGTCAAGATGTCAATCATCTAAATTCATTGGACAAGTGATAGAAATTAATAAATTCTATTACAGAAAATATCTGGCCAAGTCACCATTGGGAGACTACACTTTTCTTGCTATTGATGATGAAGGCTGTGTAGAGTTCAGTGATATATGCTGCATACTACCTGAACCTAATTTTGATAGCCGTGATCAATGTTCCTTTAATTAAATAATTTGTAAAAAAATTTTTTGACAATTTGTACCATTAAATATAATCAAGGCACATTTATTTCAACGTATTCTTGTTACAAAAGGAATATTTACACATTTTATTTAAATATACACCAATTTTAGAACTACCACCACTTTCCCTCACCGTGGGGTAAACTGGAGGTATCAAAACATGCTCTTTCAAATGTATCACTGTGAGAAAATCTAACAAAATTGAATGGCTATGTTTAATGCTTAATCTATATGAATCCAATGTATATAAAATGCATCAAAAGTTTCATTAAAACTTAATTTAATAGTTTGATTTTAGGGCCTTCTCTAAAAAAGCTTGATTTTACCCCCACTTTTCCCCACCTGACCCTATATAATTTTGGATAAAGAATTGTTACATTTTCCCTATTTGAGTTATGATCTATTTGTGTTTTTTTTTGGATATGGAAAGTCTCACTCTTTTTGTATTTGTTGCAGAATACTTCGACCAGTAAATCAAACCTATTGAATGTCAGCAACATGCATCGTCGGTGTTTTATTGAAACAGAAAGGAAAAAGCAATCTATGTATTCATATACTTCCTGTCAATGGTCTTTACGTAGGCGATGTTGATATCTATTAAACGTATATGTTATTACGTAAAAGACTGGATAAAATAGTTTATCTTGCTTTGATCGGAACAGTGTCAAAGTTGTGAATATAGTGGATGTGAGTGAATATATTGGATTATCCGGAAAGTAATTTCGTTTTTTCTCGATAGAGGGTTTAATTGTATCTTTTTAATACTCAACTTCAGACTTAAGTCACATAATCATATATTTTTAGAGCTATTATAGCAAGTCTTATTAGTAAAAAGTACAATTTTTTCTACGCAGTAATTTTGGGTAGGTACCCTTTCAAAAACATGGAAAGTGAAAAGAAGCATTTTAGGAATATTTAACTTTTGTTGCTATTGAAATGGTAGAAATGCTTTTCAGCAAGAAAAATATTCGACGATGTGTTTGGATCAGATGTGATAATTGTACGCTAGTGCCAAACATGGATTGCAAAATTTCCGTTCCCAATTTTGATGTTGAAGATGCAACACGTTCTGTAAGGCCAGTTAAAGCTAATAAAGACACACTAAAGACATTAATTGATGTAGATCGGTGAATAATGACTCGCCGAGTCTCCCATCCGGTATAGTAGTTTGAGACGCTAATTGCTGTGCCTTAGGACCAGAGTTCGAATCGCGGAGATTGGATGTTTGTAAATGTACAGTGCCTTTCGCGGATTGGGGTACTCTAAATAGACGTCAAGCTGAGGGTGGCTTAAGGGTAAGAGGTGGAGGCCCCTGACCACCTCCAGGGTGTCCTCCCTCAAAATTGAGGTGGAAACGAACCACAACATAATGTTACCTCCATGGTGCTCAAAGCTACAGCCAACGACAGGCATATAATCTAGCCCTTTACCATGATGAATTTAATTAGCCTCAACCTGACAGCCTCAGACTGGTGGCATTAGCAACAACAACAATACTACACGTGAGATAGCCTTGATGTTAAATTTATCAAATTTAACTCTTCACAACCCCTTGAAAATTCCAAGTTTAAACTCAAAGCTCGACATATGGTTTCCCTAATCCCCACGGAAATAAATTTGTGTCATCGCGTTGATGTCTTGTTTTGTTTTCGAAATGTTAAAAATGGCCCATTTATCATCAGTCTAAGCAGAAATGGGTTGTCTATAACAAAATTAAATGCAAGACATCTTGGAGTAAAAAAGATGTAACAGAGGTTCAAAGCATTTCGAAAGTCGATATTCTTCACTGTAAGAAAATTGATTGACATTTCTTACACAACCAATTAAATTACTTTTTTGAAAAACTCAATATGTATTTTTTGGGTTTCAAAGTCATTCAAACATTTCAGAGCTATTTATTTCCTTTAATAGGTGTTTATATTAAAATCTTCTGCTAGGAATGTAAATATTGTATGATGATAATATGGTAGTTGTAATTTTTCAAAAGTATATGGAAAATATTCTCATATTCAATCAAATATGCTACTTTGTAATTTACAGCGCATTCTTTGGAGAATAACATATAATGACTATATTTACGAAGTCCCTTGATAAATTCAAACACCTGAACTTCTTTTAAGATAACATTTAAAATTTGATAATTGAGTAAAGCTGTTCAAATATTGAGGCTCTTCAAATGGTTTTTAAAAAGAAAAAAAGCCATTATTTTACTATGCAAATATTTTTAAATCAAGTGCATTTTATTTACTCAATTACAGTGTTATTGTTGACAAGCAAGCATTTTTTAAATGAGAGTTTCTGCGAAAAGCAAATGTTTGCAACGGCGGTAGTAACCGATTTGCTGAAAATGTGTTTGCTGTAATGTGACTATGACGTCGCAGAAATTTCTGAACTGATTGGCTAGAAACACTTGATTGCAATTATGTGACTATCACGCAACATGAATTTAATCCATTCTATTTTTTATGCCTTTTCTGAAGTGTTGATTCCATGATTACAAAAATAATGAATCCCTAAGAATTTTTATTATATTTAAAAAAAAAAAAAATTTCAACACTCCTTCACATTGATCTCTGTAAAAAAATTTGAAAAAAATAATGAAAATATTCACTTTAAAAAAGCTATGTTGTATTACAACTATCTTGTTTCCTCACTACTCACACACGCATGTGAATTGAAAAATAAAACATAGAGATTAGAGGATAGTGAATTTTTTAATGTGTAATATCTCAGCTCAGAAAAAAAATCACGTGAGAAATTTTAAGTCTTTAGGTATAATAGTTGAAAATAGGATTTTTATAATATGTAAATCACCGTAACACCCACTCTTTTTTATGTACCCCTTCAAGGATAATGTCTGTTCGGCAAAAGTAACATGCTTTCCATATTCCAAGGTTGTTGGTATAGTAATTCATAAACAAGAGTATTTTTTATATAAAACACCCTTGCAACCACCATTAGGGGAGTTAATTCTGAAAATTTTCTCATGGATTTTGTATCAATGAAAGGAACATACCTGCTAAAATTCAAATCTGTAGGTTTTAAATTAAAACCTTCTCTTTTATCTATAACGCCTCTTTAAACCTTAAAACCCTTTGCGGTTATTTTAAAATCTTTTTTTTTGTGGCAGTTTTTATTTCATGAATATACAAACCAAATTTCAAGTCCGTAGGACTTAAATTCAAAAACGGGTATTTTTTACAGCAAGTCTTTACCGTCTCACAGCCCCATTTTTGTGATATGTTTTTCCAAAACCTATTTTGTAACTGTTCTCTACTCCATGAAAGGAACATGTCAGCCCAAATTTCGAATCTGTAAGTTTAATAAATAAAAAACGAGAATATTTTTAATGGCCCTTAACCCTCGTAACCTCCTTTGGGGGTTAAATTTTTGCAAAACCCTTTTCTTGGTGGATCTCTAACACATGAAAGAAACAAGCCTGCTAAAATTCAAGTACATAGGCCTAATTGTTCAAAAATGGGAACATTTATCTCTAACACTCCATTAAACCCTCTCTCTGAGCCTTCTTTTATTGGTCTATTTTCGTAAAACCCCTTTTGTAGCAATTCTCTATTCCTTGAAAGGAGCATGGTTGCCATATTTCAAATCTGTAGGTCTAATAGTTCAAAAACGGGAATATTTTTTCTATAATGGGACTTAACCCCTTGCAAACTCCTTTTGGAGGCTGAATTTCGCAAAACCTTTTCTTAGTTGATCTCTACTTCATGAAAGTGTAACACGCCTACCAATTTAAGTCTGTTCATCTAATATTTCTGGAGATATCATGATGATTGAGTTAGGGATTGAGTCGATTTTCTCTTTTATATTTATAGATAATGAGAGAGTTGCACATGAATCCTAATAATGCTATTCATAATTAATTGAGTTACTTTGTATACCAGCGTTTCGCAAACTCTGGAGCACGACCCCCTAGGGTCGGGTGAACTTTAAGTCCATCGCGATTGACCGGTGGACAGCCAAGACGGTTTGAGGTGGCCACCTTCCCTAAGATCTAATAATCATTTTAACATACGAATGTCTAGAAATACCATATTTATTCGAATTTAAGCCACCATCGATTCTAAGCCACGCCCCAAATTCTCAACAAGATTTTGTGAAAATTGAAAAATGTTCTAAAAAAATGTTTTATCGATAGCAAATTTTACGAATTTAAAAAAAAATTAAATGTAAAACAATAAGGAGTGAATAATTAATTATTTTATTAGTATTATAAATGCATGCATGAAGCTGTGTAATTCCTCTAAATACCCCATGCAAAAAATGTTTCCCCTCCGAATCTGAGCCGCACCCGATTTTCAGTAGCATTAGTGCGGCTTTGATTCGAGTAAATGCGGTATTTTAAAAATACGGAGGGAAAAAATTGTATCATGAGAGAAAATTTCGTTGAATAGAAAATGCTCCTCCTTTTGGTGTTATTTTACAAGGAAATCGTAAAATGTCTAGTCCAGGAAAAAATTTAGCTAAATAGAGAAATTTTTGGGAAAAAAGAGGTTCGTAAAAAAGAGATCCACTGTGTTTTATAAATTTCTTTTAGCTCACTACACCAGCCCTGGTGAACTCAACACCTTTAAAAAATTGAAGCAACCCGTACCTTGAAAAGTCTGCCTTCCCTGCCCTATAGGTGTGATAACAACAAGGGCGGCCCAATAAAGTCAAAAAAAAAAAAAGATTTAAAAAAAATAAATTTACTGAAAAGAAACAAAACTAAAACATTCTGACATCTCGTGAAATCCGCATTTAACCGCACTTTAACACAAAAAATAAGATAGAAATTTAAGGGTGCTAAAAAATAAAAGATGCGCATAAAAAAAACTAAGTCTTCTACAAAGATCGGAATACTGTTAATTTAAAAGAAATCCCATACCTTATGAACTTAAAAGGTTGTTTTTCTAGAAATATATAATATTTTTTCAAAATCTTTCATTAATACCTCGAATAAATGGCTTTAAAATATAATAGCATTGCCAACGTATATTGCAGGTTCCTTTGTAGAAAAGGGGCTACGCGTTATACGGTGAATATACCTTAAAATTAAAATAATGCAGCTTGAAAGTATAAGTGTCCGTTATATTCCGGATTTTACGGTAATAAAAAAATAAAATACACATTTACTCTGAGATAATGCACTTAAAAATGTATCACTACTACACAGTGTATTTTATAATTAGTTAAATATAATACTAAGTTAAGAAATAAGTTTAATAATTACTAGTGCATGGGCATGTCATAAAGTTATATACACAATTTTTTCTTATCTTTATAAATTCATACAGTTTATAATTAAAGTCGTATTGTAAACTTCAGCATTAAAGTACATTATTATTGTATTCAATGCGTTGTTTTTGTACGCAAAGAGGCTGCATTTAAAATTATTATTGAAAATTGGGTCGCAAATATTGAAAGTTTGAGAAGCACTGTTGAATATTTTCGATGAAATATCTCATAGAATCAAAGCATTTTGAAAACGTAATTATATTAAGAAAGACCGAGCACAAAAATTAAATAACTGAAAAACTACAAACATTTGTCATTATACACTAAAATATAAAGTTAATTTCATTAATTCACAAACACATCGGATAAAGCTCCCAATTTATCTCTAGAAAACATTCTTGGATCGACCCGTTTTTCCTTGGCTTATTTTAAATTCTTTCAATTCCGAAACAAAATAAGAAATGTGTAACAACTAAAGTTAAATGTTGTGTATATTTTTACTGGTACTTTTACCTAGTTAAAAATTACAACTCTACTTTCACAGACACAAATCACGTATTTACAATACCCAGATTAAGACTTCGAATAAAAAGCTTTTACAGGAATGTATAACAGCGAATGTAAACACAAGGAAAAGAAAATCAACCGATCGCGTTGAGTATAACACAGTTTAGAAAAGACAATTTTTTAATTTTATTTTTGTTTCCTTTTTATCTTAACAAAAAAAATGAGTGTACTTCCCTTAATTTTTGGTAATACTTGTTTGCTTTCAATTCACCTGATTGGATGTTTTTAAATGCATGGATTGCACTTGTCAGCATTTGGAATGTATTTGTTCTTATTTCTCTTCTTTTATTTTGTAATTCTTTTTGTTTTGCTTTCTAGAAAAGGGGGGAGATGGCTGATTCATTTTCTGAAGAACTGTACAGGTTGCATATCTTGAAGCGAGTACTGAACTCCATTTGGAAGGTTACTCCAAAATTGGATGGGGTTGTAAGATGGATTCTAGCATCTGGCAATGAAATTTATTTCCGGGTTTTACGCTACTCTTTCTCGATGAATTGGAGAAAGACTTTTTTTTTTATTTCTTTGCATCTGTCCCGTAAATCCTCAAAGAATGTTCTGCCTACTGATATCCATTATATTTATGAAATGTTTCATGTTTAGATACAAGAATATGCTTGTTATAATTCTTCGTTGAAACATACATATGTAGGAAATTGTATGTATATTTTTTTTTGTGTGTGTAGGTTTTTTGAAAGTTAAATTATGTTGATATGAATTGTCTCCACTGTCAAATATAATAGCTATTATGAGACAATCTTATGCCCTTAATTCGCTTGGCACTAGTTATGACAGTGCTGAGTTTTTATGTGCGTTTACTTAACATTTATCTCACTGATATCTGAAAGGTTATTGATTATTTTGATCAGGTATAGTTGCAATTATCGATATAAGATATACATTAATGCATCATAAAATTATTATATAATTTAAAATCATAAGTTTTTTTTCCATACTTTTCGTTTCGTATTCATTGATTAAGTACATCCACGGTATTCCAATTTTCTTCATGGTATAAGTAGCATTTTATTAATCGAATAATTAAACATTTAGAAAAGTTTTTTTTGCTAAGGAATTTAGTGCTACAAACTTTACTTAATTTTTTTCTGTTTTAATTCAGATTTTATGAGTTATATAACTTGATAGATAATTTTAGCAAGTCAGTGATTTTACCTTTTGTTTATCATTATATTAATAGAAGTTGTTTAGCTTATATATATATATATATATATAGCTTGTTTTGTTTTTCTTTGTATAGTTCAAAATGAATCGTTGATAAATATAGCTAATTTTGTTTTAATATTCTAACGGAAAGTACATGTAAATGATTTTTCGAATAATTCTCTTATATTCGACCGGAATAACATCTGTAAGGGGTTCATTATTATTACATCATTAAAATAATCATTATTTTTTGGAAAAATGTTTTGCTTACATAGCGCAAGTGTATTTATTCTTGGGGAAAAGACCTTGTTTTCAAAATTGTAAACACTTTAAGAAACATTTAATTTTTTAAAAATTTAATTGATTTTTTTTTCATTTTTCTGGTATTTGACTACGTTTGGACATGTGATTTCTAAAAATTCATAAAAGAAAACTTTGTGAATTTTGAGCCACATGAATTAGTATATATAAATAATATTGTTTTTGTAATGTTTCGTATGCGTGAGTGCAGTTTTGGAGCATTTGATTGAAGATATGCTCATCGAGGTAGGTTAAGAACCCTTTTTATTTTGGGTGGGCAGCACAAAGAAAAAATACATCACAAGAATTAGAACAAATACATAAAAGGAATATTGCACAAACACGAACACACACGTACAACAACAAGACTAACACTGAAGGTAGAACAAATATCTTAACCACACCGTTAGCAATTCGGTTACAGTTATGGACTGTTACATTTTAAAGCATATTGTTACAAATTTAAGTAATTTTTTTCGCAACAAATTAAGAAAGAATGACGTATATTCAAAACATTATTTTTTATGGAAAATTCTTCTTTAGTAAGACAGTTTTACATAAATGTATAAATAACACTTCTGTATAAACCCTGAACTAGTATTTTTGAAACACATGTTTTAAAAAGGATTTATTCATATTTTATTACATCACACAGTAGAGATTATTTAACAAAAAAAGAAGTGATTATTGAAATTGGTAGTAACTCTGAAAAAAAGGGAATTTTTGAAAAAAAAAAACTTGTTTTGAGCTGTTTAAAAAAGTCTTAGCTGTTTACAGACAAAACATTACTAATATAGACGGATTTTCGATAAAAGGAAAATGTTTTGAGAGTGTCATTTTTTTCTTCATATTTATATATTTCATCTAACTATATATAACATCCTCTTTGTAATAATACTCCTTAAAGAGTTTTTTTTTCTTCATATTTTTACTAGCTACACAAAATATTAAAAAAATCCTTTTATACGTTTTTCAAAATCATAATTCCGAATGTAATCCACAGTAACCTTAAATGATTATACAAAAGCTGGAGCCTTTCCCCATTGTGAAATAATCTATAGGGTAGTTAAAAATCTTTGAATTCCGTGATATCAAAATTTTACAGTGTAAATTTCAGTGTAATTTTGAAAAAAGTTCCCATGCTTCAAAGAAAGTTATTATTAAAATTATTGTTTTTTTTTCAAAATATTTTAAATGTCATATTTAGAATAATAATGTAATAGAAATAAATTTAATAAAAATATTTTATGAAATAGAATTAAAAGTGAAAAGTAATGGCTACTAATTACTTAAGGCTGTTTTCGCCATATGTGAGACAGCGTGATCTTAACGCGGAGCCCATTTTGAAACAGAAAAAATGCCTCAATTTTTATAAAAATTTGTACATTGTAACTCCTGCATTTGTTTATAATATAGTGTTTTTAAGATTTCAAAATATTTCATAAATTATCCGTTTTTCTTTTTAACATGTAAAGGGATAGCTCATTTAGCATTACGGTATAGGAGAAAAAAATGCAAAACACATTTTATAAAAGAAAAAATGTATCAACTCGGGTAAAAATGAGTAGTATGATAAAATAAGTGATTCTCTACAAGATAGTGAAGCCAGATCATAGTATTAATGTTTGAGTACTTTTTTATTTGAAAAAATATACCGAATTTCGCTCCTATTCTTTAACATTAGCCGAAGACAGCCTTAAGAAATTTGTGATTTATAAGATCTTTAAGCATGGAACATCTAAAGTATCATATCATTTAATTTTAATACTATTTATAAATATTAAATTTTTACAGTATTTATAGAGTTAAAATTATTCTTTTCGTAATCTAACTGCATTTATTTATTTTTTAATTAGCAGGATGTATTTTAAGAAAATTTACTGAAGGGATACCGTTGGTATACTTTAATTTCCTTAACACTTTGTTAAAAAAATCATTAACTTTCTGAAAATTGGATGATTTTAGGCAATAATTAAATTAATAACAATATATTAATATTAGTAGATAAATCTCTAATTAGAATACATCATTTATATGTACTAATAAAAACATAGTGGTGTTTTAAAAATAGTTAAATTTAAATAAATACTAAATTCCTTAGAGAGACAAAAATGATGGATTGATCAGATACGAAATCTATGATAAAAATCCGAACGTTTTAGGGGGAGGGGGTTCTAAAAAGTTTTCCTGGTGTATAATTCTCTACGCATATACAATTAAATAATGAATATTTTAAGCACAAAAAAAGTTTCAAATGTTAATTCAATGAGTTTCAAAATAAAATTTATTACATAACTATAGATTTTTCTTTTATCCTCTTTTATAATACCATAATATTCTTATTAAAATAATAAGAAGTCTCCAAGGGGAATAAATGTAAAATATTAAATGCTTTTTCCCTTTTAGAAAATAAATTTTATTAAATTAATTTAGACAGATGTATGTAATATAGTTAGACATATCATGTGCCGTTTACACTAAATACATTAATGATGATTACAAATTTTCATTTTTCTTTATAATGTATGCATGTTCTAATTAAATTCGAACTTTATAGAGAATCTGAATTTTTAAATAAAATTTAAAACATGTTACCAATTTTATTAAAAGAAACAAACATATAATTCGATACAAAAATTCAATAGACTTATTTTACATATTACCTTTTTATTTCATACAAACATGCATATGCAATTCTACAGGGCAAAATGCGTTCATGTGCGTTTTATACTTGTGTTTATGGACACTTTATCTGATTTGCTCCATTAAAGTGTTGAATAATGCGCAAAATATGAGTTCACTGCACTTTTCCTACATAATAGAGACATTTATGTATTCCAAATGTGTGAAAATGAAATGTATTTAAAGTGTGAAAAATTTCTTCCATAATTTCCTTTCTCTGCCTTTTACTGTTTCTACTTTTAAAGCTCGTAGCATCGGCATTCGCGCCGTCCTTACCATATTTTCATTTTCTCATAATGCGTGTTGGTTGTGGTACTTAGCATAGCTAATTACATTTTCAAATTCATTTAAGCCTCTTAACGAGTGAATTTTACTGTATTTTCTAAAGACGGTAAATTTAGCTGTATGAATTCAAGGAATCACAGAAATATTGAGTAAAATGGAAAAGGAAGAAAAAGAAAAAAGTTGGGCATTTCTTTCTGCATAGATATGAAACACAATAGTATTTCTTATCATAAATAAAAGTATAAACACATAGCTGAAAATAAATGGCGAATAAAAGTTTCCAAGAAATAACATTTATTCTGAGCTTTTCGAATGATTGAAAGATACGTTGATTATATTATATGCTGCATATACGGCCACAATTTTATAGTTCTGGGAAGTTTTTTTCTTTTTTATTTAATACAAAAATATTTACTTTTGCAATAAATTAACAATTATATTTAAAAATTTTGTGTTATAATTTAGAAAAAATACTGGAGACGATAATAGTTTATTTAGTCAAAAAAGCGAAATTTCCGAGGAGTTATGCCGTATAATTTTTAAATTAACCTTTTTACTAAAGGTGTAAACTATAGAACAGATTTAGTTTAACCCCTTTACTGCCAATTAAGAGTTACATGATTCTTACACCAGTGCCACCGTTTTTCACATAGCGTGTTTTTTGGGAAAAGAAAAGACAAATAAGCAAATTTTTCTCTGAAATAATAAATACTTGTCAAACATTATCAAACCATTTTATTGTTTACAAAGGCTCGGATTAGTTGGAATGATATCAATACAATGAAAAATGAACCGTATTTCGGAAAGACGTATATATACGTCCGGACATGTAATGTACATGTTGAGAAGGCGTATATATACCTCCGGTTTACTTAATACATATGTTGAGCGGGACGTATATATACGTCCGCGGTTTAATTCATATGTTGAGCGAGACGTATATATACGACCAGTTTACTTAACATACATGTTGAAGGAGGCGTATAAATGCCTCCGGTTTACTTAATACATATGTTGAGTGGGACGTATATATACGTCCGCGGTTTACTTAATACATATGTTAGCGAGACGTATATATACGTCCAGTTTACTTAACATACATGTTGAGCGAGATGCCAGTGACATTTAAGTGTCTGTGACTGATGTTTAATCAACATGTCCCGTGATTCCTATTTATTTTTCTGAACCTACATTTACAGTATAGAACGCTGTACTAGCTAGATCATAAATTTCCAGAATAGTGGTTCTATTTCGCTTTGTCTCTGATAGCGTCGTGCTAGTTCATCTTTAACAGTCGCAATACATCATCATTAATTTTCCAGTTTATACAGAAGTTAGTTTTATTCACATTTTAATATTAAAAATATGAAGGCGTCTAACTTTCTAAATATAGTTTAAATTGCACAGTCGTTGATTATACGTTACTCTATGAATACCTTAGTAAAGTCTCATCACGACACAATAAACATAGCTAATATAAGACGCAGTAACCAACATCATTCCCTGCGTTTCTATATGGTGAAATCATAAGAAGTTTTAATGACAAACTGGTCTTATAGCAAGTATTAATTTCCCTAGAGTTACATGAAAAACTTTTGTTTAGTAGCGGAATACCGCTAATGGCAGAAACTCGTCGCTTACTCTTCGTAATTTGTTTCGGCTGTCTCTATTTAGGCTCTACATTCAGGCTTATTACTTAGAAAGCATGCGCTGTATAATATTATTATTAGTTAAGATAAATAACCATGCAACTACTAGTGCTGTACTTTTCTTATTCCTAAAAAAGAAGCGTCAAATGCATTTGTCTTGTAACTATGCTGTGAATGAGGTTATTTTAAAATTATTACAATGATAAATACCATTGCACTGCATGGTTCTTATTAAACTCTATTTCATATAAAATTGTTTTCTTGATGAAACAAGTTACTAAACAAAATTCAGAACATAACTGGTTGATATAATTCAAATTTATATCAACCAACTCAATTGTATAATCCAAATAGGAAACACAACAATTTCCTCTCAAAATCTGAATAAATAAGTTAAGGTCTACATAGTTCCCTGAAATTAAGGGAAATATATATAAAATCAATTTTAAAAAAATACATTTTTGGGAGATTCTTGGCTCCAAAATGTAGATTTGAATTTTGCTTTCTTTTTTTGAATGTTTTTAGTCTTAGACTTTCTTCGTGTATATAACTGTGTTAGTCTCACTTCGTGTCAGTCTCACGCGAACACGTATTTTAAAAATTCACATTCAGACTCTGTAGAGGTTTTAGCTACATATAAGTAAATTATTATTATATAAGCATTTTTTCGTAAAAGATTTTCAAAATATATCATTTTTTAATTGTTTGCCAAAGAATTGCATTCAAATAATTCTTTATTGTATAATATTTTTAAAACAATTTTATATCTGTTCTATTTTAACTGATACCAAAAACCCAAAACAGCGTTGTCAGTAATCTCAATTCTTGGTTCGAAAATCTTATTATGCATACTAAAAATAAATTAAAGTTAAAAAAACAAAACAAAAAAACACGCTTTTATAGTTGATCGATCTAAAAAGTAAAAAATAATTCTTAATATAAGAATAACATAACTTAACAAGAAAATTAATGCCACAGTGGTAAAAGCGCGTAGGGTACTCCATATTACTTGTTATAAGTTCTCACTAGTAATATTCCGAAATGAAGAATTAGCATAAAAAAGTAGTACTAAGCACCCTACGTTTTCACAGTTGATCGTTTTATTCTTATATTAAGAAGAATTAATTTTTATTTTTTAATTCGATTAGCCATAAAAACGTGCTTCTTAGTTTTTTCAAACTATAATTTATTTTTATTTTTTTATTTCGATCTACAATAAGAGGATGTTTTTTTTAAAGGGTTTTTTTTTAAAAATTATCATTTATTTATTGATTAATTCTTCTTAAATGCTTCTCTTTTTTAGAATCCGGAACATTCACTGTTCTATCAGTGCGTCGATGCGACATGTTTACAAATTGTAGGATCAGCCAACTGAAGGAAATCTGGAAGAGCTAAGTTTGAAATATTTATTGCTGAAAAAGGTGTCAATCCAATGATATTTTTCACTAAGAAAAAACTCAATGTTCTCTCTGAAACTTAGAAATAAAAGTTCACGTTTTGAATCGAAGAGTTAGCGAGAAATTATTTAATCCGGTGTCCTCTGAATCAATTCTCAGCTGTTTTGTTAAAATGAATATTTTGGGTAATTGTTGAGAAAAAATTGCCCAATTGCTTATATTATGGTAAGAAATTGACGACGCATCCTTCCGTTTTTCACATAGAAAATACTTTTTTGTTTGTTATATTTGTACTAACCACGAGCGTTTTCGCTTTAGAGCTGTAACTTAATCTTTTAGTCGCCAAATCTGGAAATGGGAAATTGATAATCCTGATGAGGATCATCAGGACAATAGAACGGAATTAGAAAATTATTGTTCTATCATCAGTCTTTAACAAGCGTGCAGAAATTTGAATTAAACTGAACTTTAAAGGGAGTAAAAACTGACTTCAAAGATTCCGTTATATACATGCGAAATTTATAAAAGCATTTTAAAAAGTAAATATACGAGCCGAACTAACTCTGTGAATGACAAAGAATTGGAAATTGAAAACATTAAAACATAACTATTTAGATAAAAAATGTTTAATCACAGTAAACAAATGTATTTAGGATGATTGTAGTAAAAATACAATAAGTTACCAAAAGCTTTAAATGCATTAGTAAAATAAGTAGTCACTGTGATAGAAAGTATCGAAATTTTGAAAAAATCAGACGTAAACAGATTAAAGAACATAGTCTCACAAACTTTCAAAGAATACATTATATCAAATTTAAAAAGCGATTTCATATATCACTCAATTTTAAATTTCAGAAAAATAAAACCGATTACTTTTGAATATAATGTTTCACACAAAGGATTTAAATGTTATGCAAAACACTTTCAGAGATTAATGAAACCATTCTAAATTCTACATTATGTTAATTAAGTAAATTTTGCATTTGTCTTTATCTTATTTCTTGTAAAAATACCTCTTAATACTACGAAACAGGCATCATAAGAAAACAGAATACTGTTACATTTGAAGTTTTACCAAAGAAATACATCTATACATGTCTTTTGTTTAATAATGATCCGATGGCATTAAGGAGAATTTTTTAAAAAAATTCCCTCCAACAAAATTTTATGCTGACAAGTTATGAATTATTCAAGACGGGATGAAACTAAGAGCATTTATTAATATTTTCCTGGGTTTTCTTTTCGATTAATGTTGTCAGGAAAGATTTTTTTTTATACCAAGTTTAATTAGATGGATGAAAAGACAACCTGATATTCGTTCAGACAATATTTTCACACTGAATATTTTGGGAAAAGAATTGTTTAATTTTAAAAGTAATCAAGGATACTATTTCCTTTTGATTAAAATGCAAGCAATTAGGGTCCAATACAATCATTAGCTCAAAATATTAAGAACCATTCAAAACGATTTAAAATACAATTTTAAAACGTAAATAAGTTTTTAATCATCTTTTTTAGTTTATTCTAGGACTATATGTTTTTTTTTCGTTCATCTCAAATAATACATATTTTAATGCTCAATAAAATCACTTTAAGATATTTTATAAATAATTTCCTATATTTTTTAAAATCAAAACAGTGAAATAAAATAATAATAGTACAAGGTTAAGTTAAAAAGTAAAAAAGACTTTTGCAATACCTCTTTCCAAGGTTTGGTAATAGCGTTAGTATCCGTCGCTAAATGAGAATTAGTCGGCAAAACTTTTTTACAACATGACACTTGTCTTTTCTTGTTGTAGTTGGGGTATGGCAAACTGTTCAACATGGCAGCTCCATTGCTGATCTACACCAAGAAAGGAAGGAATGCAGTGATTCGGGTTTTTTTTTTTTTTTGCTTGTGGTAAGTTTATACTTGCGCTGGGGATAAAAGCCACCCCTTCCATTACTATACCCTGAACAACGACGACCCTCAGAGGTTGATGTTGATGAACTGCTTAATCTTTCGTTGTCACATAAAAAAATAATCTCTGTTTGAAGCGATTAATCCATTTGTAAATCTTGCTTCGCAATAAAGAGCTATCCCTATACTGCACTTGCATGCGAAGAATATAATTTCTCTGCAAGTTCCCCTCCTTTCGTTAACAAAAAGCGAATCACTGTTCTCCTTTCCTTCTTGCTACATATCGACAACGAAGATGCAGTATTGAAAGGTATGCCATACCCCAATATTTACGAGAAAAGACGAGTGAAATGTTGTACAGAAATGTTGCCAACTGCCCCTCATCCAGCGCTGGATATTAGCATGCTGCCAAACCTAATAAAGATAAATTGTTAATGTCCTTTTACCTTTCGAACTCGTACATAAAAAAAAGTAAGAATAATCGTTCGATATTTTTCAAAACAAGCCATACATTTGAACTAAGATATGAATTATCAAAATGATTCAAAATAATTGCATGAATCCTTAAATAAATATTGCTTGTCGTTGATTGTTTCAAAGGTCATTTATTAAGCATCATAGCAATTCCAGAAGGATCTTTCTAGCGCCTTCCTAATGATTTCTTGGCGATATTGTATTTTTCGCCAAATTTGTTGCTCAGAAAAGAAATCTGATCACATCATTTAGGTTTGCAATAATCTCGTTTTTCAAGTCCAGTTTGGGAAACAAACGTGGCCACGGTAGCCGAGTGGTATAGGTATCGGATCGTGGCTGGCTTTGTCACGAGCCCAGTACCACTAAAAACCCGCCGTTTAGGGCAGCGATGAACGTTAAATCTGTCGAGAGCGGAAACGTCCTCCCGTTGGTGTGGTGTGGTGTGGTAGTAAGGAGAGGGGGGTGCCAGATCAGGTGTCGTCCACGTCATTTGATCATTGTTAAAAATTACGAGGTCCGTCTCCAAAAGCCCTCGTGTAGCTGAACAGTGCGACGTTAATATTCACTCACTCACTCACTTGGGAAACACACTTTGCAGATAAAACTCAATTTTCCCATAAAGAGTATTGCCGCAGGGAAAATGACATACGTGACATGATTCGATACGTTCTTTGTGAATTATTTGCTCAAATGCAGATAGGTTACAGAAAATTGTTTGGACACTAAATGAAACCGACGCAAACTTGAATACCTACATGGGGAGGAAAACCATTCAGTTTTAATACTCGAATAAATTTCGAATAAAAGAACAACTGCAGTAAAAAAAATCTTATATGCCTTAATGTAACTATTTTGCTAAGGAAGTAAACAACATTTTGTAATAAAAAACTTCAATTATATTACTTTAGTCGAATCTCAAATTCCTTGTAAGAATAAAGAGCAAAAAAAACGTTCACCTTAACGTCTCCAGGGTATCCTCTATGTGGTATTATTACAAAATGGCTGTGCATGCACTGGAAATGCCATCTATCCCAATGAGCGTTTCTATTTTTGGTTATCCTCCCACGCACTAATATCTTCCCAGACATTGCCTCTCTGGAATTTTTCTATATTTAGGCTTTCAGATCATATTTCCATTACTTTATTCTTACTTTTTAATCCACTCAGTATTATCAACATTTATTTTGAACAGAAACGAAAGTTTGTAAAATACTTTTATATCACAGTTATTATAAAAAATGTGTTTGGCTTCTTTTATGTTTCATTGACAGTTCATTTAAATAAATAAGCAATTGTTTACTTAAAACTGATTTAGGTAAAATATTTCTTAACCAATTGAACACCTTTTTACAAATGTCTTATTTTTTTATTATAACGTATAAATGATTATTTATCAATATTCATTTTATTAAAAAAGTTGAATTTTTTTTTATTTATTTATTTTAAGGTTCCTTTGTCAACGCACTTCTGACATTGAAAGTACGTATTATGATATTTTATTTTAACTATTCTCAATGTTAGTCATTCAGACCAGTTTTTGACCCATCTTAAAAGAAAATTTACTCTATACAATTGATTAAGCCCTTATAAAAGTTCATCTGGTACTAGATGAAACAGCTTTTAGTAAACTTTTAAAGTAGTGCCTTGGTCCTTTTTAGAAAAACATTTTTATAAAAATCAGAAATGATATAAAGTTATTAAAAATTGCTTTAAGCAAAATAAACACGTACACATTTAGAATATCAATGTATAGGTAAAATAGTAATTTAAGTATAGCATTATAGAGATACATATCTTGAAAAGAATGCAGTAGTAAAAATCAAATCCTGGAATTAAATCAATTTACAAAGCATTAATAAACTGAAAGAGGCTATTGGTTTAAACTCACGTATAGTAATATAATGCAATATTATACAAATGTAAAAGTGTTTATAAATCATAGTTTTTAAAAAATGCTATTTAATATCGCAAGGTTCAAAATGTTCTTACTTATGGGAACTATATCAGTGTCCTTATTTTGATATTTTAGCTTATTTTGATATTTTGATTTTATTGACTTACAAAAAAACTTCTTACTCTTAATTCCTTTAGTACTCAAGTACTAAATACCAGCAAATGTTCCTTATCCAAGTCTAAAATCACAAAATATAAGGTCAAAAAATTATTCTTCAGAACAATAATGGAAGAAAAAGCCAACTATAGATTTATAAGTTTAATTTTATTCTGTATCTTAAGAATCAAATATTTATAATCACTATTAGACAATATAACATAATAAGTACCTGTTGATAGTGGGCGTAAGATATAATTTGTATTTTTTATGCAACTAATTCAAGAACATTAAAGTAAATCTTGAGGTATGCATCCATAAATAATGAGTGGCAACACATGTGGTTGCAGGATGTCATGGACATACCGCTGAGCTGTCATGGTACCACGGATCATTAGTAGGGGTGAAAGTGTACTGTATGCAATGGCACCCCATACCATCAAACCTGCTGTGGGAGCGGTGTGTCTCTCTTTAAAACAAAGGCAGGATTGAGGCGTTCACCATGGTGTCTCCACACACGAACACGATTGTCATCACTGCTGAGATTGAATCTGGATTCGTGGCTAAAGACGATCTGGTTCCATTCCGCTGCAGTCCAGTTTATTCGTGCGTGGCACTCCAAACGTTAGGCGTCGATGGGTAGGCATCAAGGGCTGCGTACGTAATGGGCGCTGCGATACCCAAAGGTCCTACAGCAATTGATTGATTGAATATTAACGTCGCACTGTTCAGCTACTCGAGGGCTTTTGGCGACGGACCACGTAATTTTGAACCATGGTCAAGTGACGTGGACGACACCTGAGCTGGCACCCCCCTCTCCTAACTACCACACCACACCAACCGAAGGACGTTTCAGCTCTCGACAGATTTAACGTGCATCGCTGCCCTACACGGCGGGTCTTTAGTGGTACTGGTCTCGAACTCGTGACAAGGCAAGCCATGGTCCGATACCTATACCACTCGGCTACCGCGGCCACCAGGTCCTTCAGCAAGGCGCCTTCGTATGGTTAGAGAAGACACAGTGGCCCATAGGGAAGGTGCTACCTGTACCTGGATGGCGGCCGATGAAGCAGTTGGCTGTACGTGTGCATTTCTTACAATGTGGCGGACTTCTCGACGACTGATCTGTCGAGGGCGTCCTGAGCCTGGTCTTCTTGTAAATTATATCTCTCAGATCCACTGGTCCCAACAACTCCTCACAACACAATCGGAGCTACTCTCCAAGCTGACCACCCAGCTTCCATCTTGCTGTGATGATTCTTCCTCTCTCAAACTGCGACAGCTGCTCATATTGTCTTCGAAAATGGTGTAATGGCATGTCTACCTCATCTCTTCGTTTGTAAATGATCCAGCACCCTCAAACAAGCTTTGGTTACCTGTTTTACACTCCTCGGAGAATGACGTTAAACGCCTTCTAACGGCTATACGTAATGCGCAATCACGCTGCATTTCTAATTATTTGCATATCTCCCCGACATGTACCTTCATGCCAAATTTTGTTACGATCCCGCAGTTATTTCTTGGTGCGCTAATTTTTTGTCCATGATTGTATATGTTAAAACTAATCAATAATTAATATCAATTAATAATTGGTAAGTATTTCAAAATTTCGAGTTCCTTTAATGAATTTCATTGAACAAGGAGCGTTTAAAAATACATTGTTTAAAGGTAAAATAATGTGGAAATGCGGAATTTGCAGCTATAATTAAATGCGTAGCCCTCATATTCTTTAAAAAAAAAGAACATGTTACTTAGCAATAATATCAGAAAAATCCATTTGCGAAAATAGTACAAAATACAACAGAAGGCTGAGGGAAGGAGTGAATATTAACTTCGCACTGTTTACCTAATCGAGGGCTTTTGGTGACGATTCTCGTAATTTTGAATCATAGTCAAGTGACGAGGACGCAACCTGAGCTGTCACCCATATTTCCTAACTACCACACCATACCAAGGGGAGGACGTTTGAGCTCTCAAGAGATTTGTCATGCATTTCTCTCCTTCACGGTGGATCTTCAGCGGTACTAAGCTCGAACTCAAGGCATGCCGGCCAATCAGAAGACTGAAGCAGTAGCTTGAAGAATAATTACAATGAAAAGTGTTAAATTTTTAAAGAAATATAATTAAAATAGACTGAAACTAATTGGTCTATCCCAGGAAAAGAAAAACATTGAAAATTATCTTTTATATATACGTCATCCCCGTATCAATCCCATTACTGTAAGATAAAAATATCAGGGTAACCATATTGTAGAGTTATTGGCCATCTTGGCGAATATTAACCTTTTGGCACGTTTCATTTCGATATCAAATAGGCAATTAGGTAATAAAGCTTCTTTACGAGAAAAAAATGCAGTTATACGTAATTACATGTCTTTAAATAAACAACGATACATTTTATGAATCATTTTCAATTATTTTTAAAAGAAATATTTCGCACAATATTTCATAAATGCCCATGAACCCTTTCGTGGGCCGTGGGAAGATTACTTCCCACCTACAAGATCCTACAAATTACGCCTGTAGGAAGCGCAATTCCCATTATAATATATTGACGCTGCTATTAGAACGGTGGGAACACAATTCCCCGCTTCAGTTTTATGCTGTCATCTAGTGTTCAATCGAATGAATGGAATTGGCGGCAATTATGGTTTCGTTTGTTTGAAACCTTTATGGGAGATTTGTCCTGCTACATCTGTTTGATGTGACATGTGTACTGCTCAACGATTCTGCTGCAAACGTGAGTAAAAAACTATTTTTATTGTAATAACACTTTCTTATTTCGTAAATTTCTGTACATTTTGTGCCAGTAGCTATCTAATATTATTATAAAGAAAAGAAAGATACCAAATAGGAAGAAGATCTGTAAAATGGTGACATCGTATCTTTTATTTTCTTATTGACCTTGGCATCGTAAATAGTTTCATACTTTGGCGAGAGAACAAAAGAAACAGAAATTTAGACCAGCTAACACTCCGTATAGCATTAGCTTGTCAGCTAATAGACGGATATTCCTCAAGAAAAAAGAAAGGACGTCCTGCTAGCTCCCAAGCAAACAAGTGTGCAGTTCAGGATGATGTTAGCTTAGCCAGTGCGGGAAATCATATGCCAAAGATGATTTCCAACTATAGACGATGTAGGAAATGTAGCACAAAAAGAAAAGAGGACCCGCTGCATATGTGCAGAATGTGATGTACCCTTTTGCATTGGAAAATGCTTCTCATCTTTTCATGGCAAATAATCACCATTAAATTTAATTTTCGTTATGACTGTCAATGGTTCCATGGGAAGTATACTTCCCTCCCCTGAAATTTAAAAGTAAAAATAAAATTCTCCAAAATAAAATGCATTTCCTTAAATACTATTGCTTAATTGTTAATAAAACCTCAAACAACTAGGAGGAATTCAAAAGAAAAATAAATGGCCCACAAAAGGGTTAAACTATTGTGAAAATAATTTTTTCCTACTACTTATTTTTATATAAGGAGCAAACACATCCAGAGCACAATATATATATTGTTCTTTGTATATGTTTTTTTCGTTACTTCCACAATTCTGATTGACATGAATTGATCTTCTTCATTTGATAACAGTCATGTGTTTGTAAAGAAATGTTGTAACAAATTTAGAAAAAGACATAAGAGATGCCAGTGTTAATGCCAATAATGGGCAGTTTTACTGCTTTAAAACTAAGTTTAATGAGATATAAGAACTGAAACTTGCTTTAAAAATGGAATTAAATCTCAATAAAAATCGATTTTAGAGCCTACCTGGCCATTAAAAGGCATCCTTAATGGGTACGATGTACTTTCGCTTTTCTTTCCTTTCTAAACGCTATTGCTAGTTAAGTAGTGTGGTTGACACTTTAAGTGAGGAACCAAATAAACGGCGTTGTATTTTTTGCAGAAGCGTTAAAATTGATTATTGCCATCCGTTATAGAAGCGACATAAATTGTAGAGGCAAGAATTCCCCCATTGTTTTCTCTAAGACATGGTATTTCTAGAAAAAAGTAAACTGTTTTAAATCGCAATTTAAAAATTTTGCTTATTTATAGCTAATATAGGTAAACAATTTTAACTTACAAGTATGTTTTGTAACATAACTGAATGCGTGCAGAAGAGAAGCAGCAAAACTTTTAAGACGCATTTTTATTTGCCAATCTTAATAAACGTCAGATTCGTGAATACGAGAATAATTCTGAAATTTTTGAGATACATGCAGTCGAGAAGTTAGAAAAAAAATTAACGGTTTAATTTTAAAATACAAAATATTTTAACACAACCGACGAATTTTTTACTGACTTACTTCAAGTTGTTTAGCGTAGAGTAAATTCTAGACTGAAGATAAAATGAAGTTGTGAATTATGGTTTCCGAGTACGTTCGGAACCGTGATTTTACAAAAGCGTATAAATGGATAAAATTTATGATACTTAGTGTCACTTAGATTAGAAAATATATATGAAATTATTTTAATAATAGTATTACAATAAAAAATTATTTAAGTACAATATTTTGACAAAAAAAGAACATAGAAAGACCCATTTTCAAAACATTCTCCTTTTGTGAAAAATGCTTCTATTATAATAATATTTTGCCTGAATATAGCTCAGAACTCTGTACAGAGGCTCCACTAGAATTTTTGAAATTTATAACTTAAAAGCGGGTTTATCCATGTTTTACAACAACAAAGGGGAGAAATTTTAAGAAAAAAAAAAAAAAAAAAAACGTCGTAATTATTTCAATGGGTTGTAACTCTGAAAATAATGTGAATTTTTCAAAAAAATAGTTCAGACTCTGGAGAAGTATTTACTTTATATAAGCAAGAGCTATTATTATTTTAGAAGCAATTGTATAAAAGGAGAACATTTTGAAAAAAGGTTATTCTAAGGTTATTTTTTGCCAAAATATTGTATTTAAGTAAATTTTTTGTCAAAATGCCCTTAAAATAATTTTACACATGTATTCTAATCTAAATGACACTAAATATCATGAAAATTATCCATTTATACATTTTTTTTAAAATCACGGTTCCGAACGTAGTCGTATACCTTAAGAACATTATCGAGCTTTAGTTTTCTGTGATTTTAATGCGGGATTAAATCAAAATAAATTCTTTCAATGGCTTCAATTAGCATTTGGTGATGAATCTCCATGTCGTGCTATTGTATTCAGATGGTTTAAAGAATTTTTTAGAGGTCGCAATTCTCTTCTGGATGAAGAACACGCAGGAAGGCCACGGTCGGCATTAATTACGGATAATGCGTCTGTCCTACAAGAACATTAATATATGATAATCTCTGTACCTACCAAATGATACAGAAGGAACATAACATTGGATTTGTGGCCATACACACATTTATTGATGAAGAATTACGTATGAAAAAAAGCAGTTTGTCGTTGAATTCCCCATAATATAAGTAAAAACCATAAGGGGAACTTATCAGAATCAGTAAAAAAAATCCTTTCATTTGCTAAATGATGGTGGACATCACATCATTTCCAAAATTGTAAGGAGTGATGAAACGTATAAACCGTATTTTGACGTTCCACCACGCCTAGAAAGCAAAGTATGGGTCTTTCAACATGATCCCACGCTGACAACGGTAAAAAGACAACGAGCAACGAAAAAAGTAATATATGGTGTTTCTTTTCAGAAGTACGGGATTGGTCAAGGCCATCAAGTTTAAAGGACAGACGACAGTAACAGCAAACTTGTATACCAGTAAATGTCTTCTAGAAATTCTCCAAGAAGTGAATGTTAGGGGACTAATGCTTCACCATGACAATGCATCTCCCAATACAGCCGGGTTAACCAGTTAAGTCAGTGTTTCTCAAACATTTAATACGTGCAACCCAATTTTCAATCATAATTTTCATCGCGCCCCCCTACAAACAATAACAATGAATTGATTTAAAAAAAAAATAACGTACTTTGATACTAAAACTACAATATGACTTTAATTATTAATCGTACAAAATATCAAGATAGGTATTAAATTTTGTGTATAATTTTGTATATGACAAGCCCATGGGAGTCGGAAATAATTATCAATCTTGTTCTTAACAAAGTACTGATAAATTAATTATCAAATACATTGTGCAGTACAGATGCATTTTTAAGTATAGATTATATCAATGTATTTTACTTTTATTATGTCAGAACGTATTTTGTTTTGATTCCATTCAGTAAATTTGCAATTTTTTAAATCTTTTATTTTCGACTTTTTGATATATATGCTCACGCCCCCCTTGTAAGGTTATCACGCCCTTCAAAGGGGGCCCCACAGTAAAGAAACACTGTCATAAGTTTCTTAAACAAAAACAATAGTTAAAGTGATAAAGCATTCATTTTATTCCTCGTCTCTAGCTATGTGTGCGACTTTTAGTTATTCAATTTAAAAAAGGACTTACGCCGATGTCGTTTTCATTCAGAAGAAGATATTGGATATAAACGCCTTTTTTCATCAATTCTAAGAAATTATTGGTTTGAGGCCTTTAATCTGTGGAAATTTGTCTACGAAAAAGCATTGATGCTGGAGGAGACTACTTAGAACACTTCTAAAATTTTGCAAGTATAACTTTAAAAACCTAGGTGTATCTCAAAGATTTCAGAATGACCCTCGTATGTATTGATTTAAATTTAGTTTTACGAATCCAGGATTTTAAAGTAGTACTTACAGTTTTAAGTTTAACAAACAATTTGATAAATATTACCTTTAATTAATAGTTTTTTTTTCTTCATGTTTTTATTTGTAAAAAACATGTTTGACACATACTTTTCTGAGGAACATTAAATTATTTAATTTCAGTCACTAGTTTGGTTGGTAAAATCCTAACTGGGCACACTGCTGTTTTTGGCACCATTTTTTTCGCCAAATGTCGCCAAGAACCCGAGTTTCAAAAAAAATGACGTCATGGATGAAAACGAGGAAAATCCGGGGGGGGGGGGGGTTGGACGGTCTTCGGCGCCAAAAGTTTTGGTGCCAAAATTTTGTCACCAAGCAGTGTGCCCAGCTAGAATCCAACCGTTTGGTTATGTAAAGCATTATGTTTTCTCTTTTAAATAAGCCACCTACATATACTTTTCTCCAACAATAAATATATAAAACACAATGCATTTCTTAAACGAGTTAAAATATTGAAAAATAAAATTATATTGGCAAACTATATTGAATACAATCTATTTAATTAAAAATAATTAAAGTATGCCAAATTATTTAAATGTATTTTTTTTTGGCAAAAAAGAAAAAAAAGGATACTCTTAAAATATTTATTTTAATAGAAAATGCTTCTATAATAACATTTTGTGCACATAATAGCAAAGATTTTGGCACAAAGCCTCACTTAGGATTTTTGAAATAGGTAATTTAGAAGTAGATAGATTCATATTTTGATATATCAGTAGATAAATTTTAACAAAAACACCGAATACTATTTCAAATTAAATTAATAATTTTTCAGAAGTGATAGTAGTATACAATCCTTGATATTTATATAGGTAAAATAATATAGAAGGTTTTTTCATTAACAATGGACGTTTTGAAAATATGTCATTTTTTCTTCATGATTTGCCAAAATTTGCTTTTAAATAATTTTAATGCAATAATATTCTTAAAATAATTTTATATGTATATTCAAATTCAACTGACACTGAATATCAAGTGAATATTCATTTATACGCTATTTTCAATATCATGGTTTCCTTGTTTTTCAAAATAGCACTATCCTTCTTAACTGTAATCGTCATAAAAAACATAAATTTTTATAGCTATAAATTTTATACGTCATACAATTTGGAAAGAGCTTTTGAATTCATTCGTCTCTTAAAGTAATATCTTAGAGTAAAAAATATAAGCAACGTTATACAAGAAAATCACTTTCTTTGTAATACTAAATAGAATACGAAAAGAAAATATCGTTAAATTTAGATAATTCAAAAACACACAGATAAACAGTTATTTTGATAGAGCCAAAATTCATTTTGAAGTAAGGAGAACACTATTCATTTAGAGTAAACAAAACTTTTAGAACAATTACAGAGAAAAAGGCATGTTTTTGCTCACATAATCAATACAACATGCCTGACAAAGCAGCATAAGCAATCATACTATAATTGCGTCTCAAAATTAACATTTGTGGATGCAATTATGGCTTGATTGCTTATGTTGTTTACAAATGTACATATACAACTTATTTCCAAACCATTTCTAGCCACATAACTGGCAAATTGTTCATTTATTGATTAAAATACTTAAATCGCATACAAACGAGGTATCTGATGTCTACAGCATGTATACAAGTAGTAATTATGCTTCAGGCAAATTGGCAAACAATACTGGATAAAATCCATACGTCTAACATTACATGTATAATTTAAAAACCACAGATGAGGCTCATATTGATTAGCAATTGTGCGTTTGGATGCAAATGGCTTTCACAAAATACCATTGCTTACCCTTAAAATTATCATTTGCAATTTGAAAACAAAACCAAGTATTTACTTTAAGCAGTAATTTTCGTATTCTGAAATGATACCTCCTATTTCTTTATTCATATCGTTATATATTAATTAGAAGAAACTTTTACTTTTGAAACAGATTAAGGTAACATGAAATTTAAGTCTGGATTTGACAGTCTTTCTTAATTAAGTTTTTTTTGTATGATAATTGCAATTGAGTATGATAACCAGAAAGAAGTTAAACACCAATTATAATGAAAAAAGGCAAAAATAATATTATGGTAAATCTAAGGGAACTGAATCTTGGGAGTAGTAGTCTGATTTATTTATCTTTTAGTTAGTTTTATTTATCTTTTAATATAGTCTGATTTATTTATCTTTTTGCAACAACATAAAATCTGCTTAACTCTTGTCTAAGAAATCCTGGATTTGCAACAAATTTTGTACACATATATATTTTTCTCACTTAAAAACAGCTTGACAAAAAATGTCTAGGGTTTCTATTGTGGCTGTACTCTAAACCAGGCCTGGAGAACCTGAGGTCCACGTGCCACATTGTGGCCTCGGCGGAATTGTAACAGTGGCACGCGAAGACTTAGTAAAAAGTCTTAAAAATTGAAAAGATATAATTTTTTTTAAAAATTTTATTGAAATGTTGTTGTTTTAGACTAAAAAAACCCGTCATAATTTATTTTAAATATACTTAATCACATTTAAAAAAATCCAGCGTATATAACGCACACTTTATAACACATAAATTAATATCAATTTTGCGGGTGCGCGTTATGCGCTGGGTATAAAAGTGATAGCTTTAAAAATAAAGGACATGATCATGAAAAAATTAAGACTTCTATACATATGAAAATATTGCTTACGTTAAAAAAATGACATATCTTTTGAACTTCATGAGTTTTACTTTTAGAATTATACAATTTTTTTTTTCACAGCCTGGGATATTACCTCGATTACAAATGGGGTTTAAGACTTAGGAGAATCGCACACGTACATTTTAGTTTTCCTCGTAAAAAAGAGGGTGCGCATTATACGATGTACATACCTAATTTTTTTTTTTAAAAAAAAAACCATCTTGAAAGCATAGGTGCACGCCAAATTTTACAATAAGTGAAATACAATAGAATACCTGTAGAGAATACTCTTTCTTGTGTGAGTGGCTGGCTTTCCAAATGAAGTGTATTCGAGAGATTTTTGAATTTGAAGGAGCGTGTTTTAAAATATCATGAAGAAATGTGAATGTGACTCGACAGTGCGTGCTACTCAAGACTGAAGATTGACTTCGGGAATTAGCTTTTCTCACCGATATTATAAAAAATAATTTAAATTAAAGATTACAGGGAAAATATTGCTTTTTCTACTTAGATTTACTTAAAAACTGTGGAAACCTCTAATACGCATATAAATAACTTTTTTTTTTTTACCTTTTTAAATTTGTATTGGATAAGTTGAAAGCTGCAACTACATTTTTTTTTTAATCAGATAGTGGCACTCTACCCAATAAGGTTGACCAAACCTATTCTAAACTGTTAATTCCATATTATTTTTTTAATGTTTTATACGTATAGCACATGCACAACCGTCAAATAATCTGGGTGTTATGTCACAAAAAGATTCTAAATAGTACATGCAGTACTCACAAAAATAGATTAGTCTAAATAGGTTGTCTCTACCTTTTTATTTTTGGTGTTGAAGTTTCAACTCTTAAGGGTAGCAAAACTCAGAGTTAAAGGTCATAATGTATATTTTACGGCACTGTAAACGTCCAAATATTTGTGCTATGTTCCTTGCTTATTTTTAATTATTAAAATAATATTTTTAAAGCTCTATATCAGTGTTTCTCAAAGTTTGAATGTTTGCGGCCCAATATTTAATCGTAATTTTCCTCTCGCCCCCCTCCATACAATAACATTGCATTTAAATCAATAATACTATACTTTGGCGCTAAAGCTACTATACGACTTAAACCTCTTAAATGTCAACAGCGAATATAAACGTCTCGCTAAGCCAAGGTGTTAATTGCCCTGACGTATATATGCGCTTTTCCGAAGTACGATCTTTTCTGTGCACTGCTAACCAGAAAACTATTCCAAAGGCTTTTGAATGCAAAAAAGGACCTTGAGAGTGTATGCGAAAGATTTTCTAATTATTCCTTTCTCGGTGGCATTGGGGAGCGAATCGCATGACTTTTAATCGACAGTTAAAGGACTAATTATGAAGAGATAAGTGTTACAAATTATCAAGATAAGAGAGGGTTATTTTTTGTATATAATTTTTAAAATGACAAGTAACATGGGGTCATTGGTAGTTATTAATGTTGTTTTTAACTTAGCATTGTTAAATTAATCATAAAATGCATTTTACAGTAGTGATACATTTATAAGTGTATTCTATCATTGCAAATGCGTGTTTTATTTTTTATTATGTCAGAATGCATTTTGTTTGTTTACTTTCCGTAAATTAAGAAATATTTTGAAATAATCTCCTGTTTTAGACTTTTCAATATGTTCAAGCCCCCCTTGTAGCGGTATCATGCCCCCTAGGGGGCGTGCCCCACAGTTTGAGAAACGCTGCACTATATGTATTAGTTTATTTTAATTATATAAATCAGACCGTCTTTATAAATGTAAAATTTACAGCTATACACTCCTTTTTCACACTGTTTAAAATACTATACAATAACTATACAAAACGAACTCTTATTCATATGTTTATTGTTAGATCTCGCTAATACTACACAATAATCAAATACGTATGAATTATAAAAATATATTTTTTGATATTTGATTAATTCACATTTTGGACTCTCAGTGATTTTCACAAATTTCATGTCATAGCCTCAACTTGGACATTGTAACGATAACACATGTACCTGTTTTAGTGCCATCGGCTAAAAAATTTATTCCTTAGGGACCATAATCGCATGGTCTTAGCGATAACCTATCCAAACATTAATCACGTAAGAGCAATGTTTCTTTACTTTTATTTGCTTCTTCCATGGATTTAATCTTCATCCCTCAGTTCTTATAATATGTGATCTCTTCCCTATTTTATTCTACATGAGTTATTTCTTCCCACATGTTTTTTTTTCGAAAGTGTTTAAAGGTGGTCTGAGTCAGACTTTTCTTTTTCGGTTTTCGCCCTCTGGTTAGAATTTTTTTTTTCTATGGAAACCAGATTTTTTTCCTTACTTTTTTTTTCGTAGAGATTTATTTCTTTGTTTCATGAAGCACCGGACACTGCTTGGTACTTAGAGAATATTGCTTAGTAATGTCAAACAAAAAAAGAACGGATTTTTTTTTCGAAAAAAAAGAGCGACGTTTGACAGACAGGTAGAGTAACCCTCAGAATAATGTAAATGAATAGATTGCGTGAAGTTTCATGCAATTTATTTTTGTTTGGTTTTGTGCCAGAAGGTTTACTCGAAAAAAAAAAGGTTCTAAAAAAATAGAATATAGTTATGAATTAAAATATGTTAAAAGAAGAAACAAATTAAAATATTTTCGAGTATTAAACTTTTTTATAAAATACTTATGGAAAATATTAGATTGGAAAGAATTAATTTCAAATAAATTTTAGCATTTATCTCTTAATATTTACCTTAATTCAATTGTTCCTCAATTTTTCCTTACATTAGCTATTTCTCCTAATTGATCCCTATATTAATTTTCTCCCTATTTTCCACAATTAATAATCCCACAAGGTTAAAAAAATTATATTTATTATTAACTAATTTTAATATTGAAATTTTCATTTCAGCTTTTTTTTCTGATACAAAATGTATGAACTCCAGGGCGCTCACAAGAGGTGGGGGTCCCCGTGCCCGGACCCAACCCAAAATCCTTGATTTTTTTCGATTGATTATAATCCTATGTATATAGTACATAAAATTTAATTAAGTATTTGTTATTAATAGTTTTATTAATTAATACTAATTATTTATTGAATAATTAATATTTTACTGTTTTTTGTTAACGAAAATCGACCAAATAAAAAGAATATGTTGGGTGGCGTATTGGAGTATGATACGAGATTGGTGGGATTGCGAGAATTTATTAAATTAGAGATAGATGAACATGAATTACAAAATATTGGAAGTTTTATTTCTTATTTTCAACAATTTATCCGTAGGCTTTTCATTTCGTAGTTATTAAGTCATTTTCTAATTGTAATATACTATGCTTCTTGGATTTAGCCCATCAATTAAAAAATTAATAAAAAAAAAGAAAAACTTATCTTATTCGTTATTTCAAACAATTCTACTTGTTGGCTGTTTACACTTAAATTAATGAAGGCAAATAAAATGCGAGATTCAATGCTCTATCAGAAAAGTGTCAATACACTCATGTCCAAAATTAAGGTTACAACATAAAATCTTTCTCAACATTACTCATTAACTATTTACTGTGTTGTCATGAAATTCATCATAGAGACATACTACAATGTCAGAAAGAATATAGAAACATAACAATATGGAAAAGATTTTAATTGAAAATTAAAATACAACTCGTATCAAAAAGTGAGAAATCGTGAATCATATATAAAACATCGAGAAAAGTCTGTCTAACGTGTAGCGTTACCACTTTGAACTGCTTATACCTCTCAGGCGGCTCACCTTCTTTAGGTGGGTACGGGTGTCATAATCCCGAGGTACCCTAGTGGTCTTTTCCTTTTCCCAAGGGATTTACTATCTTTGATAAACACGGGTGTTACGACCTCAGGGTACCCCAGTGATCCTTCTCTATTTTCAACCCTCCATCTTGTCATCCAATTTCTTCTTTTCCCGTCCAGACCACAGACCTATGAATGTTTAGCGCAGTATAGCCAAAACTGGCTCTTGCGCCGTAAAACACCAAACTCAACTCAACTCAACTTGAACTGCTTATACAAGTCACACAATGAGCTACCGTCATATTTATGAGGGTATTTGTAACAACAAAGCCCACACATTTTTCTAATTCCTGGGGGCTCTGGGAGGAAAGCTACGCTAAGAAGCGATCTTCCTAGGTCACTTCACACATATTCAATAGAATTGTGATAAGGAAGCCTTGAGGTTCAATCCATACGCCGAATATACCCTCCTTCATGAAAGTCATCAGTAATGGGAGTTCTAAGTAGCCGTGCATTATCGTTCATAAAAATGTAATTCGGACCCATGGCACCTAGAAAAACCACACATAGGTTTCCAGAATCTCATTCCTAGACACTTTGAGTTGACAGTACCCGCATCGAAAACGTACACTAATATTCATTTTACAAACTAATCTGTCCATTTTGGTAACGTAGGGTGAAATGAAAGCAAGCTCCATTTTCACTCTAGCTGAAGACTCGATGAGAATCACTTTGCCTGGTACATTTCAACTCACCACTGAAAAGACCCCTCCCCATTCTTCTGGCCACTTCTGGTTCACTATCAACTCCACAATATCCGGTCTTTTCTGTTGGATGTTGTCTAAGAAATGCACCAGACTGGACGCAGCGCGTTGGGCCCAACGTCTGTAGACTGTCTGTCTGGAAGTTTTTCCAGACACGAAAGCAAGGTAACGAACAATTTAAGAAGCCATTGTCTGCCTATGTCACCTACTTTTTTTTGTAATTCTGAAAACTTATAAAGATTCATGTTCCATTTGGTTTTACTTAAAATTCAAAAAATTAAAAAAATATAATTTAAAAAGAAAAGTAACCAATGGTAATATTTGTCACACATATTCTTGTCACTACTGCCAGATGGCGCCACTAGGCAGTACTTGTATGATTTAACTCTAACGTTGTAATAGATGCCACAGGAGAGTGAGTCAATTGGCTGCATAAGCTCTGGCGTCCTCCAACGAGAAGTAATCTCTGCCAATGCCATTTTCTTTTGTATATAAGAATAAAACATGGAACTGCGTAATTTTTATTAACTAGAAGAGCACCCGTGTGCAGGTAATAAATTATATTAGCCCAAAAATAGATCAGTTGGGCTTGTGAACGATTTGATCCGTCACAACATAGAAAAGTAATCAGTTTTTAAGAATTCTAAAGAAATTAAAGTTTTATCACAAAACCAACATTTTGGATTTGATATACTTTATTTTTTTTTACATGATATATAAATATTAAATAGATAACGATGAATAAAACATTGATTATAATTAAATGAAAAAAAAAATGTCGAATTACTTTGAGAGTAATGGCAGCGCATTCTAGAGAAAGATTTTCAATCTATTTTTTCTTTCATCTTTTTTAATTGCAGTCCAGAGCTCATTATTTTAACAAGATCACTTGTTTCAGTTCAGTTTTCTTCTTCCAGAATCTGTGATATTACATCTTATTCACGTGATTTTATTTTCCTACGTACACGTAAAAAGTGTTTTAAAAAAATATTTTTCACTTGGTTTCACTATTATTAATTTGTTTTCACTTAGATGAGAAATTTATTGATTCATTTTGTATTATTTTATTTTATAAGCTGTAAGCATTAAACGCTATTGCAAAAAAGAAAAAAGAAAAATCTAACTTTTTTTGGCTTATACGACTTGTACAAGCTTTTAGAAAGGATATTTCGATTTTAAACTATGTTTTCGATGAAAAAGAAATGTTAGTTTTATGTTCCTTTACAACTTTCCTCTACGAAATCTGAATATATATTACATCTTAAATGTTACTGAGAATTTCAAATTTTTTTTTTATTTTGATGCCTAAAAACAAAATTTAATATGCATTTATGTATTTTAAGAAATAAAAATATTTTAAGAAACTAATTATTTTTGAATGTATGAAAATATTCTGTGTTTGTCTACTTCAATTTCTTTTAAATCGAAGGAAGACTGCTTGCTGTAAGTAAGCAATAGGGATGGTGATCTGAGATCGTATAATCGAAAAATTGATTTCTCGGGCCAAAAAAAAAAAAAAAAAAACCAAAAAAAACAATGAAAAGATTTTCATTCTTTTTATTCCTTTATATATATATATACATATTACTTGTTATTATTGAATACTATTGTAACACATAGAGGTAAACAACTTTCAGTCGCTTTTTATTATACATATTTTGTCTTTCTCTTTCTTCAGAGGAATCAGTTCCTTTCCTTTTAGCACACAAAGTGGTATATTATCTAAACAGTATCTTATATCCAGCCTATTACGACCCGTTAAGGATTCTGGAATTTGAAAGTTTACTACATCATGGACTTAGCTGTACTTTGGGGATTTGTAACAACATTGTTCAATATTTTTTTTCTTAATTGCTGCATAATGGCACAACAAACCCTTTGCAGACACGGCAACTCCATAAATGTGTGAGCCATTTTATGGTAGCACCATCTAGTGGCGTCTATCGCTACCCATTTTTGAATCTTGAATTAATTTAAGAATTCAAAATCTTGTGATTTGTTAAATATTGCCATGATTTAATTTTTTTTGCCCAGATTATCAGAGCAAATTTCATACTCAAAAGATCCTTTGTATTCCACATAGAAATTAGACATGCGTGCCTAAGGTTTTAGCCTCCAAAAAATCTTTCGACTGCTAGAATCAAACCCTCAACCTCAGGCTTCCTAAGCAGGCACGCTACCTCCAAGCTGTTGAACATACACATTATTAAATATTTATTCCTTAAATTTCAAAAATCTACAGTAAATGCGTTGAAATCCTTTTCATTAGTGAGTCACAACTGTGGGTAAAATAACATTTTTGTTTCCTTGAAAGGGTTTAGTATCTTAATTCAATTTGGCACTAATAAATGTATTTCTAGTAACTGTAGTGCCTTATATTACGCTTTGTAATGCTTAACAAATTTTGAAATGCAGGTATGAAATCCATTAACGTATATTCTGAACTTTTTTTCTCCCAATTTTTAGGGAAATTTTAATATAAGAAAATATTAGGATACATATATTATCCATTATTTTTAATGAAATACATTTATATACTTTTAGATTTATATATATAACGATTATATATTTTTAAATTTATATATTTTTAGATTTCTGTTTAACAATATTCTAATTTTACATATGGTATGATATATCCTATGCGGCTGCTTAATGATTGTGATTTTAAAAATGTTTGCTTATATACTATTTCCTAATTGACTGAAATTTACCTACATATACTATTACACGATCCCTTTTTAGAATTCTCAGTTTTATAGTTTTGTTAAAAAAAATATTTGATAATATTGATTTTAAATTCGTTGTTAGATCTAAGATAAAACCACATTTAATGGTAATTCAAATTATAAAATTTTCATTCTTCATATACAATATTATAATTTCGTCTCCATTACACACCAAAGAACTAAAACATTATGAAAGTCAACTCAATAACATACTGCACCACTTTCAGCGAGCAAAACAGCAGCGACTCGCCTTGGCATGGATGTCACAAGTTCTTGGTAGATAACTGGAGACAGGTAGTAGTACCAATTGTCTAAGTAATGGTCGCATAAAGTCGAGATATTCCAACATGAAGATGTTTGATCTTCAAGTTCTCTTTCTTGGATAACTCAAATGGGCTCTATCAAATACAAATCTGGACCTAACCACCCAGGTTATTAGTTGGAGTTTATTTTTATGCTCCTTTAAACATTCTAACAATATTCTAGCACTTTTACATGGGACATTTCCTTGCTGAACGATTCATTTTTCAGTTAAAAAAACAAACGTCATATAAGAGTGAAACTCATCCGCAATCATGCTGAGACAGTCATCAACTTTCAAGGTATCTTCCACCAAAACTAAGCGTAACACAGTCACCAATGAGAACGTTTTCCGAAGTATAATAACCCCATCACAAGCCTGTGTGCATAGAGGAAGCAACTATTCGACTCTTGAAGACGGTATACCCCCTCACACAGCCATTGACGTGATTAATAAGAAATCATGATTCATTGCACCTTAACACTCTTTCATTTTTTTATGATCCTGTCTAGATGTTCCCCTGTCCACTGTAGGTGTAGTTGGCTATAAGGCTTGGTCAACAGAGGTCCACTTGCGGGACGTTTGTCCATATCATCATATCCCATAATCAACGCTTAACCATATCCAACAATGTCCTTTGTGAGGTGTGTTCCGAAACACATGTACTTGGACCTGCAATGTGTTGCGCTTTCAGCTGACCGAGTGTCTGGCACGGATTTTGCTTTACTAAGCCCACAGTCCTCAACATTCTTTGTTGTGAACGTTTAACGGCTTGGCGTCTACTGCTGGTCTCTCAGTCGTTTATCCATTTTAGACAAATACTAAAAACAGCAGATAAAGAGCTATCTACCAGCCACGGTGTTTCGGAGATATTCGCTCCGAGTTTTCGGGGCATTACAATTTGCTCCTTTCGAATTTGCTTAATCCAACTAGCTTTCCCCACACTTGTAAAAGTAAGTTACAAAATAATAGCTTACTTTCTCCAGAAGCAGTTAAAAACAATTATCTTTTAATCACGAGTCTTCCACGCCATTCAGACGAGTTTATTGAAAACTGTGGAGGTATACATAATGTTTTGGCTCGATTCTGTGTATATGTGTATTTTTAATTTTTTACTTACTATTTTTTTTCTAAACTCCTAGTTAGTGATAATGAAAAATGCCCCTGGATATTTAAAATAATTTCCAGACAAGACGCATTTTTAATGATTTCACTCAACAATATTCAAAAAATTAAAACAAAATTCTGTTTTCCATAATTGTCAAAGATATATAACCTGAAGCCACTATCTATTTTATATAATACCCTTTGTTATAACATAAATGAAGTTGTGTTTTTGTTGTATATAAAGTTCCATTTTGTGAATTGTGTGGTTTTTGTTAACATATTTAAATAAAATACATTCTAAGCAAAAGAAAAATCAAATCCAATATAATATTTTTTTCTTTAAAAACTATAATAGATTTGATGACATTTTCATGTAATGTAACAATTTTACTTATCCACTCAAATATTCTGCAGAATAAAAGTTCTTTTATCTATGGCCTTTTATATTGATATGATTCAAAATATTCATGTTAATAAAAAACGTGAGCCTCAATCCATTTTTATTATATCACA
>BMAV01023051.1:41472-71712 GCA_019973955.1 Trichonephila inaurata madagascariensis | reverse complement strand
TATATATATATATATATATATATATTATTTTTGAAATATATAAGTTTATTTTGAACTGTACGCGCGCGACACTCTGATTATCTTTTGAATTTCATCAGGACATGAACTTAAAATACTGCGTTTTCATTGACTCATTATTTTTAACTTATACTAAAATATATTTTTTTTAAAATGAAATCGCAAGTAATGCTGTTTGACATTATATCTTAAATTCATCAAAGAATGAATTGGTATACACAATATATATATATTTAATTCAATAAAATGTACTTTTTAAGAGAAATATTTGGTTGCTGCCAATAATTCTCGATACGGCATCAAAATAAACACGAATGCTAATGAACGCTAGCATACAAACATTCTATTATTCGGAAAGACTAAAAATGCAACACTCAGTACTCTAGATAACTGGAATTTAACCTTCAGTTGTCATAAAATTAACTAAATTTTCACTTCAATTTCATAAGTACAGTGAAACATGTTTCACGCGAGTACGCTTCAGACGAAATATCGGTTAACACGAAATAATACAATGGTCCCGATAAACTGCTATGTATTTTCATGTATTTTTTTTCTCTTTCTGAACACGAAAGATTTATCTTCCAGGAATGAACAAAATACGGAAAACACCAGCTGGGTTGGATTTTCCTATTGTATTATTGGAAAAATCCATTGCAGTAGGTGATAGAAATGTGTGTACTTTCCCAATTATGGTATGCAGAGACATTTTGGAGTTCGTTCAATGCTCAAAAAATTTCATTGATGCATATTACGAGGATGAAAAATTGAACTCCTGTCCCCAGATCATCTGAAATATGGAACGTGAGGAAAATTAGACGCAGTTATTTAGATGCACGTTCCAATGGTGTAATAAACAACAAACTGGACGATATTGAAGAATTTGATGTGCTAAGAAATTGCAACGAAAAATATCAGATTATTTTTCGAAAACTCAGTAAATGTGTTGTTTTTCAAAAACATTTGAAAATGTTGTATTCAATTTCTTTAAGTTCCTTTAAATGTTTCCATCTCATTGTATTTTACTAAATATATGAATATATACATATTTATGTAAAAAATAAACTTAATTTTTTTTAGGTATGGCACAATATAAACTAACACGAAAATATTTCAATCCCTTCAGTTTCATGTTAAGCGATTTTCACTGTACTTTTCTTTTAATTATTCTATTAGCATGATACGTTACGAATGTTAACAAATATATTTCAAACTTATGAAAGTAAAATTTAATGTTAAGAACTCTATAGGAAATAAACTTTCCCAAGGACGCTTAAAATCCATTCACATTGGTATGTGTGATTTTAATTAAAAACATTAGGCATTAATACACTTTAATTTATATTCTTATGTGCAACAACGTTCAGTTATTTTAGATATAGTTTATATTCAACTAATGTTCATATATTTCATAAGATATTATCGAAGTACAATATGAATTATTTGTTCCAATCTTCTAACAAAATTATTTTTAATAAGTTGAAAAAAAAGTGACATATTTCCTTATTTATTTCCCAAAAAAACTATTTTTTTTATTTTTAGTACATGTGTACGAAAAATAAAATATGGGGAATAAAAAGAGTTACATTTACATAATTATGACCAAATGTTTCAAAATTATTCCAAAATAAAAGTTATTTAAAAAACATGTGTTGATGTAATTTTTTTAATTAAACATAAATGGCAACTTCTTTTTTATTTTATTTTTATGTTTAGAATAATTTGAAAGCGCATTCAGCCATCATGATATTCTTCAAAAAATATCCACTACAGATTTTTAAACATTTGCTTAAAATATTTATAATTTCAAACAATATTTTTATAAAATCTAGCTTCAAATCTTCACTAGGCCTACCTTATAAGCTTATCCGACCAATCAAAATATACTGTTTTATTCAATATAGCATAATATTAATAAAACCAGTCTTAGTTAAACGAATAAATGCTTCACTTACTTCTTTTTCTTTTCTTATTGACGGAAGAACATTGCCTTTATGATCTAAGGGAGGATTCGATACTAAATTTTAGTCCAAATCTTCCTTCCTTTAATTCAACAGAAGATGTAAAAACGATAAAAATTTATTTTCTTGATTTTCCTCGGAATAAACCTCAACTTTACATTCGAAAATGAGTTAGTTCAATGCATCTCGAAAGAAGATGAACTTTGACTAGTCACTCCAATTTTCATCAGTCAGTTCATTTAAAATCATTCAATTTATTATACTATTGTTTTCCACAATACTTCGATCACATTTACTTGCTATAATGTACAGTGTAATTAAATATGAGGCAGATTTGGATAATATGGCCATATATTTATTAACATAATTATATTTTTTACACATATTCTATTTAAATTTCCAATTTCATTTTGGACCAAATTTGTTGTCGGCTAGCTAACCGCCAAAGGCTTATTTGGCGTTATTTTAATTTCGCCAAATGAGAGAATGTCGCACTAGCAGCATAAAGGCTATTGATGACAAACCTCGTCACTTTGAACTTTATTTAAGGGACCAGGTCGACACTTGAACTCGTACTACTCCTCCAAACTATCACACACACCAATGGGAGGACTTGACAGTGAGTGAGTAAATATTAACGTCGCACTATTCAAATACACAAGGGCTTTTAAAGGCCGGATCTCATAATTTTGAACCACTCTCAATTGACGCGGACGAAAATAGCTCGCACCCCTCTCCTAACTTCCCCTCACTCCAACTTAATGACGTTAGAGGTTTGACAGTTTTAACGTGCATCGCGCCTCCCCTACACTGCGAGTCTTCAGGGGTACAAGGGTCGATCTCATGACACGCCAGCCTCGAGTACGTTACCTTGATCACTAAGCTACCACGAACACGAACTATGGCAAATTTAACGTCCATCCTCTCCCTATACACGGTGGGTCTTTAGTGGCTTTAGAGCTCGAACACGTGATTCTACAACGAATTTGTGACCATGACCTCTAGGCTATTGTGGCCACTTACTGATGCTAAATAGTTCTTGGATGGAAACTAGTGTTTTTTTTCTGTTTTTTTTTCCAAATGGTTGCCGTGAATTAACAAGTAGTATGTAAAGAATGAATACAGCAATTGAAATTAGTAAACTGCTTAAAAAAAAAAAAAGATTTAGAAATTAATGTGCATCCATGTAAGATGGCGCTTAAATCATGAGTACCAAGATTCCAAGATTGTGGGAGTATTTATTAACGTCTCATTGTAAAGCAACACAATAGCTACTGAGACGAGCCGCGCAACTTTACACCTCGATAAACAGACGAAGACGACACCTGAGCTGGTACCACCTTTCTAAACTATCACCCCACCCCACGAGAGGTATTTGAGCCTAGACAGTTTTAATGTGCATCAGCTCTTCAACACGGTGAAGCTTTAGTTGCGTGAGTGAGTGTGTATTAACGTTGCACATTTCAAGTATTTAAGTGCTTTAGGCGATGGATCTCGTAATTTTGAACCATGGTCAAGTGACGGGGATGACACCTGAGCTGCTATCCCTTTTCCTAACTACCATATCACGAGAACGGAAGTTGTTTGAGCTCTTGACAGATTTAACGTGCTTTGCTCCCCTACACCACAAATTTTCAGAGCTACTAGGCTGGAACTCATGACACCAATGTCACGAGTCCGTTACCTGCACCTTTAGGTTACCGTGTTCACGGGTGTTTAGTGGTACTAGGCCTTGAACTCATAGTAATAAGTACCAATTTAAAATTGTAGATTAAGAGAAATTTTGTTAATGCCAAAAAAAAAATTAATAAATAAAAGTCTTAATATCCATATTTGAAAAAAGCACAAATTACAACAAAAGACTGAAATAGTATCTTGGAGAACAAAAGCAATGAAAATGGTTAAATCTTTAAGGAAATCGAATTAAAATCGTCTGAAATTAATAGAGTTTCCGCCGAAAAACCCCATTAAATATCAAATCTAAAATACGTTGGCGCCATGTCAACCCTATAACCACACGATAAAAGTATCAAGGTAACCATATTATAATGTTATTGCCCAACTTGGCAATCTTAACAACTTGTAGCGTAGCACTCGTACATCAAATTAGCATTAAAATTTCAATTTCTGTCAAACATTAATTCAGAAACGTAGACCGATACCTTAAGGCAATTTAACGGCTTGTGTAGTAGTATGGAATTAGTATCAAAAATTTAAAATTTTTTCATGAAAAAATTAGCTAATTAGGAAAGTTGAAAGACTAATTAAATAATATTTTTATACTCGTAAAATGTTTTCTTTAAAAGATAACACCTGCCAGAAAATAACAGCAAGGCAAAACATCAAATGAGGTTTTGATCACATCTTGATCAAAATTATTTATTTAAAAATTTACGCAAATTTAACGTTTTTTATAAGAAATTTTAAACATTTATAACTATTAGAAATAATAAAAATATTCAAACATTTCAACATTTTGAAGGAATACAATTAAAAGCCAAATTGCCTTGAAATAAAGGAATTTTTTGGTGGTGTTTTTGTAAAATTCCACCTAACCACCTTGAGGCTAAGCCGGCTGAATATTAATCTGTTGCAATCTCACTACGGCAGCTCAACTCAAATAGTCTGCTGATTTGTAACTTTTAATTTAGTAGTGAGAAATAGAATATGAAATTAATAAATAAAAATATTGTTGGAAATATTTCTGATTCTTCTGACAAGATTTGAGTTTTAATGGTTACTTCCACATCAAAAATAGACTTGCGTTTCAGGTAAGAATAGTTGCTTTGCTTAAATTCTAAATTTGTGATGAGAAAATTTATTGATAATGTGAGCGTCAAATTTTTGTGCCTACAAACCACTTGTGAATTATTAAAAAACTCCAGTAATAATTTTTTCGATATTGTACATATTAATCAATATAAATAGGCATTATCATATGAATATTTTTTATTTCAACGGAATTTCAGAATTAAATATTTTTCACAAAGTTTGAGATCAGTATTTATAGATTAAGGATCTTCTATTATAGATATAAATATTATATTGTTTGATTTATTATGAGACAAAAATAAATTAAGTTACTGTATTGACGAATTTGAAGTACATAAGTACAAAATTAAAAAATTGCATTAATTTTTCAAAATTTAATTATGAATGTATATTTTTTTTAAGGAAAAAAAGTGTTTTTTTTAAAAAAATTCTATGAACAATCTAATGTGCACTTTGATATTATTTAAGAGAATGATAGTTTAAAAAGATAGAGAATGGGTATATTTGTATATTTTAAATTTATATTTCAGCAGTGAAACCTGCGTTATGCATTTGTTAATTGCAATATCTAAATATATTTTTTTGGTTTTTATCATATCTTAAATCGTACTAATAACAAATCATTAAGGTAAAATTTATTTATTTTTAAAGCAACAAAGGCTTATTTTTTGCTTGCAATCGCTCATTAAGTTTTTTCATGTATACGAGTATACTTAATTATATTTTTTTTTTCTAAATTCCTCTTGATATACATTTCATTTGTCCTGGAAATCAGAAAACACGTATTTATTTACGCATAAGCTTACATGTATTGTTTGAAATGTAAAAAAAAAGGAATTCTTTTTTCCATATTCATTTTTGAAAAAAAAATTCCATCAAGATTCTAATTAATTTTACTTAAATTAGTCAGTGAATACGTTTCGAAACTATTGTTTTTAGATGATTCTGATTTCTTTTGTGCTATTAATTGTTGTCAATGACATAAAACGCAGAATTAAAATATATTATTTACTTTTATGTTTCAATTATTATAGCAATAAAAATTGGTGCAACTATTTCGTATTGATAATGCATTTTTTAATGCCATACCAAATGAAAAATGTACATTAATTAGCTAAGGCATTGTTTTCATATCAGAAACTAACGCAGGTAATTCTAATTTAACCAAGATCTGATAAAATGGTTTTGTTTTAATTTTTAATATTTTATAAACCAAAAATTGATTGAATATGGGTAACTTTTTTCTATTTCAATACCTGCGTAGTTACGATTAATTTATGAACATTATTTCTATATTTCAAATTAAGGTACTTTTCCATTTCACTGGCACAGGCGATGGAGTCACCAAAAAGAATATTCCCACTAGTAATTTTTTAACAGAACATTTTTAAAACAAGTCGTGAAACTTTCTTAATAGTAAAGACTTTATCCTAAAAACGTCAAAAATGAATGTAAAACTAATGACTTGGTCTTTCCCTAAGACAGTTGTTGTGCATACTGTGTGTTGTTGCCTGGCGAGATTTGCACCAGCTAAATGATAAAGTACATAAAATAATATTAAACTTTGATTACCGAATACATAATTAATAATTAATAGAATATGTATAGATAACAGTAATTATATCAACGTTAAGAAAATATTGCATATTGCAGAACAACATTAAGTCAAATTTAGCTATATAATAGATTTAAATTTTTTAGCATCTTTTTTACTGCATTAAATTTGTTACTGAATACCTTATATTACAATCTATGCATTTACATGGTAGGGAATCCTAACCCAATTACAATATCTTGCGTGTGACATATATAGCAGTATTAAGACAAAAAAAATATTTTGTTACACTCAATCGTGATTTTTTTCTCAGAATTTGGTCAAATATTTCAAAGAAATTTAAAGGGTGAAAATAGTATAAGTGTGCAATATAACTGAAAAAATATAGGAATGGAATCAGTGTTTTGGCATGTATCATAGGCAGTGAATTGGTAATCATGTGATTCGTTTCATTTTTTTCCGTTTACATTCATTCTAAGCCTAACTGTTCGTTGATATGGTAAGCATGAATACTAAAACACAGATCTGGAATTCACTGAATTCTAAAATAATAAAATATAATAATAAAATTACTAATAAAACAAAATTTAAGAAAAGTAAATAATTAGTTATTTTCTTTATTTTTTTATTGATTGGAATTTATTTATTATTACTTTTTTTTCTCCGAACGTATTTTTTGACTTCTTGTACCATATTTCCGTCAGTGTATTCCGTTTTTAAAATTCGTGTGGTTTTACTCAATGTCGCCAATTTAGCTGAATAGTACGTAAGTACCAATCATATTTATGATAGTAAAAATGATTCTTTTAAATGTCATAATTATATCATACAAGACCAAAACTAGTATTTATAGTCGAACTTTGGTTTTTTTCTCAGAGCAGGGAAATAGATATTAACAGTCATAATAATATGAACGTTTATTCATTTTTAAAGAAAAACGTGATTGAAAAAGATCAAGGTATTTTTTTTTGGATTTAAATCATTTTTAATTTTTCAAATATAAAGACCATTTACTTGGAACACTCATATTTGTCGAGCATTAATAAATATTTTATGGATTTAGAATTTAAGTGCGTTATTTTCACAATTAATGTACCTACTCCAAAATTGTTCTTAAAAACATTTGATAAAAATGTGACAATTTTTATAAACTTCACCAGATTTAAGAAAGTATACATTTTAGCAATGACTTTTGTACTTTGAAACATCAGTATGACTTAATCTTGCCGCTTACACAAAAGCTTTATTAACAATGAAAATCGATTTTCCTTGAAACTATCCAAAATTTTAAGTATCATCTTCAAATTAACCGGATACTGTGTCATGTAGAGCTCTTTGGAGTGAAGTGCAAGTTTTATGAATAGTGATTTCCAATTTTCCTTGAAGATATCGGAAAAATATAAGTATCATCTTCATACTAAACTGATTCCGTGTGAAGTAGGACTTCGTAGAGGGAAGTACTGGTTCAAATATCGTACTTCACTCTGGTTTTGTCTATATTACGTTCCTGCCATCGTAATATATCTCACGCTCTCTCAATAATATCAAAATTCACCTAGTACAGTGCTTTTTAAACTTTCAGTATTTGCGACCCAATGTTCAATGATAACTTTCATCGTGATCAGCTTCCTTTCAACAATAATGTATTGAATTCAATAATACTATTCTTTGAGGCTAAAGCTACAATTACAGCTTAAGTGTCACCGGCGTATATAAACGTTTCGCTCGCACAAAACATTAATTGCCCCGTACGCAGGGCTGCGGTAGCTCAGTGGTCAAGGCATCGGATCATGGCAGGCATGTCATGAGTTCGAGCCCAGTACCACTAAAGACCCGCCGTGTAGGGCAGCGATGCACGTTAAATCTGTCGAGATCTGAAACGTCCTCCCATTGGCGTAGTGTGGTAGTTAGGAGAGGGGGATGCCAGCTCAGGTGTCGTCCACGTCACTTGACCATGGTTCAAAATTACGTGGTCTGTCGCCAAAAGCCCTCGTGTAGCTAAACAGTGCGACGTTAATATTCACTCACTCACTCGCCCCGTACGCATATACATGTGTTTTCAAAGTACGTACTTTTCTGTACACTTCTATCTATAAAATTATTCTGAAGGCTTTATAATGCAACAAAGGGTTTTTGCCAGTGTTTACGATGGACTTGGCTTGGTTCCAACCATTTTTTTTTCTTGACAACCTAGGGTTGGTTAGGGGCCACCACCTCTCTTCCCCTTCCACCATCCTCACAAGAGGATACGGGGCTCGACATCTTTTTAGGCCCCCCCCCCTTCCATGCCACAAAGGCATTGTACATTTAGAAACACCTATGCCTTCTCCAGGAATCCAAACAAGGCCCAAAGTCGCTCTAGTCAGCGTCACTAACCGCTATGCCGAATGGGCATCCTTTATTACTTGTTATTTTATTATTAATTTTGTACAATACTAATAATAAAATAATAGTTATATATGATAAAATTGCTAAATTAATTTTATTATTTATGAATTTAGTAAATTCCAGATTTTTATACTTTAGTATTCGCGCGTGAGCTTGAACGAATGCTTAGGCTTAGAATGACGGCAAGCAAAGAATTCTGAAATAAGCCTAAGGGCTGCTAATTCAGTGCCTATGACAAGTGTGAAATCAGGGTTGCTAATTTGGTGAGTTATCCTAAAAGTTATTATGGTGTTACAATAGTACGTAAATACAGGAAAGGGCTTCAAAACAATGAAATCCTTCAACGAATCTTTTAATGTTAATTATTGCTTTAAATTCAGCTTAAATTATATTAATACATTATGAAAACTAGAAGAAAATCAATATATAATCGCTTAAATCTTTTATTTTTATTTTTGTCAACTTTGCAGGAGTATACAATACAATATTTCATGCATAGTATACAGATGAAAAATTTCCAGTTATTCACGAACATACTTATTTTACGTTTGGTGAAAATGCGTATGCAGTTTTATTATAACACTGTGTTAAGTTTCTCAGAATTAAAGGGTACTTTTAAACTGCTTTTCTTAAAAATGATAACGGCTTTAAACTAGAAAAAAGTCAAATTGTATGAAGAATGCAATACTCTAAAAACAGAATGTAAAAAAATTATTAAAGCAAAATACAATAAATTATTGATGGAAAATTTTGAAAAATAGAGATTTGGAGTTTTTAATGTAAACTAGGTGTATTTCGAAATGTTTATATCGAGGAATTTGAATTTCAGACTGAAATAGCGGTCACATCAAAATATAATCTTTTACAAAGTCATTTGCAAAAAAAAGTTGAAATACCCTTTAAACTTTATTCTCAGAAGAACCAATATTAATATGCATTTCCCAATCTTCTATTTATGTCATCTTCTATTTTCGAAGAAAAATCATAAGTGTAGATTCAATCTTCAAAATATTCTAATTTTATTAATATTCTTTTTTTTTAAATATTAAATCCTTGATAACCATGAATATGTTTCAGACATTTCCTAACTTTAGAACTAGTAATAAATCTGATGTTCTTTAACTTCTTAAAGGAATAGGGAATAATCTTAAATGTTTTTTCTTTATAATTGTGTTATATATGATTTTACTTGATTTTAAAATTCTTTCAAATAATTATTTTTTTTGTTCTCATATGAATTATTCATTTTAGTTTAGCATGAATCTAGATATTCTGGAAGAGTTGATTATTTATATATGTAAATGTATAACAAATTAAAATGATCCGATATGCATTTTTTTTTAAAAAAATCAACAGCGGTTTAAATTAAACACGTATATATTTTTTATTTTTAAACTTAAATTTTTGAATCAATTTGTATTAATTAAGATTTTTTAAAATACTGAATCCCTATTGTGATTTAGTGCAATTATTTTCCAAAAGTTAAAGTCTGGAAATTTTCTAACGAGAAAAATTGAAATTATAGTACCAGTTATATAAATCCTTATTTCTTAATTTATCTTAACAGTTGAGAAAAAGAAACAAAAATAGTCCAAATTTATGAGCAATTAATTTTTTAAATGCCTAAAATGAATTTCTTGAAATGAATGCTTAAATTCTATTTTATTGTATTCATAAACTTTTGTTAGTGTAGATATTGTTAATATTACATTTCCTTTTTTTACTGAAAAGAGCCAATTAAACAGAGTTGTTCTCAATTATATTTATATGGAATATATGAATCTTTTTTATATTTGAAAGTAAAAATGTTTCACATAAATTATCATTTGATCAAATAACTCATCTTTTTGCTGAATTGTACAATTTTACAATAGCTCATGGTGACAAGTGGTTTATATTGGTTAATATGCGTCTATATTACTACTATGTAATACAATTTATATTCACATTTCTTACGATACATAAAACCTCATTTTTCACGTTTTTTGGACGTTTTGGACGTAAATAGTTTTCGGGACTTGTAGTCAAAGAAATTTAGTCCTCTATAAATCTCAATTTTCTTTATTTCATATGTACTCCACCAAAGCTCTCATAGGAAAAAAATAAATTTCTAAATTTTCAAATATTTAATCAACTTTACCTTATTTTAATTTACCAACTTTCCAACTTTAAATTAACTTTTACATATTTTTTTAGTGTGTGTAATTATTTTCCTTGAATTCAAGGTCTTACAATACAGGAAAAGTTTTAATAAAACAAAATAGCAAGACAAGTAAATTTGGAAAAAGAAGGAACATAATATTGTGACAAGAAAATGATTTCCAAGAAATATGCAATAAAGACTGCATTAGGGAAATCATTTATCACTTAGAGAAAAGAGTAATAAACATATATTAGTAAAAGTATTACTAAAACAAAAATTAGATGCATTTATCTAGAAAATGTACTAAAATTATAATGTCTTACCAAAATTTGCAAATTTTAGAGTTGATGGAGTAAACTTAATAGGAAATATTACATTCTTTATGAGACCATTTTTTTTAAATAACAAGCCATAACTCAAGAAGTATTCATACAATAAGAGATATTTTAGTACATTCTCTAGAGAAAATAACATAAATATAAGATTCAAAAAGTTTTATAGAAATACATTAGCAACATTTTGAATTATCAGACTGGCCATGATAGATTTTGAGCAATTTAAATGCCCACTTCTGGTAGACCAAAGACCCACTTTCGGTTTTTCTAACTTTATAAAATTGATTGTAACTTGCCATCTAGGTAGAGTAGAAACAAAACAAAGTATTTTCGTTAAGCCAAAACATAGCTCCATTCAATAAAATAAAAAAACAAAAATATCTGTCTTGACCGACTTTAGTCATTTTCAAAGTGTTCAAATACCTTAAATGAAATATTTGGAGATAATTGCACTTCATATAGTCAGATTCTAGAATGGCACAAACGATTTTTGGAGGATTGGGAGGTTGATGATGATGAACGCTCTCGTCGATCTGTGACATGAAGAACCGGTTCAGGCTCGTCGTTTTTGTTCCATATTAATGGCATCATTAAGATTGAAAGGGTACCTAATGGCTAAATGATAAAAGTCTTGTACTACATTCAGGTCGTAGGAAAGCGAAGAGAAAGAGTGAGGAAGAAAAGACCAGATCTGCAAAGCAACAACACATAGATTTTGTACCAAGACAACGTGCCGGTGCACATTGCGCTCTTTGTAAAAGAGTTCTTGGCGGAAAAACGTATTGTGCTGGAGCACCCACTGTACTCACCAGATCTCACACCATTCGATTTCTAATTAGTTCTTAAAGTGAAGAAAACATCGATAGGAACACATTTGCTGTATGTAAAAGTGGTGAAAGCAGAAGCAGAGCAGACTATCTGGTGATGGGGACACATAATGTGCCGCAGATCTTTTCTGAAACTTGTATCCAGCTGTTTATTGATACGGAACGGGAGTGCGTTGAATAGAATTAAAAAGTTCATTGTTTTCAGAAATACTAATTTTTTAAGAATAATCAAGGTTACTTGATTTCCACACCTAATACTTTTTAAAAGAATTATTTCTTAAAGTGAAGAAAACATCGATAGGAACACATTTGCAGTATGTAAAAGTGGTGAAAGCAGAAGCAGAGTAGACTATCTGGTGATGGGGACACATAATGTGCCGCAGATATTTTCTGAAACTTGTATCCAGCTGTTTATTGATAGGGAACGGGAGTGCGTTGAATAGAATTAAAAAGTTCATTGTTTTCAGAAATACTAATTTTTTAAGAATAATCAAGGTTACTTGATTTCCACACCTAATACTTTTTAAAAGAAATTGTCTGCAAAAACAAAAGCTAAAAACAGCAAATCACATAAATGGATTAACTGGAAATAGGTCATTACATTTATCATGGGACTATGACGTCATATATATATATATATATATATATATATATAAACTGATTGACAGGAAATTATTGTTTGAAGTTAAAATGCAACTATATGAAGTCGCATGAATTTATTCAACTATGTGGCTGCTACGCATTAAAACTTTTTTTTTATTTCCTGGCTCTAAATTATTTGTTTCCATACACACTTAAAAGCCTTATCATTTTTTTTTTCACTCACAATTTTCACTAAAGATGCATTCAAAATATAAAATACCAAAAAAAGAAAATTGTTGAACCTTTTCTCATCAAAGAATTAGAATAGAAATGATAACTCACTTCCCCAATTCTGAATAGTATTGAAGACATAATAGATATCAACAGAAAACATAATCTCACTAGAGACAGTAATAAAGAAATACACACAAAGCTTTATTTCCTTCTTATCGAAATCGTAGTCTGGAAAGAATAAATAAATTTCCTTTCAAGATGCTGGTACTATCCTTATAACCTATCTAACTTTTTAGAAACTCTTCGCAATAGAATTTAGTTCTTGTTCGAAGATATATCATTACACCAATCTAAATAAAACAAATCAGTCTATTTCGCCCTTAGATGCGACACGGGTAGTTTTTCTTTGTAAAAGAAAATGTAAAATTTACAACTAAATGAAAAACATTCGAAAAAATTTGGAGACATTTCAAGTAATTCCGAAAATTTAAATCATTTGGATTGGGAACACAATACTTTAAATTGTAACAAACTAAAGCGAAACTGAAACAATATACCTCTTTTTAAACGAAAAAAACTGGATTTGATTCAAAAATAAAGATATCAATTAATTATTATTGCTCAATATGACCAAAGGGTGTTTTCGGACGTTTTACATTTGATTTTATATGTTAGACTGTGGGCCACACTCTGGGTTTTTCTGAAGCATATTCTGAGTACTCCAATACTTAAACTTACCTTATTACTTACAAAAACAGGCTTGGTTAGTTTAAATAATTATTAATTATTCATATGAACAGAATTATATTTCCAGACCTTTCTTACAGTGTTCAGGAGCACATTCAATTTGCCAAAACTGTAGAGTCTCAAACGTTCCCCCGATGGTGAGATGTGGAAGTTAGGAGACGGGGTTGTCACTCAGAGCTCCGATGTCATCCTCTTCATTTGACCATGGTTCAAAATTGCGAGATCTGCTGCCAATAGACCTTGTGCAGCTTTATAGTGTGACGCAAATATAACACTCTCAATCAATTTGTCGATGCTTTATATCCTCTTTTTGGCGAGGTGTAGAAGTTTAGAGGTTGAGGTGCCAGTTCTTGTGTCTCATTCATTTTTTTTTTTTTTACTTGATCTTTGTTCAAATTTATGGGGCCTATTGCAAATAGATTACTTTTTGTTTCATTGTATGGCGTTAACAAAAAGTTCATTAATCTTATTTGATTTGTAATATGGATCATGAAAATGATGGATGTGGCTGAGGTGTCCGGATTGCCAGGTTATCGAGTGCCGTGTTTTCGGGGCCAAATATTTTGCTTTAGTGATTTCTTCTTCTTTTGTTTCTGATTATTTAATAATATTAACAGCATTTTTCTTTCAAAGTGAATTTAACATAATAGATAGACATCTGAATTATTCCTTTCCAAACATAAATTGCAAGGGAATAACACATCTGTAAACTCAGCATTCCCTTTTAACTGTCATGCCCGAGATAATCTCGGGCACAGCACTTGTGTTCGATAATGTCATGCCCGAGTATTACTCGGGGTAATTTTTTTTAGTGCATTGTATTGTTTTACCCGAATATATATTAGGAGACGTTTATTTCGGCTTCATCTCTTTGTCAAACCCGACTGATTTTTGGGAAAATTTAATGTGCGCTCAATTCAATAAATGGCAGCACTTTACTGAAGACTTCAAAAGTTAGAGGTTGGAAGTTCTTTGGTTCAAAAAAATTTGACTATTTGTGTACCCAAATCATCAAAATAACTTGACAGTTAAAGGGTTAAAATCCATGAAGCCATTACACCAGAACACAAGTTACAGAAATTTGTGAGTAATGAATCTGTAGTTTCTTTTTGAAAATCATGGATAATTTTCATTGTTATAACCAGACAAAATATTTGTTCTTTAATTTTCTAACAACTTTAATACTATTGACCAGGATAATTTAATATTATGCTTGGATTTTATTATGTTGCCTACATCCGGGAAATGCGAATTGTTTTTAATGGAAAAAAAAAAGAAAAAAAATGACATTCTCTTTCAAAAAAAAAAAAGTTTTTTTTTAACCTTCTTAGAAAAGATATTTTGTTTTAGGACGATCAGGACATTAGATTTGAAATTTGTCAAATATGATTTCTTGTTGCAGATCCGCTAACAATGAGTCTAATGAAATCTACTTCCAAGGAGATAAACCTTTTTAAACCAAACCAAGAAAAGTCTATTAGAATATTTTTGAAAGCAAACAAACGTTGATCTCTCGCATGCAAATCAAGTAATAAATTATTAACAAATTAAAACTAATTATAACAAATCATTTTGCTGACATACATTTATTAATGCCTTGCTACTTCATCATACAAAGTAAGAAATCAAAATTAAACATTTAAATAATCTTATTGTTACAAAATTCAAAGTCATTGTTATCAAAGACTAAAGCAGAGTAGAGGATTATATTATTAGGAACTGATACAAAATGTAGAGTTTATATTAAAGTTGATTTATTAAGCTTGGTTATATTTTGCTACAATATGTAGTAATTAAAAGTCTAAGGAACAATATGCATGGCAGTTCATTGTTAAAACCGTTTTTGTTAAAGATATTGTATTTGTAAATAATATACAAATAAATTATTCTAATCATATAATTAAAATAGATATAAAAATAAATTTATATATGTAACACATCCCTAATTTTTCCATCAACAAATTTATGTTAGTTGAAAAAAAATAAAACAGTACTTCTGCTTTTTAAAACTAATAAAAAAACCTTTTCCCATATGTTTTGCAGATATTATCAATGGAAATTAGTATCTCATATTTTTTTGATGGTCAAAATATTATAAATTTATTTACATCTGCCAACAAAATCCGTTAAATAAAATTGGTAAATATACAAATTGAAAAGCTACTTCTGATGTACTAGAAAAATAATTCAAAGTTGCAGTTGCCCAACGACATGAATACGTTTCAGGGTTACCACATGAAATCTGCGATTAAGACATGTTTCAAAGTAAGAACTTGGATGAAGTCCAATTTTTTTTAAGAATACTCGGAAGTCCAGGGTATTTTGGTAAATTTATTTACATATGTTAGAGATATTAAAGTACTTTCTCTTCTTCAGAGTTAGATATTGTTGCATGCTGAAAAATAAGCGGAAGAGTTACTGTTATTACCAAACAATAAGGTCGTGAGACTAAGAAACACAAAATATTTGGCAGAATAGTTATAGGGTTATAAATATTTTCCTTTGACAATTTTATTTTATTTAAGAATTAGTAGTATTTTTTGTTGTAATGTTAGAATAATGTAATTATAATGAAGTGCTGGAAGGATTTGTATCTCTTAAATACAATATTTCTACAGTTAATTCCATTCCAACATTTAAATTTTAAGGAAATTATTTTTTTCGTTTTTATTTTAAAACTACAATTTAAGTTCACATGCGAGTTAAATTCATAGTAATGACCTATTATAAAATATGATATGTAATACACACTTATGATTAAAAATTAATAAATATTCATTAAAAATACTATTATAAGAATATTTACGTGTCATTGGATGATTTTTTATTTTATTTTCTTACCTTTCAGTCACTTTAATTTAAAATTCAGAAAAATCGCATTTAAAATTCAAACGCTTTGTATGAAGATTTCAATAACGTGTACAGTATATCTAATTGAAAAAAAAGATTTCCATATTTAATTTTAGTTTTCAGAAAATAAATGAATAATACAAAACAGTATATAACTCTTGAAACACAAACACACTCAAATATCTAATACAAATACTCATTTGATTGTCTTAAAAACTGAGATGTCTGTTTCACTCATTACAGGTGTTTGTACATCTTCAATAAGTAAAAATAATTTTTTTGTTAATAAATCAAATTATACATAAAATTTAATTCACTTTTATTAGGTTATGTTTCCTTATGAATTTTTACCATTCTCCCATGCTGGAAGTTTCTGAAATAATGGAAATGCGTACTATATAGGAAATACACTGTGTAGATTTTGTTTTAAAAAATCATGGTTTCTATTCTTTCTATGCTTTTTTTTCACTCAAAGCCCACTCTGATACTTGTTTAAAAATACACAAAATAATTAATTTATTAAAATTATTTTACTAAGAATATATTAAATATTTTTTTCATTTATGCACTTTAATTACAAAATTATTTAATTTTTTTCACTCAGGTAGTCAAATTTTAAAGAAATGCCATGCTAAATTATAATATGAAATATTCCAAGATTTTCTTTTAAGTTAGTTATGGAATTCATTGAAATTTTTCATTGATGGAATTACTCAAGCAGAGTAATCGATTAATATAAATTTAATATAAGCTTAAAATGTTTCAAATAAAATCAAAAATTGAAATAAAAAAATCAAAAGAAAATGCTCATACATATTACTTATTTACAGAATTATATAAATATTTCTTATTGACTTTAATCTGTGTTTTGACTTAACACTTCACTTTTCTTTTCTTCAATGTTTTCAAGTACTCAATTCTTGTTCAATTTAATTTTGGAATCATATATGTTAATTAATTACAGGATTATCTAAAATGTTCATCTATGTGATTTAATTAAGAAAATGCTTTTACATTTTATCATATTACATGAACATTTACAAAGATTTTGATAAAATTTTTACCCTTTAAATCATTATTAATAAAATAATTTACTTTTTACTCTAGTTTCTATTTTTTCATTATGTTCAATAAGGTGGTTTTGAATTATTTGATATATATGCTGCCGTTATAAAGTGTGAAATCTGTTACTTCATAGAATAACTTGGTATTTCATGAAATAAGTAGACATTTTAGTTAAAATATATAAAATTATTGAGCTCTACAATTTAACTAGTTTTTCTATAGAATAACGATTACTTCATCATTAAAGTATAAAATACGGCACTTGAAAGCTCTTTGAACTGGTTTTAGTTGCTTTTCGTCAATTTTGAAACACAATTCAAAGTATCATCACAGCAATCCTCGCTTGTATAAATAATGAAATGTGAAATAAAGGTATTTCACAAAATTCAAATTAATATTAACTTTCAATTTTGTTTGAAAATGTTTAAACAAATTTTTTTAGAAACAACAATTTTTTTACCAGCATTGCATTTTTTGATAATATTTAAATATAACTATTTCTGCAACATATTCTTTTACTTCCCTTTTGTTTAACTAATGTTATCATTATGAGCAATAAGTTTTGTTACCTGTTTTTTATTGTTTATCAATTAATCATCCGCAATATGGATAAAATGTTTTTTGTAAGACTTTAAATATTTATGATCAATTAATTTATAAATCTGATTTTTATTTATTTTTTTTTTTTTTTATTTTCACTTTAACGGTCCATTATTAGCAATTCCAGGGAGTGAATTAGTGAATATTAACGTCGCACTTTTCAGCTACACAAGGGCTTTTGGCGACGGACCATGAAATTTTGAACCATGGTCAAGTGACGCGGACGACACCTTAGCTGCCACCCCCTATCCTAACTACCTCACCATACCAACGGGAGGACGTTTCAGCTCTCGATAGATTTAATGTGCATCGCTTCCCTACACGGTGTGTTTTTAGTGGTACTGGGATCGAACTCATGGCATGCCTGTCATGATCCGATACCTTAATTACTGGGCTACAGCAGCTCCCAGCTATTTCATGGAATAACTAGGTAAAATATTAAATGTTCATATATTATATACTTTAACTGACTTGTCTAATTATTCCATGAAATAAGTGCATTATACACTTTAATGGTAATATATCTAAGTATAAAATTTATAGTTAGAGATTACACGTTACAGACACACGGAAAAAATAAATAAAATAATTCTTGCCTAAAGCATCAGGTCATATCTTAGGAGAGAAAATCGAAAAATACTGGAACTCTCGGGAAAACAAACCCACGGTTCTTCAAAAACTTTTTTGCTTGAATTTTGAATTAATTCAAGATACTACGCCAGAAAGAATTTTAAAATGGAGCCCAAAATCCTGAATCATACAACCAAAGGCACCTGTGAAAACTCGAAAAGGTAAGGGAACAGGAGTTGTCCAAACCCCTCACAATTGTAATTCAAAACAAACGGATAAGCAGAACCAGTCTGGTAAAGTGAACTATAAAATGAGGTGGAAAAAAGCGAGATTTTATGTAAAACTATAGAGTATGCTTTTTTATGTGTCTTTCCCAATACTTTCGTGGTCTTTTTTTGTGGTGGACTGCATTTCAAAGGAAGAAAACGTAATAATATATATTTTTTTGCTTGCTTTTCCCCTAACTTGTTTTATCTCGCGTGTTTGTTTTATTTTTCTCTTACCAAACTTTTGGAAGAATTGAGGTAGAAAATTGAGTGAAAGTTTTGTGCCTCTGGGCTTAGAAACTGCCGAAAAGAGAACAGAGGAAAAAATTGGGCGATAGTTTTGAGATCTGCTTGAGCTTTTAAATCTATTCTAACAATGCAGGTTTGCGTCACAACCATTCTATTTCTGGCTTAGTAATCTAAATATTTACTTGGGGCAGTTTCTGACGGAGAAATCACTTTGCCTTTTGTCATGTGTACGGCTTAGAGAAAATGCAAGGAAATATATTTGTCAGATTATTTTTGATATTAATGACATTCCATTCGAGAGATGAAACCTGGTAGTGAGATATTTCGATTTCTCTATATATGTCTCTTTTATAACAACTAACATCAGTATTATAAATTATGTTAAATTTATTATAAAAATATTGAGACATATGGGTGAATTATTTTTCGTCTATAATATATTAAAATATGGTTCTTACCCTTTATGTAGATTGTTCTAAATTTTTTGGGTGGTAATAGATTAAAACAAATGTTTTCTTCTGTAATATTAAAAATATTTAATATAATTGAAAAATTATAAGATACCATTTTCTATAAATTGAACCATTCATCAGTATTTTTCTTCAAAATAATTGCAGAAAGTTATAAAAGAAATACATGTCGCAATTCATAATTTTTTGTCAGAAATTTTCTGATTTCTTTTAAATTTGGAATATAGTAATACCTCGAACTTGAGCGATTGGAGGCTCAACTAGAGGAGGCTCAATTAGAATTTTTGAAATAAATAACTTGAAAGCGGGTTTATTCATGTTTTACGACAACAGAGGGGAGAAATTTGAAGAAAAAAATGCCGATAAATATTTCAATTGGTTGTAGCTCTGTAAATAATGTGAATTTTTCAAAAAAATACTTCAGACTCTCTGGAAAAATCTTCACTTTATATTTGCAAAATATTTTTACTTTAGAAGCATTTTTTTTAAAAGGAGAACATTTTGAAAAAAGGTTATTCTAAGTTAAATTTTGCTAAAATAATGTATTTAAATATTTTTTTTTTGTCAAAATGTCCTGAAAATTTTTTTATACATGTATTATAATCTAAGTGACACTAAATATCATGAAAAGTATCCATTTATGCCTTTTTTTTTAAAATAGCGGTTCCGAACGTAGTCGGATACCTTAATGGAATCTAGCGATTTCTGAACGTCATAAATATTAAGTTCTAAATTTATTTGCTTGGAAAGATCGGCAACTTCTTCAATCAAATTACCGATTTCTGCAGGCTCTGGCACTGATTCTACCTAATTTTCAGTGATGGGGAAAGAAAAGCACGAATCGATGAGATTAGAAAATCGCGTACCTCTGAATTCGCGTAAGTCGGGGGTAGCGTAAGTCAATGTATTACTGTACTTTACGTTTGCGTATCTTTTGTTATTTCCTTTTCATTCGAAATTTTTCTTAATAAAATGTACCTATTTTTAATAAAAATAATGTAGAACTTACTGCAATTAATTACTTGAACATTGTAGCATAATTCGATAATCTGCTGAACATGAATAAAAAAAATGTCTTGTTTCAATGTAAATAACGTAATAAGGTAATGTAATAACTATACAATCACGAATTCTTATTTAAAAAAAAAATTAATCTTGTTTAACTATTACAAATCTATATTCTGTTGAAAATTTGAATTTTAGATCATATTGTTTTTATTTATTTTTTCTTAATTATGAGTCTGTACGAATGTAATGATTTTTTTTTTCAAATAAACATAATTAAGGAATTTACTATAAGTTAATTATATATGTAATGGATTGCACTTCATTTATGACATTTTTGTACTGAGACGATATTTTCTAGATTTGCAGTCGTTGAAGGTTGAGTAGAGTTTTGTTATTTTAACACTATAACTTCCTGTCGGTGTGGTTTGGACATCGGAGCATGTTTAGTATGTTCTCCGTTCCGCATTTTTAAAGGGATTTTGAAAGTTTTTCGTGACTTTTAATCATTTTCTATGGTGATAACACAGAAAAAGATTGTGGTTCTGGGTTAATTAGAAGAGACTGTACAACTAAATATACCTAAAACATCCGCTGGGGTTGTTTCTACACCAAGATAATTTATCATTATAAACAGCTGTCGGTCAGCAAAAGATAGTTCAGTACCATTATCAATTATTTAGTTATACCGAACACCAGCTGGTAGTCGTACCGAAATACCGAAAAAAAAACGGTATTTAAAATTGTGAACACCGGTATTATAAAATTGTACATGTTCCTGGTATTCTGTTTCCCGGTATATCGGTATTGAAATCCGTAGCTATTAGCTTTTAGAATCATATGCTTTCTGGTAACGAATTCTGTGACTGACAGAAAACGCAGTTGGAGTGCAAGATTATATAATGTTGTTTTAAAATCACCAACATGGCAGTTATTAAAATATAAATTTGGGGTTGTTTTTCGTTAGGTGGTGAAACTACAAATTAATTATCTCGCGAGGTTGTGAACAGGTCAAGATCATTATGAAATTAAATTCCTTCGGAGAAAATTTATGTGAGTTATTACATTTATGCATAACTAAGTACAATATACAGTACTAAATAATAACTAAAAATGAATAATAACTACATTTTTCTTAACAATAAAATGCGTATTATCTATATATGATCGTTTGAAATAATTTACTTTGTTTTTTGTGATATAGTTTTTATATTTTTCTAAATGTGCGAAACGTTTGCTTTAGAAATATATGTTGCTTCTCTTAAGGTTATTTTTCTTCTTATATTTATGTTTAAGGTATCCGAATACGTTCGGAACCGTGATTTTGCAAAAGCGTGTAAATGGATAATATTTATGATATTTAGTGTCACTTAGATTAGAATACATGTATAAAATTGTTTTAAGGACATTATGACGAAAAAAAATTATTTAATTACAATATTTTGGAAAAAAATTAACTTAGAATAACCTTTTTTCCAAATGTTCTCCTTTTCCAAAAAATTTTTTCATTGTATTAATATTTAGCCTGGATATAGCTCAGACCTCTGTACAAATGCTCAACTAGAATGTTTGAACACATAACTTGGAAGTCGGTTTATCCATGTTTTACGAAAACAGAAGGGAGAAATTTTAAGAAAATACGCCGATAATTATTTCAAATGGTTATAACTCTGAAAATAATTTAAATTTTTCAAAACTCATAGTTCAGCCTTTGTACCGATGTCTGAGCTATATACAGGCAAACTTTTAATACAATAGAAGCATTTTTTACAAAAGGAGAACATTTGGAACAAAGGTTATTCTAAATTAATTTTTTGCCAAAATATTATATTTAAATAATTTTTTTTGTCATAATGTCCTTAAAAAAATTTTATACATGTATTCTAATCTAAGTGACACTAAATATCATAAATATTATCCATTTACACGCTTTTGCAAAATCAAGGTTCCAAACGTAGTCAGATAACCTTAAGAATGTGTAAAATTCATTTATTTTCATTTTAAATATTTATTTTTAATTTACAAACTGGAAAAAATACTAAAGTTTAAAATTTTTAAATAACCCCAACTCAACAAAAACTCATACACGTTTTTGATTGGTATGTGAATCCCACAATTCCCTTCAGTACATCGTAACAACTTATTTATTCTTTGACAAAATATTTTTACAACTTTTCTGTTATGAATACAATATTTCTTTCTATGGGAATCCACTGTCTTCTTTCTTAAATTGACTCCACTCTTTATACGGAATCTATCTCAGTATTATGATTTTTCCTCTTCAGATACACAAGACAATCTTTCAAACACAGCGTGAAGTTAAGCAAAAAAATAGCCCCACAAATGCGAATTCTGCAGAAACTTCGGATCAAGTTTGAAAACAAGAATAAATTTCGGAGCTAAGACTGGTTGAAAAACTGGTAATGCGTTCCGAGATGTGGTAACCCTTGTCTCATGTTTTTGCATGACAGGGAATAACTGTTTTTATAAGGTAAAAGAAATCGATAGTGTCGTATCTAAGTTATTTTCCTGGAGTTATGAAACAGCAGAATTTTATTTCTCTTGAAATAGAAGGAAAACATTACCAGCACCTTCTTTGCGGATTTTCATTGCTTTAATATATGATTTCTTCAACTGCTTGAAAATAATCGGGCATGTAGATCACTTATTTAAAAAAAAATGTGCGTTTTTTAATGCGCCTAATATCATTCCACGAAAAACAAATGTATTTCTCTTGTTTTTCTGATATAGTTGAATAAGTGAATTTCGAAACCAGTAAAATATATTTTGTTGTAGAATAATATCAAAGTTTCTTAAGATAGATCTAAGAATTTTGGAACATGATAAACTTAAGAGAGAACGATACTTTGAAACAGACTATCTCGCAAGGCTTCCTCTTAAGCTAACTGGAGGTTTTTCTTTCAATGACTTTTAAGTTGTTTAACTTGCACCTTCTTGCAAACTAAAAAGGAAAATGTACATGAGTAGTATCATATAAAGTGATTCAAAATGTGGTAAAGATATTGTAGCGGTATCTTCATCAGCCAGTAATAGCCTCCTTACCGAGAGGATCACTTTTGTTTAGTGGTTATGTTATGTGACTGCGGATCTGAGCGTCGTGGGTTCTGTCCTCGGATAGGCACCAAAACATAAGTGACCTAGGCTGAATTACAAAACACGCAACCTTTTTTATCCGTCGTGACGTCATCTACCCGTAACTAGAGCAAACAAAAGTCGTCAGACTCACGACGCAACACCACCAACTCGCACGCTCACCATAACAAAAATTCGTTTGCCTGTCCACCGACTCACTAGTGGGAAAGTACTGTAGCTGTATCTTCATAAGCCAGTAACAGCCTCAGGACAGAGGGGACCACTTTTACCTAGTGGTTATGTTACGCAGCTGCGGATCCGAGAGTCGTGGGTTCTGTACTCGTAGAGGCTCCACCACAATATATTTGGTAGTTTTGCTTCAGGACTGCATATTACACAGCTTATGCAATTCCTTGAAATATTGCTAGGAAATATCATTTGCGCATTGCTCTGTGATTCAATTGATGGACGTGTCCTTGTCTGAGACTTTGCTAGGCAGATTAGGAACTTTATAGCAGTGGCCTACATCCCTTTCTACTTGTTTCGGATAAGTACATTGTTATATTTTACAGTAGTGCCAGTATTCAATCTTCAACTTAATCTTGGCTGATTAATAAATTTCTTAATGTTTATCTGTTTCTGAGGTTTGTGGACTGGCTTCTACACCTCTTCTTACGTCGTGTTAATGTAAATATATTATGATTTCAGAACTCTTGAAGTTGGGCAGACTTTGAAGGTAGAAGGTCTTAAATTTAGTAACACTTCTAAACAGAATATGAGACCCATTTCCTGTTAAAGATCCGTATATTCTGCATTTTGCACTAGAGGTTTTTAGTGCGAATGAGAGTTTTCCATCAATTTAATTCATTTTAATATTACATGTTTTTGGCGGATAACACTTAAGCTCCCATATTTATTCAAGCACTAGTTTCTTTTAAATACACTTAATAACATTCGTAGTAAAATGAATGCGATTTATTTTTCACCGATATTTGAGAACACTGTCATTTTTAACGTAAACAAATTTTAAGTCATAAGGTAAATGATGAGTTCAACAGTATGCTTTATTTGAATATCTACCTGCTATCATGACCATTCGTTACTGTATTCATAATTTATTGCAAGCAATGTCTTAAATTTATTCGTGCATTAGCATTTTTTATTTAAGAACAGACGAAAGTTCATGATCACGAACTCGCCTTGGCATTGTTTTTGTCGAGGCGTGGGCTCGAGTCCTGGAACAATTTAAATATTCTCCGTGTATAGAGTCTGGTTGAAGTTAAATCTGAAGAGAGGTTCAAAAAGTCCTCCCGTTGGCATGGATGGAATTTGAAGAGTGCAGTGTTGCTCAAGTTTCGTTCCTGTCCACTTGACAGTAGTTAGAAATGATGAGATCTGCCACCAATAGCCATCGGATGGCTTTAGTTCAAAGTTAAAAAAAATTCAATCATTCTTAGTTATACATACGAGAGCCTAAAGTCTCGCTTTCATCTATTGTTCAGAACCATTCAACAATTCAAGATGATACTGATTCATTCATCTATGCATTTAAGTTCTCAGTTTTACTGACTCGTATTTTTCAATGTATAGTACGTCAATATCAGCGAACTATGTCAATATCAGCGATACTAAGTACATAATATTGATTTGTCTATATTTATATTGATCCTAATATTGGACTCAATCCAAGACGGTCACATGACAAATACAAACAGGTGTTATCCATTAAATTCAAAACAGAAATTAAACCTAATTGTACTTGTAGTTCTATTTGTAAGATTTAGTACAATTTAAAATGTTATAATTGGATAAAAATATTCTAATGTTATAATTTTTTTTCCTTCAAAATATTTTAAAATTGATAACAAAAATCTTATTTTGTGCGTGCATTTTTAAATAAAGTGCACTTCGTCTTACCCATGTGTGTTATTGTTAAAAAATGTATACTTTTTAAGAAAAAAGTTTCTGAAAAGATTAAAAGTTGGCGACACAATGAATCTTCCTGAACTAATAAGCTGAAAACACGTGATTGCTTTTAACGTGTCTCTATGACGTCACATGAGTTTTTGAGCTGATTGGCTAAAGGCACGTAGTTATCATTAGCATGTGACTAATGACCTCAGAGGAATTGAGCTCATTAAAAAAATCTTTTTCTGGAATAATCATCATTAAATCATATGTGATTTACATTTAAATGTACTATTTATGGGTTCAAATTTTGAAAAAAAAATAGCGAGAATGATTTTAATACATAATCAGAGATAAATTATTTTTTGCAAAACCACTATTTTGCAAAATTTATGCTGCACGTAAGATCGATTTCAAGATCTTGCTGCAGTGGAAAGACGAATTCGAAATGTAGTTATCATGATTACCTTAAAATAACATATTATATGAAAATCATTTACATAACTGAGAAAATATTTTAGCGTGGATGTTAAAGCAGTGCATCTCAAACTTTCAGTATTTGCAACCAGATTTTCAATCATAACTTTCATCGCACCCCTTACAATACATTAACAATATATTGAATGTAATAATAAAGACCTGTGTGAAGCTAAAGCTGCATTAGAACCTAAATAATGAACCGTACAAACTCTCAGGATAAGTATTAATTTTTGTGTCCAATTTTGTACATAACAAGCCCATGAGTGTCACTAGTAATAATTAAACTTGTTAACTTATTATTGATAAATTAATTATAAAATGCATTGTGCAGTACTGATACATTTATAAGTATATTGCGTTAGTGTAAATGTGTAATTATTATTTTTTTCTTTTTAATATCTCATTGAAAAAATTATTAATTTACGGAAAGGAAGCAAAGTGTAACAATTTTTTATTCGACTTTTCTCCCCCACCCGCGTAAGATTGCCATGCCCCTAAAGGGGCGCTCCGTACAGTTTGAGAAACGTAGCAATAAAGGGTTCATTTCTGTTTATGTCTATAACAGTAATAAATTCAGAATTTTACATTAAAATGTTTTGCAGTAAACACATTTTTAAAAGGGAATATATAGAAACCTCCTGGTAATAGTAATGGATATATTCATATTCTTAAATTCGAAGCTAGTGGATTTTTTATTTAAAGAAATCTCATACTTGAACTGAAATAAAAGTAGTTTTGTGGGAAATTATTTCCTCGAATTTTTTATTTATTTATAAAAAAAAGTTTTCAATGATAAGAATTAAAATTATTGATCATTGTTAATTTAGTTATATAGAAGTGTTGATATAAAAAATAAATTGAAGAAATCGCTAATCGGGTATTTGAGACATGAAGATAATTAAAATAATTACTGAACGAAATAAAACATTTAATTTTACATAATTTCTTTAAAATAATATCTAATCTGGATTTAAATGTCAGGTTCTAAAACTTTCTAATTATAAATATATGTGTTTCTCCGTGTCTTATATTACTTTTTGCTGCAAAAAAGGAATATTAGAAAATGAAATATGCACAATAACTAATATTTCTACCGCTTAAAAATCACATTTATGCCCACACATATATATTTATTTAAAAATATCCATGTTTTCTTTTTGAACATCGTCATTAAAGTTTCTGTAATCTACATTATTAAAAAAATCAATCCATTCACTATTGTAATATGTTAAATTCTTCTATCCATGTACAGTATGATTTCAAAGAGAATGCTTAAATATTAATACTATGATCAATCCATAAATTTCATTCTTAGTCAGCAAATATAATTCTTAAAGGAATCTTCCAATTCAGGAAATAAGTACTGACCTGATTATCACTTTGCATTTAACTCACCTAATTGATCAATGAGATTAAGTCATTGTCTGATCCCCATTTTGTGATCGATCAATTTTACAAGTTTCTCTTTTCGTAAAATTGCAATTTAACACTCGAATATTCAATTTTTTTCCCTTGATCTCAGTCAAAGTACTCTTATTGTTTGCTCTTTTCTTAAGATCAAAACATTATTTTCATTTAATTTACAAGGAGAATCTATTAAATTTCAAGATAGTGTGTTGTTTCTTACTGACATATATCATATCTGACATATGTCAGATCAGCTACAGAAGGTTGTTTACCAACAAGAAGTCTGTAATAATCAGGGGATTGGATGTTAAATCCCTCTTAGATAGTACTATTCATCTCGGATTGTGATCAGGTAAAAGCTGGATGGTCACAGTATTTATTCCAAGTGAGGTGGATTTTTTAGCCCCTTTCAAAGGAAAGACATTTCAAGTGGCCACTTGTTTTTCTAGCCATAGTAGTCTGGGAGCAACGGTAGTATTTGATTTCTAGTAGAGAATCAAGGCATGATCCTGTGTACTACTGATACGCCATATTAAATTTAAATCTTGTATTAGAGTACAGTTATTGTTAAATGAACGAAGTGCCACACACAGTAGACTTTTCATTCTCAACACCATTTTGGCCATTTTATCAGCGAACTTATTACCTCTAATAGTAACATGTGAAGATATCTACTAGAGGTAGACGTCGTGGGTCTAGAATAGAAACACTGGCTTCATCGTCTGTGCCGGACGATTCTTTAAGATGTTGTATTGCACTGCGCGTTTCCGAAAAATCCATAGTTTCCAAAAATCTCTCCAATTGAGTGTAGGCAATAAAGGCAAACATGTAGAAATATTTTAGTGTTAAGGCGCTATAACCCTAATCTTCGTATGGGCCAAAGAATGCCTTATGTGCTAATTGCTTATAAAAATATGTTGTGCTTTGACTTGAGAAACGTAGGTGGTGTATATGAAATGTTATATATACAGATATAGCGATAGAGCAAAAACTGAATAAAAAGTTTTGCTTTAAATGTGGAGCATAAAAATGTTGAAAAAAGAATATGATGTTGATATCATATGCTATTCTCATACTTTCGAGTAGTATTGGCTATTTCATGAAGGTAGGACAAGCGTTGAAGTTGAAACTTCCTGAAAGAATGATCCCTATTAGAATGAGACAGAAAATGTCTTTGATTTCGTAACTGTAAATTGTGGAATGATCCTTAGGATAATTATGTATGTAAATTAATTATATTGGTGAAGAAAGGGGTTAAATTTACACAATTCTGGAAAAACCTTTCAGAAAACGGAAGATTTGCTAAAGGTTTTTGACACATTCATTCATGACTCAACGAAAGTAATACAAAATGGCTGTGTGCGAGAAATTGAAACACACAGCTGAAGAAAAGTTATAGTTTCTGTGTTCTCTTTTAATAGGGTACAAATTTAGACACTTTAATAATTTTAATATGAGACTGAAGAGATAGCTGGGAAAAATCCATCACAGACTCTTCACGACAATACAAACTCTGCTTCTAAAAATCAAAAGTTAAAATGTTATTCATTTTCTTTAATGGACACTATCAGTTTGCTCACGAATATTGAACGAACCACTTTTACAATTCGTTTCTAAAAAAGTCCAGTGTTGTGGAATCACACCTTTTGGAAGTAGTTGCAACTGTCGAATTTTCATGGTCACGATTGACGCTATTTCGTCGGTGTTTTGATGCCCCTAAATACACGCTGGGAGGACAATTGAACCCTGTTAAATACGTGGAGTCTCAAAGTCTTTAAGTTGGTATCCTACGGACGTATGGATAGATGGGTGCCAGCTTAGGTGTCGACTTTACTTGCTGATGGTTTAAATTTACGAAGTTTGTCAATAATAGCCTTCGTCATCTTATAAATGTGACGTTAACGAAAAACCATCAATCGGAGAAAAAGTGCTGTCTTATATTGCATGACAAAACGAGACCGCAATGTGTTGTTATTGTGAATCAGTCTAAATGACACACGTAATCGTATAAACTAACCTTATCAATCTCTCTTGTAAACCTCTGATTTTCCCTGCTCTTATTTTTCTTCTTCCTCAAACTCAAGTCAATTTTGATGGGACAATCATTTCATCACGTACAAAATAATAAACGCAAACAAAGAAAGACGAAATTTTGGCACGTATTTGTATAGATAGCATCATATTTTTAAAGGGCACTCAGAGAAATGAGATTAAGTTTATTGAACACACGGATGCTATTTTTCTGAATATTTTTATCAATAAATTGTATTTTTATTAGTAGTTTTGTTGTTCTATAGTCCTAAAATATAATAGATAGGCATTGTACTATCCAATCCGGTGCCAATCGTCTGTCTCGACGCATTGAATGTCTAAGATTTCAATCAATCGTTGTCACGTTCGTCAGTTATCCAATGAGCACGTAATGTAGCACCTGCTCTTTGATTGGTCGCTCGACAACTGACGGTGTTCGTTAGTCATGAAATGTACACTTGCGTTACATCTGGCCTTCGACTGGACATTCGGCAATCTCTGGAATCCATTTCACTGAGAATCTTAAGTACAGTTCATTAGGGTTATAGTGTTTTTATTACGAATGTCCTGAGAAACTGTCCCGGGGCTTTGTTTTTAATTATAACTTATTTTCGGAAAAAACAAATTAATAATCATGGGAGCATAAGGATACGAGAGAAAGGGATAATAAAGGGGGGGGGGGGG
>BMAV01023051.1:0-41372 GCA_019973955.1 Trichonephila inaurata madagascariensis | reverse complement strand
CATTTCAATTTTAGTGATATAGATTTCATTATCCTATACATCAGTGATTCTAAGACTTTCTATACTTACAATCCAATTTTCAATCATAATTTTCATCGCACCCCCATACAATAGCAATGTATTGAGTTCAATAATATATACTTTGACGTAAGCCTAGAATACGACTTTAATTATAAACCGTACAAATTATCAAGATAAGTATTAAATTTTTTTATAGAATTTTATGATATGCCATAGAGTTATACTGATAATTATTAAACTTGTTCTTACCTTAGTACTGTTAAATTATGAAACGTTATGTAGTACTGATACATTTATAAGTGTATTATATCAGTGAAAATGTGTATTTTATTTTTTATGTCAGGATGTATTTTGTTTTGTTTAATTTTAGTAAATTAATATTTTTTATTATTCTTTTGTTTTCGACTTTTCGATATACTCGCGTCCCTTTTGTAAGGTTAGCACGCCCCACTAAGTGGGTGCTCCCCACATTTTGAGAAACACTGCTATATATGAACAGTCAAGTATTTTTATTTAGCTCTTTTATATTCAGTCATGCCTTATGGGATGATGTAACAATAAATAAGAAGTTGAAGTTATAATAAAATTAAAAGAGATGAAAAAAATGTATTTGTATGAAATGTTCAAGATGTCTATTTTTTGCATTTTATGTTGTTCGTGCTGATTTTTTGACATGTTTAATGTTAGAACATGTTTGAAAACGTATCGTCCATAGAAGGTATCTAATATAAGAACAATCGAAAATAATTACTTTTGTTAATTTCTCATTAGCTGGTATTGTGATAATTATTTACCTTGTCTCTTTCTACTAAACGTAACTTGAAAGTGTATCTCACCTTGTAAAATATAGAAATAGAAATATCATTATGAAAACAAACAAAAATTAAGCTAAACAGTTTGTACTTATTGAAAAATTATTTAAAAAAATATTTTTCATTTATATACTTCTAACTACTAACATTACTTTCTTTTTAATAAACTGGCTAGTTTCTTAAAAATAATGTAATTGAAATAACATTTGCAGAAAACATACATTTTGTAGACTTATTTTTTTATTCCTATTTTTAATTTTTTGTACATTTTTTTTTTTTGCACCATTAATCTTTTAATTTTTTATTAAATTTAAATATCTGATATTTTACATTCTTCTTTTTCCATGCTTATTATATTACTTTGATGCACAATATTTTTTTATTTAAATTTCTCCAATTGGCAAATATTTGTCTTTTTCAAAACAGCCACATTTGTATCGGCATTCTAAAATGCAACTAAAATTTATTCCCCTTTTATTTTACTTTTAATATTTGCCAAGTGCTTCCTTTTAATTTCAGTGCTTTTTAATATAAAATAAGAAATAGTTTATACTTGTTTGAAATAATACTTTTAAAATTATCAGCCATGTATATCACATTTAAATACATTTACCATTGTTCATATTGACTTTATTTTGGTTTTTATCTGTAAGCTATTCTGTAACAAACTGAAAAATTATGTGGGGAGAAAAAGTATTCAAAAATTATTTTGATAGTTTTTCGTACCATTATTAGTAGAAAAAGGAACATAATCTTTCTGTATTTATACACAAAAAAATTCAATAAAAATTAAAATGTATATTAAATGCGTTATACAGAAACTGCTTTACTTTCGGGATTACATATTGCCTTAATTCATTCAATTAATATAAAATAATATTACTTATTCGATTATTTTTCAATAGCTGTTATGCTTAGTTCTTTTATAAATCATAAATTCGTTCACACGGAAATAATTTTTTGTAATGTATGGATATATAGATTAAATCAGCACAATTTTAATTTCAAAGTAAAATGAAAATCTATCCACCCTTTTGAATTAATTTCTGTGGTAAGATTTCAGCTTCAGAAGTATTACTTTTAACATATTTTAGGAACATTTGTAACAACTTTATTTGTCTGGTCATTGAAAAAAATTATGCTTTTGATGTAAGTGAAGACACTCTTTTTTTTTTTAAGTCTGCTGTAAGTTCTCTCTTATAGTGTGTTTCCAAACGCAAAATAAAAAGAAACTAACAATATATTGACGAAAAATCGCAAAATATTTCTATGCACAACAATATCATATAAGAAAGTAATAAATAAGAACTTTCTAATGTATATTATATTTTAATTAGAAAATATTAAAAAATATTAATCCAGAAAATGGAGTAGGTATAAGTTCTACGAATTAAAGGGGTCTCAGGGGTGTTAACTTTCTCTACAGGTCTGAAAATATAAACAATATTCAAAAATATAATAGCTCTTTCAAATTAAAATTAAATAATTCGAATCTTTTACACATTATTTATAAAGGAATAGGGCTTCAGAAAAGTATCAAATGTTTAAAATATAATCATAATTATAAAAATTATAAGCATATGAAAATAAGAAACTTTTCTATAAGAAATATTAATTAAGTTTTGCGTTGCGACTGCTATTTCCTAAAATAGTAGCTTTAATTACTAGATATAAGCTTAATAAAGTTAAATGTATCACATATTGCACTGTAGTAATTTTATATTTGTAGAATAATGAATTATATTTTTTTTAAAAAAATTACATTTTCAAATTTTTTTTTCAAATTTCAATCTTTTTCAAATATTTTGAAATACAAAAGACGTATTATTCTTAAATGATGTAGAGTTTAAGGATTATGATACATTTTATATAATTCTATAATGTTTTATACATCAGAGGCTACTATTTTCGAAATTAGCGTGCACAGCGCAAAAATTATTTAATATTTATTACATATTTTCATATGCTTACAATTTTTAAAATTCTGATTATATTTCAAACATTTTGTACTTTTTTGAAGCTAGGATCCTGTGTAAATAATTTGTAAGAGATTCGAATTGTTTAATTCAAATTTAAAAGAATTATACCTGTTGGAAAATTGTTTATATTTTCACCGTTAGAGACAAAACTTACACCCCTGAGACCCCTTGCAAAAAGTAATAAAGTCGCAGTGAAAAAGCACACTTTGAGTATATTAAAATGGAACCGAAAAACTCATACGTCTTCGAATGTTCATATAAGTGTCGTTAAATTCCATGAATATGAAAATGTGTCATACACACACACACAAAAGTCTTGACTTGTACCGGTGTTCGAAGAGTTGACAATCTGTAATAACTTGAGCTTGAATCCATTTTACATTCACTTTGATGTCATCTTTTATGCTGTCAAGGCATTGATGTCAACTGTAATCTGCCCTTCTGTGGATGAAGTCACAAAGCACAAAAGTTTACCATCTGAATTATTCATGGTAAATCACATAGGATTGACGTCTTTTTATCCTTCGACTTCCTTATCCAGCCGCCTCAGGATGTATGGGTGGGAAAAAAATATTCAAGATTGGAGGGGGAGGGATATTTCTTTTCTTCATTTTATTTTTACACTTTTTTTATTATTTCATTTTTCTGAGATACACGCAGTTATGAAAATTTGAAATGAATTTCTGATTTCTGAAAAAAAAATCCCCGCACACAAACATAATTTTTAAGCTTTCCGAAAACGTTCGAAATACAATTTTTGTTTTAAAAAATAGCATATTTATTCATTTTAAATGTTTGTTTAGGAATCAATACCAATTAATATTAATACTTAAATCTATATCTCAATATTTGTTTTAAAAAAATATCTAAATTTTGCAAAAATTACACTTATAAGTGAAATTTCAGCAATATTTTTGAAAAACTTTAAAGCAATTAGAGAAAAAAAACTAAATAAACTTTTATTAGTAAAAGTATTACTAAAACACATTAGATGTATTTATCTATAGAAAACGTAACTGTTAATGTTTTATTAATATTTGAAAATTTTACAGCTGATCAAGTAAACATTATAAGAAATGTAACATTTTTTTTTATGAGACCATTATTTACATAGCAGGCCCTAACTTTAAAGATATTCATACAATAAGAAATATTTTAGTACCTTCTCTATAAAATAAAATAAATATCAAGTTCAAAAGGTTTTATAGAAGTACATTTATAATATTTTGAGTTATTCGACTCGCCATGATAGATTTCGAACAATGGAAATGTCCACTTCTGACAGATCAAAGCCCCACTTCCAGTTTTTGCTTATTTTATAAAATTGATTGTAACTTGGCCTCTATATAACGCAGAAACGAAACAAAGTATATTTTGTTAACCAAAAGACACCTCTATTCAATAAAATTTTTAAATAAAATATTGGTCTTGACTAAATTTGATCATTTTCAACGTGTTCGGATACTTTAAGATTATTAATTTTTTCTTTGACAAGTACTTCTCAACAACATTGTTTTTATTGTCCTTTATAATTATAAAACGAGTTTGAAGCGAATTTGTATTAAAGCATGCATTTCACATTGATAATCTATTATGCAGAATATGTCGTAATTCACAAAAAGTTTCATTTTAAAAATTTACATACATTTATGATTTTCTCAGTTAATCGAAATTTAATTACGATTAAATGTGCAGGTGTAATTGTTTTAGGGTCTGTTTTTAGTAAATGTTAGTTTGAGTATTGTATGGTTTTAGCACTTCGTCATGTTGTATATTATTTTCCTCTTTTGAGTCTAGTATACGTGATTTAATTCCTAGTACAAATTTAGAATTTAATGAAAATATTTATCTTCGTATGGTTGTGACTTTGACTTGTAAATTTTTCATTCCTTATAAAAAAATATGCAATATTTTTTTACCTCGAATCTCTTTATTTTAATAAGTACAATTATAATATACACAGCGCACATAAAATCTCATTTTTCAAAATTCTAGGAATGATTAACATTATTTTTTTTTTACATTTTTACACAAAGGTACTTTTAATATGTATATTCATATTGATTTTCGGATATTTCCATAATTATAGTAGCCTACCCAATTCCAAAAAGGAAGGTGGAAACTAGTTTTTAATTTACGAATTTTCTGATTTTTCAAATTAATGTACTTTATTAAATTATTTAAAAAATGTTATTCATTTATTATTTTATAAAATGTTATTTCATTTTTGGAATTTATATAAAAAACAGATAATTCATAACCAAAGAATAATATGATTTTATTTTTAACTTTGGCTCTTTTTTCATGTAATATGCAATGTATTATGTCTTTAAAATATTTTTTTTAAATTAAAAAAAATGAAATATCTTACGAAACGCAAATTGTTTAAAAAAAAAAAAAAATGGTTTAAAATAACCGTACCTAGGACAATATATTCGTTTTTTAAATAAAAGTCCGCCTGTAAAACATACTTAACTTTAAAAATAAAATTTTCGACTCACAACTACTTTAGAGAGTTAAAGTTAAATTCTTTAATTTTATTTGAGCATTCTATTCTTGTTTTTCTCCGAAAGTTTTAGAAGAAGAATCACATAAAAGGGAATAGTTAGCTTTGAACCAAACTTCTAGATCACGGGCATGCTCCTGAAATGAATGTCCAGCACGACAACTAAATATTTCACTACGAAAAACCAAACAACTAAACCATAAAAAAAAAAAGACAACACACACACACACATAACAAAAAATAAACTATTTTCTTTCAAAAAAATAAACGACACTTACAGGTTCAGACAATAAACGAAATCTCTAGTTTTCATCCACGGAAGCATTACCTCCTGTGACGCCATTCAAAGGTACCATGTCGCGTGATTGTTCCACAATAAAAGAAACTACATTTTTCCCAATGTGCAAAAAGTATCCCAAGAACTTTCCTGAAAAGGAAGTAACAACAGCAACAACGAAAAAAGATGGAGTAACCGACAGGACGCTAAAAGCCAAGAACAATTTAAAAATTACTCCTTTCTCGCTATCCATCTTGATTTTATCGAAAGCTGCGAACCTCTAAGTGAATTTCTGTGGTGCGAGAAGTACCGTTTAGTTTTACGATGTCCTAGATATATAGATATAGCCCTGGTAGCTTACCGTATTAGTGGTCTAAGTCACTGAAAGGGGATTTTGAGCTCATTTCGGACAGAGCAGCGTTCAGACGGAAATTGTTGTTTTGTTTGAGAAATGTGGTCGTTTCCCGGAAACTGGAGTTAAATGGTGTGTTAATGCAAATTACTCGTCGTTTAAATTGCTTACTGGAGGGTGATCTTTTGTAGAATGGATTCTTAGCCGTTCAAATATTCCTTTCTCGCAGACTTTAAATTTAAAAAAAAATGAAATTTAGCTGTTGTTTTTTCATATAAAAAATGCTCTTTCTTCTTAAATGAATTAATTGATGGTAAGTCACTCTTATAATTGCTTAGGTTATGTAAGACATTATTTGAGAGTAGTGTGTGAAAACAACAAAATTAAAATAAGTTATCTATTGTGTTTAAACTGGTACTGGGTTTAGTTTAAATTTATAAAAGGATTCACGACATTTCTTTAATAGTATATTTTTATCGCAGAGGTTGTAACAGGATGCCTCACTAGTTTCCCACTTGAAGATATAACTTGTGATTTCCTTTTGTTTTGAACTAGTTTTAAATGACACTCTTTTAAAGAAGAAATGTGATATATTATAATAGAAGTTGATATATATAAGAGAAATTGAAGTGCAGTTAAGAACAATAGGATATTAAAATATTAATCTCTGCTAGCCAGTATTATTGTGCTTGGTGACTTTGTTTATAGGTTGTCCTTCAGAATAAAGGAATCTTAAAGATTTAGTGATCTCTAATGTTATAGATGGATGTGGAGATTATTATTAGCTTTATTTGGCCTACGTACCTTCTGCTTTTATAAGATATGTAGTACATATGATTCTTACACTAGGGAAAAAGTTGTGTCACTAGAGTCTAAAAAAGTAACAAGCCCGTGTATGCAAATATGAAGTGTACAGAATTACTATATAATACAAGAAGTAACAGGGAAAATCAAAAGATAAATGGACTTTTATAATTACTCTTTTCAAGGATTGGCAACAGCGCTAGTATCCAGCACTGAATAAAGGGTAGTCGACAATACTTCTGTAGAACAGCGTTTCTCAAACTGTGGGGAGCGCCTCCTAGGTAGGCGTCATAACCCTACGAGGGGTGCGCGAGCATATTGAAAAGTCGAAAACAAAAGAGAGAGAGAGAGAGGGATTTAAAGAAATAATTAACTTACTGAAAATAAACAAATAAAATAGATTCTGACAAAAATAAAATACACATTTACACTGATATAATACATTTATAAATATATCGGTACTACGCAATGTATTTTACAATTAACTAAACAATACTAAGTTAAGAACGTTTAATAATTACCAGTGACCCCATCGGCTTTTCATATAGAAAATTATATACAAAAATGAACACTTTTTTGATAATTTGTACGGTTTATATGTGATTCCTTAAATACCGATTAAAAAATAGGCGATTCGCTCCCTAATGCCACTGTTTTACACTTTGGCTAGCGTATGTGGAGCATTTGGGGGAGTAGAAAAGGAACAAATAAGAAATCCTCTGAAACAAGTAAATCCTTAACGGGCACTGTCGAGATCCAATTTTGCATTCCAAAGGCTTCTGAATAATTATATAGATAGCAGTGCGCAGAAAAGATCACATTTCTGGAAGACGTTTATATACGCCGGGGCAATTAACGCTTTGGCTGAGTGAGGCGTTTATATACGCCGATGGCACTAAAACGTCGTATTGTAGCTTTAGTTTTAAAGTATAGTATTATTGAATTCAATACATTGTTATTGTATGGGAGGCGCGATGAGAACTATGATTGAAAAGTGGGTCGCAAATATTGAAAGTTTGAGAAGCACTGCTGTAGAATATATCACTCATTTTCTCTCGTAGTCGTTGAAGTGTAGCAGACCGTTCAACATGGCGCTCCATTGTCGATAGGCACCAAGTAGAAAAAGAGGGCAGTGATTTGCTTTTTGTTTATGCATGATGCGATACTTGCGCTGGATACTGCACATCCCTTCCATCACTATACCCTCCATGACATTCACATTATCCTCAGTGGTTGACGTCGATGGACTGCTCGATTTTACTCCACAAAAAGTTTTTCCCTGTTTAAAGCGCTCTATTCATTCGTAAATCTTTAATCGGTATAAAAGACTGTCACTATTCTGTGCCTGAATGCAACGAATAATTTTCGCAGGTTTCATACCTTCTGTAAATAAAAAGCGAATGACCGCCCTCCTTGGTGCAGAAGACAGTGGAGCTGTCATCTTCAACAGTCTGCTACACTTCATTGACTACTGGAGGTGATGAGTGACACGTTTTATAGAAGTGTTGCTGAATTTATATATATATATATATATATATATATATATATATATTCCTCAGTCAGTGCTAGATACTAGCGTTAAGGCCAAACTTTGGAAAGATAAATTGCTTAAGTCCCTTTGTAAGAATGTGCCCGTGGGGTTTGCCCTACTTCTATATTATTCTCGCGACCTAGAGATGTGGGAGTGAATGAAGAACTAGACGTTTGCCATAATCTTAATATATCTTTATTAAGATCTTAACTTAAACAATATACAATTATATTATTAATATTCAAACCATGTGAATCTGAAGTGAAGAGACACACAATACGTATTACCAAATAATTGCGTTACTAACCACGATGTTTAACGTTACCGGCTAATCCTAATCTCTAAAAACACACTGTTCCTTGTAGTTTAAATAAATGTTCTACCGCTCTATCTTGGGTAAGCAGCAATTCGCTTGAATCCTAACTGACGTCACCTTAACTCGTGTGGAATGGTATCCACCTTTAACTTAAGCGCACAGAACATATATAATAAATCTTGAATGCGGGATTTACTCTCACTTAAGTTTTAACACTTGTAATCATAGACCCATTCACTTCTCATAGCCACCCCGCGTACGCAAAACATCTACTATTTATAAAATTCTTAATTTGCATATTTCACGTTTCACTTCTTGAGATGTTTGGAAAGAATTGCCATTCTGGTCCCAAAGAAACTCAAAAGGAGTTTTAGTGGAAATCGAGATGAGCCCGTCACACCTTTATGGTTTAACTTTCCTTCGTACTTACTTCTAAAGCATTGATCCTCCTTGTATCAAACAAAGCTACTTAATTGATATATGTACTTTAAATATATTCGTTATTTATACATGTGACATTTACATTCGTGTCGTGTTAGAATGGAGATTTTTCAGCTGCAGAATCTTCGGCATTATTCACACGGAATTTAGAGATACCGTTAAACAAGGAGATGTATTTAGAAATGTAATTTACAAATAAAATCATAAATATATATTAGATTTTTAAAGTTTATAGGAAAGAAATAAATCATATCAAAATCGTTTTTTGAAGAATTTTCGTAAATATCACATGCACCAATTGTTAAATTTTAATTTTAAGATTCATTTCACAATCCCATTGCAAATAAATTTTAAGCAATATGATTTATTTACCAGAATTATCACCAAAACTGCTAAGAATTTTGTTACAATAAATTTTGGTTAATTCCCCGTGAACGGTACGCTCCTCGTCCGCCATCTTGTTTTTGGCGACTATTGGCGAAACGCGACTCCGCGAAGCACACGCCAAGTATGTAGGTTGATGTATCTTCATGCTAGATCTAGAAACTCAGCGTGAACTCTATGGAGTCGTGCTCCGAAAATAGTCACCAAAAACAAGAAAACAACAAAACAACAATAAATTTCAAAATTTTAGAAGGACAAAAAACACTTTCATAAAATCAACAAAGGCATAAACACTTACTTTTTAATTCTTCATCTTTGCTGCCAAGTATATCCGTCATCCAAATCCTTTTCCCTTTTAACCAATTTCATATTTTCATTACAATTAGGACAAGAATATAATTACTAAATCAATCCAAAAACTCATACAATTTTAACAACATCCAACTTACCTTTCTTTTCCAATTCAAAAAAAAATCTCAAATTCACTCGGTCTTGTTCCGATCCAGACAAAGACGAAAAAGCCATTATACTTAAAATTTTAAAAACCAGAAATTAAAACCAAATAGAAATAACAAAAATTTAAATACTATAAAATTAAAAACAAATACTAATTAAGAAATTTAAATACTATAAAATTAGAACAATTAAAATTTTTGAAATAAATACGATTGAAGAGAATGCAGAACTTAACCACTCCACTGGTGAAAAGCAGATTGAAATGTAGCAAGCTGCAAAACCGTTAAATTAACGACAAAAAGTGTTGAAATTCAAACTTACTCCTACAACTTTTAATATAATTTGGGATGAAAAAAATTAGATCATCATGACATCACATCATTCATTGCGGAGTTACCCCAAAAAGAGGATCCGATCGCACAGGTTACCATCTTTTAACGGGAGAGAAAGAGTTAAGTTGACAAGGAAAAAATAAGTATCGCCCGAGAAATGGCGCCAAAAAAATCGCCAAAATAGCGTACCGTTCACTGGGCACACATATATAATCACACATTCATATAATTATCACATTCATATATACATATCACATCATATATCCTATTAAGGTTTAAACACTTTACTTGAATGTTAAAAACCATGAAATGATACATAAATTTGTAATTTTTACTTTAAAAAAGTATAATTTTTTTCCAAATTTATATTTCTCTTAATTATATTATGTTTTTTAAATAATTACAATTCATAAAACAAAAGTATATTTATCGGGAAAAGTATACGAAATTCATACCATTAAGAGAACTAACAAGAGTCTCGTGCTTTAATCAAGATATTAATTTGAGAATGATTTAAATAAAATTGTACAACGTTTACTTTAGAATTTTCCATATCTAAAAACTGTGTGTCTATCACTCCTAACAATTACTATCTTTCCATTATTAAAAATATTTTTAATAATAGCTTATAATTCGACAATGCAATTTTCTAAATATTTTATTTTAAATGGTAGAGGAGTTTGACAATAAAACAGCAATAACAAATGAAAATGAATATAAAGATGACTTGGTACCCTTTGAACTTTCTTTTTTTATGCATTTAAAAATTATATCTTAGCATTTTATAAAAAAATTTCTATTTAAAAAAATGATACGAGATGAAGTTTTTCACATATTATTCACCCAATTTTAAAAATTTAAATTTTTTGAAGAAAATTTGGAAATTTTTTAAATCCTACTCCTTCAGTAATTATTAATTTTTTGACCTGAAATATTTTGTAATATTCTTATGGATGTTATAAGCAACTTTAAGGATCAATTTTACAATAACTTAATTCGTTTTTGAAAAAAAAATAAAATATTGATATGCATGCTAATGCAAAGAATAAGATTAAATTAAAATTAAAAAAAAATAAAACGTTTGGTCGGTTATTTTTGGGTTACCAAGTCCACTTAAAATAGTTGTTTTCTCAATCAACATTTTGCTTCCTAATATCGGTCAGCAATAGTTTTTTCCTTCGAGAAAACTGCAATGGAGAATGTGGTAGCCACCCATGATCAATTTTCCTCGATAAAAGGGGCAGTAGGGATTAGGAGCCAGGTTATACCTGAATAAGTAGGTCCCAAAACAGTCATGCTTTATGAAAAATAGGAAGTGAGACACAGCAACGTCACATGGCCAGTCGGGATATAGTATCCGAGTCGAGAGCCTTCCAGTTTTGTTAATTTCATTAGTTGCATGCAGAAGTAAGTGACGGCTTTTCTTTAAAAAACTTGTTTAAAGGTTGAAAAAGAGGCCGGGTTATTAGTAACTTCTTGGACAGAGGTGCCCTATTTGGCCAATAAATCAGCCATTTCATTTCCTAAAATTCCGCAGTGAGAAGGATTCTACTGGGGGCGACATATTTGCCCAGCAATTGTAATTTTTAACAAAGACCTGGCATTTCAAAATATCCTTAAAAGAGACGTTCTCCATAGATTTTATTGAGAAGAGAACTACTAGCAAGTCAGAAAGAATGACAACGTTTCTTAATTTGTCAAGAGAACATAAAAGTGTTCCAAAGGGATACAATTTGCAGTAATTTCCCTTTCATTAGCTGTTCATACTCACAATGATACAAAAAAGCGAAAAATTACAAAATATTCCAGCACTAGCTTTAAGTTGATCTGGGAAAAGGATCCATCATTAAAAACTCTCAATCGGTTAGGGTCACGATAAAGGGTATCCATTGTTTCCATAGCAAGTGTGTGTAGAACAGCGGTTGGTGTATTCGATGTAATTGTAATTTGCGAAATTTTAGTTTCACTTATATAGAAAGCATATATGCTTTGTTCACGACTGTTTTTAAAATACAATTATTTTTTTTTTATTGTGTATTTAAATAATTCTGAAAAGTTAGAAAATATGCTGTTTTTATAAAAACATTTTAAACTCTTGTAATACAATATTTATAAACATAACTAATAATTACTACAAAAGCTAACTCCATAGAAATTTCATATAAACTCTAAAAGTTAGCTGAAAATTTTTTTCATAAATCTCACTTTGACACTGGCTGTAAAACATTCTATTTTTTTTACCATTGAATTTCAATTCTATTCTAAAATATCATTGAATATACTGTCTCATTTATGAATATCCATCTTCCTTTAAATTTTTCTCCCATTGCGTTTGTGTATTATTTAGTTTTCCTTGATTTTATTTTTGTTTATACGATTTAAACATATTTTTCCATTTTCATTTTTAAAAGTCCTTAAAAAACTTATAATCGACATCAAATGATTCACATTAAAGAAATACGTTTACTTCCCTATTATAAACTATTTACCTCAACAAGGTGTTATTAGGATGAGGGTTAAACTCGAGTACTCGATCTGTTTTGAAACTGAACTCACGTTAGAAGGATACATATGTCTCGCAAGGAACAGTAAACTCCAATTAGAGTCGGGAATCTACATCTTGATTGAATTCTCAAAGGAGATTCATAAACTAGAACGCACACTCCCATTACAACCAGAGCTCTTCTACCCTCGTCAACAACAGTTGTTTGGGTAGGAATACAAGGACTCCAATAACGCATTCATTAATACATTTGGAAACACATTTGCACAGATATGCTTCAAGAATCACTGAATGTGCCTCCACTCATATATCTGCTTAAGGAATTTCAGGATTTGCCATAATAATGTAGATTGATGAAACGTATTTAGCCGTGACGAATGTTTAACAGGATAACACTAGCTATGAGATAGTAATTTCGTACCAACTATGAACTACATTTCTACTTATCACATTGAAATTGCAATCGTACTTGAGGCTGCGAACACTAGGAGATGAATAAGTGGGTAAATTTATGAAACACCATACAGGATATCAAGGACCATTATTGAATCTTCTGATTAGAAGATGTAGTAAGTGAATTAAAATTATGCACTTTAAATGTATAATATACTCGCAATATCATATATAACATATCCCATTGAATAGTTAACTTAGTCTATTGAATTTCAACCAGGAAAATTTGGTAAAGAAAAATGTTAATTCACCAGTAGCTTTGTAACTGTGGTGATAAATTCTATATAATTGAGGGAATTCTTATAAAGTATATACAATAATAGTACTATATTATACAGTAATACCTCCGAAACTATATATGTTTACACTATCAGTAGGGCCGAGTGATAACCACGTAAATTTAATTCTTGTAAGTCGGGGTATAATTTCGCAAATAAATACTTAAAAATTATTTTTGTTTGAGACCGGAGAGACTAAATAACATAATATTTATAAAGAAAAAAGTGTTAAATAAAGTCTTAGGTAACACAAATACAAAACCGACATCCAACGTTATTTTGATGTGGAAAGTTTCATAAAATCTAGCAAATGAATCTGTCGGTTCAAAGATTTTTTCTCTAGCGAAATTTTCTCACAGCATGCTAATAAACTTTTAAATCCTCGTTTCGATGAAAAAATAGTATCTTCGTTGGAGTCTATATTTTCTAAAATATGTAACCTGAGGCCTTCTGTCGAACTCCCAACTATTATTCGATCTTCTGATGTAACTGGATCTAAAGACTCAAGTTCAATGTCACTCATGCATTTCTCTGAGTTCATCGATTGTCAACTCCTAATTCGGAGAACCTTGCAGCTCTTGAACACCATCAATTTCATCACACTCTTGCACCAATTCCGCCTGAGTTTCAGCGATGAAAAAAAAATGAACGTAGTCTTTTCCAGGCGCTATTTAAAGTTTTTCTGTAAAAACTTCTTTCAAATATTAGCCAATGATTGTGCAGTGCTCAAACAAAGAAAATACGACGAGATTTGAAAATCGCCTAAATCAAGATAGCATAAGTCGAAGTATTACAATGCATCAAATTAAGTATGTTATTTTAAAGTTAATTATTTGGAATACTTAAAAATGTATATGTTTGCATAGTTTCATCTATATAATACTTGTCGTTTCATTATTCACATACAAGAAATATATATTTATCTGTCTGTATAATCTGGATTCGTGTACCCTAGATTATAGTATATAAAAATTAGACAGAAATACAGTAATTTCAAAATACCTCAAAAGAATAATACACTAAGCCTTAATCAGTTGCCTTGAAAAATTGATATCTTTGATCTACAAAAATGATAAAAATGCAACTTTATGTTTCACAAACATTCAATCTAAGGTTTATTTCTTAATGACTAGATGAACATTATATTGCTTGTAATTGCTTTCCCCCAGAGAGTTCCAGACATGCTATATACGGATGAGGTCTGGAGGTCTAACTGACCAATCTATTCGGAAAATATCCTCACTTTCTAGAAATTCATCGACCAGATAAGATCCATGGGCCTTGCGCTGTTATCAAATAAAATAAAATCAGGGCCAATTACATCCGTGTAAAGGGAATATATGTCTCCAACACGTAATCCCTATACCTCAAAGCAGTCACAGAGCCTCTTTCAAAGACATAAAGGTGAACGCGGCAATCTAACGTGACTACCATCAAGCCTCCGTTATCGTAATGGTGGGTTTCACGGACATTGGAGGGCAGGTTCCATGGTTCTTTCCAAATGGACAAGAATATATAGAGAACATGCGTGTGTATTTTAACTATTGAATGATTATTTTTTGCATTATATGAGTCCTATTAATAGACGAAACTTCATTAAAATATGTCCAATTGTTTTAGAGATAATCGGTAAAATCTAAAATTTCTATTAAATATGAACTCGAGTGTAGAATGTGTGATGTACAACAATAAGCACAAAATACGACTATTCCTGAATCTCTACCCTAGAAACCTACAGATGCGTACATGTTACTCGTCAAGAAACAATTGGAAATGGGACTAGTCACTGACAAATTTGCTTCCGATCAGCACAAATCTAAGACGATCAATACAGCCCTACTGTAATCGGAATTGATGATGTTCACGTGTGGCAGTAGATCAACCACTTTTTTTTCCCCTTGAGTGGGAAAAAACTCTTGTTGGGATTTTTGCCAGCTTGTCTACACATTCTTCGTCTTCGTCACATTGCTTAAACCGATGTATTAAGTGATTCTTCCACATGTACGTTTCTAATCTCTTTAAGGTATCCGACTACGTTTGGAACCGTGATTTTAAAAAAAGGCATAAATGGATAATATTTATGATATTTAGTGTCACTTATAATAGAATACATGTATAAAATAGTTCTAAGGACATCTTGACAAAAAAAAATTATTTAAATACAATATTTCGGCAAAAAATTAACTTAGAATAACCTTTTTTTCAAAATGTTCTCCTGTGAAAAATGCTTCTATTATAATAATATTTTGCCTGTGCATAGCTCGGACCTCTGTACAGAGGCTCAACTATAACTTCTGAAAAGCTCACATTATTTTCAGAGTTACAACCCATTAAAATAATTATCGGCGTTTTTTTCTTAAAATTTCTTCCCTCTATTGTCGTAAAACAGGGATAAACCCACTTCTAAGTTATATATATCAAAAATTCTAGTTGAGCCTCTGTACAGAGGTCTGAGCTATATACAGGCAAAATATTATTATAATAGAAGCATTTGTCACAAAAGGAGAATATTTTGAAAAGGGATCATTCTATGTTCAATTTTTGTGAAAGTATTGTACTTAAATAATTTTTTATTGTAATAGTAATCTTAAAACAATTTTATATACATTTTGTAATCTAAGTGACACTAAATATAAATATTATCCATTTACACGCTTTTGCAAAATCATGGTTCCGAACGTAGTCGGATACCTTAACCTCCTAAGTAGTCAATTTTCCTGCACAAAATATTCAAAAAAGGCACATTTTTTTTTATTACATATCATGAAGCGGAATACTTAACAAAGTGCGAAAATGGAAGAATTTTATTTTAATTTTCTGTTTTAAGGTTTTCGCACATTTTATTATTTTTATTTTAGAAATGTATATGCGAGATGTGACACAAAAGAAACGAGACTCATCCAATAAATGATTGTACTTAGTCGGTTCTTTTTAACGTTATCACCTTCAAAGTAGTTTCCTTCAGAATTCACACACTTCAGCATTCGTTACTGCCATTGTTGGTGATAGTTTTGAAATTAGGTTTTTCGAAGACCCTTTACAAACTAAATCTCTTAAAATCACACACACACACTAGAACTAATAGTCTCCCAATAAAAATTAAAAATATGTGCAAATTAATGTTAGAAAGAAGAAAATATCACAGTGCCCTCTTATAGCCTACATGCAAATCAGTTGTGGTCAGGTTTGGCAGACCGCACGTTGTAAGGCCAAACCAGTTAAGGGGTTAAGTACAATTGCATGACTTATTTTAAACCCTCCGATATCTTCTCATAACAATCATGAATCCTCTCTAGAGGAATATTGTTACAGTGTAGACATTCACAATGAATACGCAATGTACATATTCACACTTTAAGATGGCTATTTAAATACATAAACTTGCGGCATGCGAAATAGAGTTGGAATGTCTTTGTATATGGAATTTGTTTGAACTCTAATTATTTTCTTTTTGAGTTAATCCATTTTTTTCTACAGTGCAAACAGAATTGCTTTCCCATTTAAACGGCAATTGGCTTGTTCACTTCGATTAACCCTTGGTATATGTTATCAAAATATTTATGTAGTATTCTAGTTATTGATGTATATTACCTTTTTATTTTCTGATATAATTTCTAGTAAATGTGGTCTTACTACAATAAAGAAATACAAAATCTAATATTTGACATTTGATGTCGAACACCTAATTTCTTCACTGCTGAAAAAAAAAAAAATTTTTGTGATCCTGCAAGGAAAATTTCAAGAAAGAAAATAGAAATCTAAGTAAGTAATGTGTATAATTGAAAATACCACACACAGGATATTACAAGTATCAAGTTTTAAAAGGTTAAAATCTTAAAGAATTATCGAAGAAAAATAACCTATTGTTGGAAATTTCTGAAAAATTAAAATTATTCTATCTGCATTTTCATAACCACGCAGTAGAAAAATAGTACTATTAATATTTGACTTTCAACCTGATATTAGACTCTTGTTTCATATGCTCCTAAAATGAGCAAATTAATAAATATCTTTTAAACTATACACCACCGACATAAAAACTTATGATTAGAAAGAAAAGTCAGACTTGTGTGTGTGTGTGCGTGCGTGCATTATAATATAATGGTACAAAAGATAAAGTGGATAATACTAATAAATTTGTTACTGCATACATATATATGCAAAATTGAAACTAGTAAATGATCTATATTTCTATGTAATATAACTGACGTGGCTGCATTAAATCTATATTATGCTTTTATTATGTAAATAATCATTTGTTCAATCAAAACAATCTATATAAATGTGAGGGAAAAGGTGCAAAATATTATGATTACGGTTCGACGATTTTATGCTATTAGTCACAAAGAGCAAATTAGTTCCTTAAGAGCGATGAAAATTTAATGTGGAAAAAAAGGATCCTTAAGGGGGTCACCTCACGTAACCAGAGTAAATCGATTTTTCACCTTTTTGATTGAAAAATAAAATCCCACTCTTTTTCTTTCTAATGCAATTTAAATTTTGGTTCTAACTGAATTAGAAGTATTTTTAATATTTTTTTAAAAAAAGTTGTTTGGCACCTGTCAAAACTCAAAAACAGAGTGATCGCCACGCCCCTCAAATCAAAACAAAAGACACATGCTACTTTCAGCCTTTTCAAATAGTTTAAATTGATTAAAAGAATTTATTTTGATCAGCAACTTATTCAGGAAAGAAGTGAAGTGAATAGTTGTAGATGCTTGTTTACTTTTTAACAGCCGCATGTTATTTTCTTACCTCATTAAATACAACGAATTTTTGCTATCGTGTGAATAGTGTTTTCCATCAAAACAATAACGATAAAATGTTTAAAAACGTTTTTACAACTCTGTTAAATAATAAAATGCTTTAAAAAAAACGAAAGTTTGGAATAAAATGTAAAAACTCCAAACTTTCGATGAATTCAAACGTTGCATAACAGTCAGACTTATTCTCAACAAAAATAATTCAGCTCTTAAAAGAAAAAAGTTAGGTGTTTAATAAAGAGTATGTTTCTTTTTTGATTCATTTGAATGTTTCTGTGAAATGACTGACACTGTACTGTTTTCTTTGTGCTTTGAAACAACATTAATAACATAAATAAAATGTAAAAACCACAGTATTCACATAAATTTTGGCTAAGCAAAATTGTTAATATGTTGTGACTTTTTGTGGTCTTATTCAAACATTTCTAATATCAGGTTTACTAAAACAGTAGTTAATCAAAAAAAAGATACAAAATTATATGAAGTGAACAATAGACTTTCATATGCTATGAGGTATATTAAAAGAAGGGTTGCAAAAATATTCTTTGTGGAGTTATGAATTTGTCACCTACACTAAAGTGATTTTTACGATTCCATGAATATATTAAATAACGCGACAGAAAAAGTAACTAAAGTCTATGACATTAACTGCTGCCGAACGATATCATTTAATATTGGATGTATAAAATGTATCTGTGGCTATCGATGGTACCTGGCAAAAAAAGGGGCCATACTCATATAAATGGTGTTGTTACGGCATTTAGTTTGGACACTGGGAAGGTTGTTGATACTGAAATATTGTCGTGGAAATGCTCATGTAATTTTAACAGCAATGTATATAGCGATGAGTGTTCGGCAAGTTACATTGTAAATAGTGTAGGAACGGAGCTTGAAGAGATGTACTTTTTATTTTTTGTATCTTCATCGTTCACACAGACATTACACACCCTTACGATATACACAATATTTTGGACCTCTAAAGCATACAAAGCAGTTTTAGAACCTAAAACCTTAAAAGATATGTCAATATTGAAAATTAGAATGTGTTGGTCATGTTGTGTGAGAAAATGATGGGGACATGACTTAGGCGTTAAAATCAAAAATTAAAAGACAAACAGTATGAGGACATAAAATTTAGGATGCCATAATGGCTTGATAGATACATAAATAGACAAATTTTAAAAAAATACCATAGTTTTGGTTATTCAAAACAACTCGGGAAACTTATGGTCAGCCATAAGGCAAGCTATTTGGGCTGTATTTTACAAAATCTGCACAAATTTGAATCTACGACACGGTTTATTCCCGTGGGATGACTTGTGGTGTATATATAATATGTCCAAACTGAAAGGTTACACATATAAGCATAAACATTAACTTACCTATTGCAATTAGAATTGCATAAAAAGTATTTAGAGATCTCTAGTCTGAAATTTTATCTAAATGCTACTAATAAAACTCCTAAAAATACAGAGAAAGCGGAAATAGTATTTGGTGTATAATTCAAAAAACTGTATTTGTGCAGTTGGGAACTTTAAAAACTACAGTATATGAAGCTATATATTTATATAATGAAAGCTTTATTACCAAATTAAAAGTTTTAGATGTATTAAACATTTAATCCCTGATTTTACAAGCAAATGTCGAGCGTTGAAAGAAGTAGATTAGGCGTGTATTAGAAAAGCAGAATAGGCAGTTTTACAATGAACCGTTAGCTAGAATTAAAACAAACAATTAAAATGTAGACAAGAAGATGATCTGCAGATGACACCAGTAATTCAAGTTATAGTTCTGGTATGCATTAGTTAATGGTAAATTTACTTTAAATCACTATTTCTCAAAAGTGTAAATTCTAAACACAAAAGGAACATTTTTGAAAACACTAATTTATTTTAATAGCCTTGAAACTTTGCACATGTGTTAAAAACAATACAAATGAATATTTTTAATGAGAGATTTTGTCAAAAAAATTATTCAAAAAAATATTTCATGGATTAAAATGTACAAGAATTTTCATCGTTTTAAAAATTTTGACGTGTTACTCCACATATGAATTTTTTTAAAAACAACTAATCAAAATTTTGAAAAATGCTCCCATTAAAATAATAAAAACAATACAATGAATACACAAAAAAATTCATGACTGTACAACCTGCTAATTTTAAAAAATGTTCCTTAAACTTGGTCATTTTTAACATTACGGAGATAGGGAAAATGCTGCGTGAAGTGACCCCCTTAAAAATACAGAATACAGCAACAAAATTCGCAAAATAAATCCCAGAAGCTTTTTACATCTTTTATTGCGCTCAGACACAACTATCAGTGTCTAAAAAGCTAAAAACGGAATGATTTATATTATTCGCTAGCACTCGCTTGATCATAGTAACTAATCGCTAGTCGACTCTTCAATGGTCAAAACAATGTAGACTCGGTGCCAGCGAAGTGGCTCAAATACGGATCTTTTTTCCGAAAAATCGGCTCGCCATAGATCGCGATTTTTATAGATTTCTACAGTACTTTCCAGAATCATCTATACCATAGCCAAGTCGTCAAAAATGATCACAAATACACCAAAATTGTCATCAAAAGTAAGGCAAACTTGGTTGTATGGCCAATACTTCGCCAGGTTTCTATTCAATTGTAATTCACAATGTAAGGAGCAATGTTGCTTTTTGCATGTGTCGTAATTTTTATTATAAATTAAATACAACAAAAGTAATATTAACTCATTAAACATCCAAATATAAATTATTTACACTACTTTTATATAAGCATTAATTACAAGCTATTCATAAAAATATGACGTCCAATACCAATAAGAACAAAACAAAAAGTGTAATAAATCGATATAAAATATATGTTACAAAATTGAATAAGCAAAGTTTAAGGACATAAAACCCTGCATAGAATTGCATTCTCTTGTGTCTCGATAATCTGCTTTAAGTCAAAGAATGTTCTATGCCATTTTTTTTAAAGTTAAATAAAGTTAACTGTTTCAAATAGTTTCCAAATTTACCTGATTTAAATATTCATAGCCACGTAAGCAATGAATCTGAACAATATTAGTTTTTTGAGGAAAATCTGAGCTATTTTTTTAAGGTTTCCGACGACGTTCGGAAACGTGATTTTATAAAAGCGTGTAAATGAATAACATGTTGATATATCGTGTCGTTTGAATTAAAATATACTTATAAAATTATTTTAAGAATATTATTACAACAAAACATTACTTGAACGTTTTTCGACGAAAAATTGAGAAAAAAGGACATACATTCGAATTTTCAACATTTTGTATAAAAATGCTTCCATAATAATAAAGTGCTTCTTGCATATTATTATTACTTCTGTAAAGAGTCAGAAGTAGGATTTTTGAAGTAGAAATGTTAAATACAAATTTATTTATATTTTAATTTATAAGAGAATGAAAACATTTCAATAGAAAACATAGGTCGTTACATCAATTGATAATAAAAGTTACTTAACAAATAATGTTACTATTTCATAAAAAACTTCAATTTCTGCAGAAAAGTATTAGCTACATATAAAGAAAATGCTATTATTATAGAAGCATTTTCTATAAGAGATAATGCTTTGAATATATATAGTTAATTTTTTGTCAAAATATTGCATTTTAATCCATTCTTTTTATGTTAATAATACTTTTAAGACAATTTTATATGTGTATAGTAATTTATGTTTCACTACAGATAAAAAAAAATTATTAATTTATGCGCTTTTTCAAAATCACGTATTTGGATGCCTTAAAATTCCTTATTTTTTTAAAAAAGATATGGACTTCGATTGCATGTAAGAGTTTAACTCCTGTTAAATGTACAAATTAATTTTTTTAGTGTATTAGGAACATCTGCGAAAATAATAAATTTAAATAACGATATTTAAATTTTTTCTTGTTGCTAATGTTAACATTTAAATTTATTTTAATTTGTAAGGAGTACATATTTCTGTCTATAACATTTCTTGTTGTTGCCTTAAAAAGCAATATTGAAACAAACCACATTTTTAAAATATTTCCTAGTAAACTTTTTGATTTTTTTTTTTTTTTTTTGAGATAAGACAAAAAAAAAGCTTTTTAGTAGAAAGTTTGCATAAAGTCAACACCTACTACTAATAAAACTTCAAATAATTTTCAAAAATAATTTAGTAAATTTTAATGATTGATTGCAATCATATTTTTAACCTTGTCGAAAATATTTTCAAAAAAAAAATCATAAATGCTAGAAAAGAAAACTTATCATCACTTAAAATTTTATTTTAACAATATTTTATTTCCAGGAGCAAAATACTTGTTCAATTCCGACAACAAATTAAAAAAAATTTTTATTGCTTCACAAGAAAAATATAATCAACTCATCAATCATTTATAGGCATGGAAAAGGCATTTTTATTTCTGTTTTAGAAAAAAAAAAACGTCACTTAATAGAATATCATTGTGTATAAAAATGAAGATTTTTAATTTTTTTTTCAGCTTCTCATATTTTTGCAAAAGTCAAAAGAATCATTCCACTTTACTCCACATCCATTCTCGGTAGATATAAATGGTTCTTGTAAAAAAGAATGTTCTTGGAATTGCGTGACAACTCCGTGCCAACGTGCTTTCTCAGATTTTTTTCCACTATCTTACTTTAGTTATAGAAACACCTGGTAATGCCCAAGATACAAAGGAAGAGCTGTCAGTCCATAAACACTTTGGATGGTTGTTGTTGCTTGATTTTTGTGTTTGTTGCGTGATACTCTGCCCTACTAGTTTGGTCCAAGGTGTGAGAGTTTTCACATGTGTCACACATAAAAAAACTTACTGAAAGTATAAAAGAAAGTCTCGATTCTCGATACAATAGATTGATAATGGACTGTAAATAAGTATAAACTCATTTTTCATTACTTTAATACTTGTTTTTAGTTCCGAGTATCTTTCTTAATTAACCATTTGCTTTCGAAATAAACGTCATTTAGTTTTTCGAGTGAATTAATTCGCTAAATAAATCTTGATATATATTCATTCATTATAGGAATAATGAGTGTGAAAGGCTGATTTTTTTTTCTTTTTTATGAAATGGGGGGTAAAGAATATAATTTTTATCGTATTAATACTTTTTTTTGTTAGTAAATATGAAACATTTCCGGTTTCAGCTAATTATATAAGAGAATCATGCGTATATTTTTGAAGAATGTTATTATTCATTGTTTATTTTCATTTTTTAAAAAAAATAATCCCAGTGATCATTTTTTTGAGTTACTTGAATAATTTACTTACTAAAAAATGTATTTTTAAAACCTTAATTTTGATGCCTTTTTTTCTCTGGGTATATAAAACAGTTTTTTTATGGTAATAAATTTTTACATACATCGTAAAAAAATAACTCGCCGTTCCAACCCTATTTTCGCATATATCGTACGGGCTGAATTGGTGTGTGTAACCATGTGCTTCGTTTCCTATAACCCGCGATCACTCACGCGGGTGTTCTGTACACCCCAGAAACAAGAAATTCCTCCCAGGATTCTAAAAAGAATGCACAGAACCACGACTTTTTCTGTAGCTGCACATTTTAGGTTATTGAACCTTAAGGCCTGATGTAATCCCTCTTTCTCGAACAATTGGAATGTACTGACTTTCAAAATTTTATCTGGGGGGCTGAGAACTCCCGCGAGGAGTTGAGCATATGTATACAGTCTGCTCTGAATGTTTGGAAAATGATTAAAATATTATTATTCTACTTTCTACTATCATTATCTTATTAATTATAAAGTATATTTATTACTGGTATATACGTTTTATATACTGGTTTATGAAAAGATATAAAACTATGTTTTTTAAAATGAAAATTTTGTATGTTTAGTTTAAATTAATGTTAGTCTAATTTGTATGCAATAAATTTAATAATTTTATTTGTATAATACAAAAAACATCTTGTACTTTATAAATATCTATCATAATGACTTAATTTTATTTTCACAATTACATACACGTATATAAAGTTTGGGGTGTTTCTACACCCCGCGAGTAACGACGGTAGCAAAAACAGGTGCGAGTGACCGCGGGATAATGTCGCGAATACATTAGCAATAGTACGTTATTGAAAGCTTTCTCAGAAAAATTTTGCATACATTATCAGGACTGGAATGTATGTGAAAAGAATTGCGTTGTCTCAACCGAAGAGATATTAATAATCAACATAATTAAATACTCTACTTTTTCCAGCAAACGACAAGAGCTGAAATTTTGTCAAAATTGGATGATTTTACCAATGAAATCTTGGGCGATTTAGCTTCAGTGATGAATTGTAATGAAGAACGAATTTTGCGAAGAAAAGAACAAATAAATAGAACTACATAAGATATGCAAATTACAGTTTTATAATTTGAGCAATGAGTATGAACAGAGTACAATTGGTGTTAATCCACTGTTAGTGGACCGGAGATATCCCTTTTCTTAGTCTGTAAAAAAATAATTTTATAGTCGTGCATTATACCTGAATCAAAATTTGAAAGTTAAATTCTATTTTATATATATATGTAGATTTAAGGCCATGATGTCCAAATAGTTATAGTCCTGTTGTGCTCAAATTTAGTCGTGTATGAAATTCATCCTTTTATTAATGATATTCAACATTGCAGGTTTTCAAATTAAAGAAAATAAGCTACAAAATAATCTCCAAAGCTGAGCTTATCAAATGTTAAGATAGAGTGAGTTGGATATCATCTCTCCATTTAAATGTGGTCGAAAATAACAACGTCCACCATCAATAGTGTTTAGCTTCCAAAATAATGGTACCACAATTTTAAATAAATCTTTATTTGTTTAGTTAATGCCATTGAAAACTAGTAGACAAGCTATAACCTGCAAATTTCCAAATAATGGTTAAAGTTTATACGATGCAACCGATGTCTTTATGGTTCGTTTTAATTTGTGTATTACTTAAATTACAATGTAAAGATATATGTGCATGTTTAATTTAGAGTGTAATTATTTAAAGAACAATAGTGTGTGAATCTCTCGAAAAATAATGTTGAGAGATTAAATTTAGCGTTGAACAATCTATTAATGAAAAGCATAAAATAAGCAGAACGGATTATATCGGAAACAGTTCATAAACAACTTTATGTAGTATCTGAGGTAATAAATATTAATCCATCAAATTTTTACGCCAAATCAATAATCGTCTCCAAATGCTGTGTTATGCAGCCAATTCTGAAAAGGGGATTTCCACGCATTCTTGAATACAATAACCTTGATTAAAAATTTTTTCATATTTCTTCACATACATATAATATATTTTTAAAGTGGTGGGAGTGATATAGAACCAAACGCAGCAAAATATTTCTAAAATATTTCCATATTTATTTAAAAATAGAAAACCCTTATCTGAATAAATTTGGCTTTAAGAAGCTGAACGATGTAATTATTGTTAGATAGTTCGTTTAAATAAAATAAGAATTTTTTTTTTGTTCAAATAGTGCAATTTATTGAAGTGTTACTTAAATTTTAATATGTAAATCAATTTTGTCGCATTTTCATCAAATTATGCAGCAATGTATTGATAGAAATTGAGCTAGTTTTGATAAAATGATAGCATTTGTTATTAAGTATAATTTTTATTATATTTATGCAAATACACCTTGGAGAAAGTTTTTGAAAATACTCCCTGGTATATTCAACTTTTAATATGAATGTATGCTAAAAAAATCTATGCGTTGCATACACACACATTTTGTTATGTTACACAAATATTTAATATGTGGAAAATGTAATTTAATATATACTAATATTTGTAATTTTCTTTAATAATACAAATAATATCTGAGGTTTCTATGGACAAAGACAATAAGAATGAATTTTTTGTAATTTTTCGGGAGAAGAATTTCTGTTTTCAAAAATAAACAGTCCAAATTTTGAAATGTAATTAAAGGAAAATAATGTTTCACCTTTGGTATTATTTTGAACTTTATCATTTATTTTAGAACGTAAAGAAAAAATTAAAGGGACTTAAATATATATATTATAACCTCTTTTTCGATACATTAAGTACATTATTTCTACTGTTCACAAGTATTTGTGGTAAAAATGTGAAACAAAAATAATTATTTCTGAAAGATAATAAAAATAGTATATACGTTGTAGCCAGACTTATATGGTTATACTGTATACAATGAAAGTAAGACTCTTTGATGTTAAGAAATAAAATTTTACCTAACTTTATTATACTCCCAAGGTACTAGGAAACATCTGTTACCTATTTTTATAAATATTTCAACAAATTCTGGATATTTTAAGCCGAAAGTTGGTTTATATTCTTATAATGTCGTTGTTCTTTGCTATAAAAAACGTTTTAAAAAACTTTTGAAATAGGTGGAAAATATTTCTTGTAGTCTATTACATATATAAGAAAGAGGTGGGTTTTAAAATGAAATCTTACAACAATTACACCGAGTAGTTACCGAAAGAACAAAATATATGTAACTTTTCTGATTAACTCATAATTCTAATGCATATTCAAGTTAAAATAAAATTTGAATATTAATGCAATAAAAAATATTTGTACTTTTTGTACTTTTGTACTATGACGTTGTTAATCAAAATGGATTTTTTATGAAGGGTGAAATAGTACTTTTGATAAAACCACTATACTGTATTCTTCAAATAAAAAATAAATATGGCAATAAAAAATTGTGAACCAAAATCCCTAGTTCTGTTATCAAATATGTCCATTAATTTTATTAAAGAACATCTTCGTCTTTATTGTAAACTTAGTAGAAATGTTTAAATGATATTTAAAATTTTGACTCTCACAGTTTAATCTACGCGCCCATAAGCGAAAGGTTTCATCCACATAATTATTTTTAATTTTCATTCAAGATTCCTGTTTCTGATTATTAAGAACTTTTGACATTATATATACTAAGCCTTATAGAAATATAGAGTATCCACAAAATAAGGCTACACTTTCAAAAATGAATTAAAAATAAACAAGAATTTTCGCTACGGTTTTTTAATGTTCCATGATTAAAATGTTAAAGTTCATACTTAAACCCTTTATCTATTGCACTATGATATAATGACAGTTTTTTTCCCTCAATATTATTTTTTTGAATCTCTACATTGAAAATTAAGGGACATACATAAACAAATACTCAACTTTGGGACATTTAATTCGTTAGAGCTAATTGATTAATTAAAGATATTTAACTGTAAATTTAACTATATACACAATTTACTTAAAATAAATAGTCAAATAGTTTTATAAGGCTAAATTAACATACGGAAAAAATAAGACACTTACCTTTTGACATTAACTATTTTTTTGGAACAAAAATGATAATCTTCGCAATCCGCTGAAAACGCCCTCAGCTGAAAATGCAATTTCTGCTATAAAACTACTCGCCTTCCTCGCTAAAATACTTATCATAGAACCCATGCTGCCATATATCTTGAAAGAGTGGATTCAAAAGAATATTCCTGCTAAGTATCGTCAGAGTATTCGTAAAAATGGTTATTCTATGCCATTTTAAAGTGAGTGGTATTTATAAGTACCGCGCGTTGGTAGTCAAAGGGTTAGTGAGAAATTCAAGCTAGACTGTGCAACATCCACGTTTTTTGACAATCTCGTTTCAAGATGACTTCCATGCAAGAACAAACAAAAGTTGTAATGTATTTATCGAATATAAATCTGCAACATATGTGCAGCGTAAATTTAGGATTATCACTAAAAGAAATTTACCTTCACAATCCAGAATTTATAAGTGGAATAAAAGGTTTATGACGCCAGGCAAGAGTATATTGTAATAAACAAACTCTGGCTGTACTAGATGACATTACTCGCACTGACTTGATGTGTTTCTCGTAACTACATAGGAACACACTAAAATCATGCAATATAATATCATCAACAAAATATTTATGCATTTTAAGAAAATCGTAAGTGGATATCTTTGTTTATTTGTAATTAAAATTTGAAATTTTAACCATACTTTTCGGACACCCGATATAACAACTTTTTTTTTCTTCCCTAAATCATTTCGAGTGAACATCTTCCACCCTGAATGTTACATTTTATTCCTAAAAGCGTTGCAAATCATTCATTTTACAGAATTAATCATTCATTTATCTAGAAGAGCGATACACAACCTGTTGCCAACGGACCACATACGGCCAGTCGAGCCTTTTTAAGTGGCCACGTCATGGCCTATTCTTCTGAGAAATTCACTAATTTTAAAACAAAATATTAAAAATTTGATGGGAAATGCTTTGTCAAGAAATCAAATATATCGATTTTGCTGTCGATGGTATACGGGTTTGAATTAATATTCTTTTTCTATTTGTAATGATTACGGTTAGTGACACACAGTGGAGTAGCTACAATTTTATGGTGGAACTAATTTTTAACTATCTTTCTTATCTTGCAAGCAAAAAATTTATAAAAAAAATGTATCGTTTCAAGACTATTGGTCTGTTGACTATTTTGTAGTGAAAAATAAGCATGGATCAGTAATTGTTTGACTTGTCACGAAAGTGCTAAATTTACAAAATACAATAAAAAGGAATCATATCCAATGATACTTTTTCTCTAACATCTCTCTCAAGAGGTGATAAAAATAGCCTTTCTTGAACAATTTTTGCAACAGCAACAAAGTGTTTTGTTAGTGGTTTTGTCACAGTTCTAACAAAGACTCTCTATGAAGTTTGTTGTAATATTGGTAATTATATGAAACCGTTAACTGATGTAGAAATCGTTAAGGAGTGTTTCTTAAATATGTATGCTTCTAATTTAGTGTTAGTGACAAAAATAAAGAATAATAATTAAAAAAAGCGGCCCACCTTTTTTATCCTCATGTAGCGGTCAGGGGGAAAATTAAAAATTTATCTGTATGGGGCCCCTGGGGAAATAGCTGACATATGTATGCGGCCTAGCAGAAAAAAAAGTTGAGTACATTGAGTACACCTGTTCTAGACCAATAAGATACATAGTGAACGACATTACGAATGGTATAATAAGGAATAGTTCTACGTTACCCGTGAAACATTTGTCACCTATATCTTCTGAATACGGTGCCCAAAAGGGTTTGTAAAAATTAGGTCCCCCAGGCATGTAGCCAGGGAAAACATCTGCCGCAAGTACCTTGGTTCATACATGGAAGTGTGCGATCGGGTGTAATCATGCTGGACAAGAGCATTCTAGGCGATTCGAAGAAAAGGAAGATTAACAGGCCGAAACACACTATCAGCGTATATTTCGTATATTTCGGCCGTCACATGATCTCGAATACAAACTAGAATTGAACTTTTTTTCAAAAGTTTTTATCGTTTATCACTTCAAAAATATTTTTTTTTCCGGTTGAAGCTTTTGAACTTTCACCATATCGACGCCATTTTCGTGCAAGACAACACTTTTCTAAGAGCATGATCTTGCGCCGTGTCATTGCTCACGTTATTTTAATTGATCCCCTTTGCTCGTGACCATGATATCCTAGTGGTCAAGGTAGTAGACTCATGGCTGGCGAGTCCTAGCCGAATACCGTTGAAGACCTGCCGTGTGGGGGCAAAACACAAAAATCTGTCGAAGCCCCAAACGTCACCCCGTTGGAAAGGGGTGAAAGTTAGGTAGAAAAGGGTTTTTAACTAAATGTTGTCCCCCCTATTTGATCAGGGTTTCCCAAAAATTTCAAGGTCCGCCCAAAAAAAGCCCTCGAGTAGCTGAATAGTCTGACGTTAATGATAACTCGCTCTCTCACTTACCGTTCAATTTGCTCACGTAATCCTATGTTGAGGGGTCAAGACAGTCTTTTTACTTGTCTACTTGTACTGTTGTTTACTTTTAACCAATCGACGAGCAATGGTTCTGGTTGATATGGGAGCATCAAGTATGCCCTGATCATATTGTACGATTATAAGAGAAGCCTTTGAGGCCTTTACTGCTTGCCCATGTGTGTTGACGTCGTTCTGGCCACACTGGCATTCCTCAGACTTATATCGTTCCCTTATTTCAAACACTTTTGTCACAGCTGGTACAAAGTATATATATATCTAGGTGGGTGATATCTGATGTAAGAACCAACCTGTCCATATTTACTTTTACCACTTTTCTCTTAAAACTGTTTGTCTGCAGGAGCTACCTGTATTGGTGGTGGCTTTGCATTCTGTTTTATTGTATGTCATTTTGACGGTAAATTTCCCACAGCGTAATCCTTGACAAAAATAATGACACGGATAATTTTTGCCCATTTTACAGTTTCATTTACTTATATCCTTCTCAACATGTGTAAAATAGCTACGGATTTCACGCAATTTGCATTACTCTAGTGAAGTACTCTTATCTAGACGTTCGCATAATTATCTTGTCTTTTTTTTCTTGGTGTTACATTTTCAATATTACGTATTGTAGCATCAATCTAATTAGAAAAGGTCTTAACAAAAATATAATTTCATTAATAGAGTCAGACTTTATATTTATTTTAAACCTTAAGTTATGTTCAACTGAATTTCCTGTTCAAAGTTTTACTTCTGTTTATTATTACAGGGAAATAAAATGAAACAGTGGCTCCGGAAAAGCCATTTAAATCCATGATGTTCTAATTTTAAATCTAAGAATTTATTTGCATTTTAATGAGGCAATTTTTGATGGATCTGTCCGTTTTACAGTTTTCTTATTTGATGTTTTAATATAAGTTAAGTAATGTAAGGTGATTCACACGCTCATATATATAATACCGGTGTGAAAATTTATATAATACAATTTTATCTTATTTGATTTTAGACTATTACTTTTAAAATATAAGCGTATTTGCCTTTATTTTAAGAAGAATGCAACTGTCATCTTAAAAATATCAAATGTCATCATGTTCTTATTTTACATTATCTGTATATTCATATAAAGGATTCCTTGCATTCTATAGATAGACAGTAGAATAGGAAAGAAAAACAAATTTAACACATTACCGGCAATAATCTTTTTTTCTTCCTTTTAAAACCCCCCAAAAAAGGGTAAAAAAAAAGAAAAAAAAATTGTTCTAAGTCCCAAATAAAACTTTGGGGGATTTTTTAAATATTACGGACAGGTTTTTAGAAGTATTCGGGTCCTAAGGCATCAAATCCTAAAAAAAAAAAAAAAAAAAAAGAAAAATTCCTAAGGAGTGGATTTTCAAAAAACAGCTCCATTATCATGGTGGTGGCTTTTGAGTATAAAAGACTTATTATATTGTGGTTTGTGTGTGTGTGTGGCGGGAAGAAATAATTTTTATTTATTTGTTTATCCTTGTCTAGATCTTTTTATGAGTGTCTTCAGGCTTAAAAGAGAATTGCATTTATATCAAACAGAGCCTTAATTTGCACCCTAAGTGAGAAATTTACTATTGTTAAGTTTGTGATTTGTTTCTTCACCTAAGATATAAATATAAATAAATGTGACGAACTAGTTTTTTTAAGCCATACAGTTGGTTTACTTTTATTGATTTCCTTTTGGACTTTTCAATTTTGCTATTTTTTTTTAAATGTTCGCAATACTTAGTTAGATTTAAAACCTGAACCGTTTTCTTTTCATGCAATGCAATGTCAAAAATATACTCAAATGCTTTAAATTTAGACTTATTTGAAAGTGATAATATTAAAAACGATAAATAATTAGTTTCAATCTAAATATTTTTTTATACCAGCAAATATTCTATATTTTTTTTTAAAAAAACAATGCAATCTCCCACAGGAGAATTAGTAAATACACATGATCGAAGTAATAGTTTACTCATGTTGAATCCACTCATTTTATAAAAGATGTATTTTATTTATACACATAAGAGAATAATCATTGATTATCGGTGCAAAAATTACGAGGTCCGTCGCAAAACGCCATTGAGTATAGCTGAATAGTACGACTTTAATATTCACTCATTCATTCATTGGTAATTTTCCTGGCTACGATAGCAGATTGAAAAGTCGCGAACACATGGTCAGCGTTGTTTCTGTCGAGTCACTTGGTCAGAGTCCTAGCGCTACTGAAGACTAATCATGTAAAAGGACTGATGAACGTTAAATTTGTAGAGACTCAATTCTTTTTCCGTTGGTGTGTAGTGGAAATTTCGAGAAGGGGTTTCCAAACCGTTGTAGACCACGTCTCTTTATCATTGTTAAGCGTTGTTAAGTGTTTTGCCATTAGTCAAAATCCTTAACTCTTCACAAATCCTTCCCCATCTATTCATTACAGTTGTGCACAAGCAATTATGTATTGTTAATTACATCGGAGTCTTTTCAAAAGACGAGGGAGGAATAAGCAGTGTCATAAAAGAAAAAGAAATGCACGCGAGGGTCTATTCTAGTCCCTTAATATACTCGCAATTTAAACAAAATTACTTATAACAATTTCAAATCTAATGAAATCATTCGTTCAAATGAAAGTTATGTTATTTATTATATTATTTGAATACGAATGTTAAATAATTACTTCTCCAGTAAAATATGGCTTTGTTAATCAAATTAATGAGTATTTTTTTTTATAGGAATAACTAAAAAAATATCCCTGATAAATAAATATTTGATATATGTTTATTTAAAAGATATTTCTGGGTATTCAATAAAGAGGAAATGTTAAATTCCTCAATCAATAATTAAGAGTAATTTAATATCTCATTTCGTGATTAAACATAATTATAATAATTTTTAATGATTTATACAAACATGTTTAATTAGTAACCCGTTTCAAAAAATATTACAATCGATTATTTTTTTTTAAATTTGTTTCGGTGAATCTATTCAGAGTAAGAATTAAGGACCGACTCAATTGAGTTCCAGAGCAAAAACATTGATTTTGCACACAATAAATCCTATTCAATCAATTATCTAAATGATTTGATTTCAATGTTTACCCTGCATTAGCACAAACTTTATGCAATCAATCATGCTATTGTGACGTGAAATTAGCTTCAAAACTACACGCGTTCAATGGCGAAATCGAAATTTTGGGACAATCACATGAGGGTTAGTTTACTCCTTGTTCATTATGAGCACCAGTAAAAGCGGCTTCCAGTGCACACTCCCCTTCTTCTATTGGAAGTATAATTCAATGCTTATATGAACCGAACTGACCGTTGAAAGCTTCCATATCTAAGAGTAGTATGTACTACAAAGCCGGAGCGCATTCAAAATGAAAACAGTTCAGCCATCCAAACAGTTGTTTTGGATTTCAAGGGTCTGTATATTAATGATGCTGTGGAGGTCTCTTGCTGAGTTTATATTCGAAAAAGCCACTATTACAAACGTGGCTCGCGTAATTCTGGAAAATATTTATGAATATTTTCTGTAGCTTTTATATGTAGTTAGTATATGCTGTTGATCTAATAAAGCTTGGATGTTTTCTAAAGGCATGGTGATGTAATGAACTGAAAGCAGTTCGGCATTTCGTTATTGTTGATAAGTAATTATGGTGAAGATAAATTCAGAATTAATTTATCATGCTTGGCAATGCGTGTAACTTAAATTAATGTTCAGTAGTTTTTTGGGTTTGACCCTGGCTGGAGTCGATAGGTTTTCTGGATGTAAAAATCGTAGGCATGCTTGTCATATGACTATGTGGCATGTAAAATATCCCTTGAATATCAATTTGGATCTGGTACTCTCAGAAAAATGAAATCACGGCTTCATTTAGCATCCAACGAGAGCTTGAATTAAAAGAAAATAAATAATTTAAGCGTCCAAATTTGGTAGCGAGGTCGCCACTAGATGGTGCCACCATGAAAATGCTTTCACATTTGGGGACTTGTTGTGTCTGAAAAGGTTAAGTTGCTAAAATGCAGCCCATTAAGGAAGAAATATTTAGTAGTTATAAAGGCAGGAAAAGTGAAACACCACAATACATATTTTATGTCAAAATATTATATTATTTTATTTATAAATATGAATGTTAGTATATTTATTTGGGTCTTATGCAAATCCACACTATTGTCCGTATCGTGCCAACATTCAACTGAGAGATTTGCTAACGTTTTAAAGAAAGTGTAACCATATTGCTACCTAAAAAAAAGACATTTTTTTAGAGTGATTTTTTTTTCGAAAATCTTCATTTAGGAAAACCTTGGGTGTATATGCAAAGTCGCCAAATATCATGTTATACGGCCAATACAAAAGTCGTTAACGTTCATGTTTAGAAAACGTGTATGCCATTTGGCTACATCTTTTGATGTGGTAACACTTAACAGCGAGTATTGTGTACATCGACTCTCAAGGGGGGCAGGTTACGAGAACGTAATAGAAAACAAATCCCGTTTTTAAACTGTAATACCCACGTACTTGAAATATGCCCAGCATATTTCTTTTGTTGCGTCGAAATTTGCTAAGACGGTTCTTGTTGAAATCGACTCCAAAGAGGTGGGGTTACGGGATGGCAAAAGATAAATATATCCCATTTTAGTAATTCAAATCCTGCTATCTTTAAATCAAGAGTGGGAGGACTATAAAAATATTTTGAATACAAGTGAATGCTTAGAGCTAAAATTTAAATATCAATCAATAGCTTATAAAAAATACTATACTGTTCCAATTATTGTGCCTTTTTTTTGTATGAGTTCGTACGTGATTATTAGTAATTGAACTACCTCAAACCCGTTATATCTGCCTTTAGTTAGTGTGATAAATCGACTTTGACTATAATTTATTCATTTTAATATATCAGGAGCTCAATTGTGAGACTTTCAGTGGGGCAGCTGTTAATTTCAATTTTGCGTTTTGTGTAAGACGTGTTACTTTTACTTGTTGAACAACGGATATTACTCCGAGGAACCATTCTAAAATAAATCGCTCTCAATGAACACACTTCTGTGACTGTGAAATATATAACTATTGCAGTTGCTGCGATCAAATTAAGTGTTTTAAGAACATTTCAAAATTCTGGATCATTGTCTCCAAAAAGAAAAGAAAAATGTGGGTGCAAGTAGAAAACTACTCTAAGAATTGATAAAATTTTAATAAGTAGCAAAAAAAAAAAAAAAAATCCAAGAAAGACAAGCATAGATCTTTGAAGGGATTTAATGGATAATGGTGTTGTGAAGTGATTACCTCAACTGCACAGGCAAAGTTTCTGAAAGAAGACCTTAATGCAACAAGTTTGAGGAAAAAAACTATTTCTAACTCAGAAAACGATGAAAAAACGATTAGCATGGGCCAAAAAATACCGATCATGAACTGTTAACGACTGGAAGAAGGTGATTTTGAGTGATGAAACATTTATTTGTGCAGGGATACAAATCAAGTGCAGTTAGACTAGGTCAGTGTTTCTCAAAGTTGCAATATTCGTGACCCAATATTCAATCATAATTTTCATCACGCCCTCCTCATACAATAACAATGTATTGAATTCAATAATATTATACTTTCACCTAAAACTACGATACGACTTTAACCTCTTAAGCGCCACCGGCGTATATAAACGTGTCGTAAAGCCGAAGCATTTATTTTGCCGGACGTATATATGTCTGTCCGATGTATGACCTTTTCTGTGAACAGCTATCCATAAATTTATTTTGAAGGATTTGGAATGCCATAAGAGGACCTTGACAGGTTTTACGAATGATTTACTTACTTCAGATTATTTGCTTCTTTATTCCTCCCTGTGGCCACGGTAGCCGAGTGGTATAGGTATCGGACCGTGACTTGCCTTGTCACGAGTTCGAGCCCAGTACCACTAAAGACCCGCCGTGTAGGGCAGCGATGCACGTTAAATATGTCGAGAGCTGAAACGTCCTCCCGTTGGTGTGGTAGTTAGAGAGGGGGGGGTGCCAGCTCGCGTCGTCCACGTCACTTGGCCATGGTTCAAAATTACGTGGTCCGTCGCCAAAAGCCCTCGTGTAGCTGAACAGTGCGACGTTAATATTCAATCAATCAATCAATCTTTATTCCTCCCCCCACCCAATACATCACATATACTCGTCAACGTGGAAAACGGTTGGCATTGGGGAGCGAATCGCGTAACTTTTAATCGACAGTTAAGAGATTAATCATAAATCGTACAAATTATCAAGATAAGTGTTTATTTTTGTTTAAAATTAAATATATGGCAAGACTATGAGGTCACTGATAGTTGAAAAACTTGTTCTTAACTTAGTACTGTTAAATTAATCATAAAATACTTTGTATAACACTGATACATTTATAAATGTAATATATCAGTGTAAACGTGTTTTTTTTTTAATTATTATGTCAATGTTTTTCGTTTGTTTACTTTCAGTAAATTAATAATTTTTTAAAATAATTTTTTGTTTTCAACTTTTCAATATGCTCGCGCCCCCTCGTAGAGTTGACACGCACCCCGAAGGGGGGCGCGCCCCACAGTTTGAGAAACGCTGGACTAGGTGAAGTTGAAACTTTGTTACGAGATCATATCCAACATCGTAAAACAGCCTTCTGATCAGATGTTTGTGTTTTTTTTTCGCAACAAATAGCCCTGGAAGCTTAGTTCCTCTTAAATACGTGGTGAATTCTTTCAAATATATCGGAATGTTATATAGTAGGTTTGTTCCGTTGATGGGGGAAACATTTGATTGAATATTTCAACATGATTTGGACCCTTGTCACAATTCGATATCGGTCCATACTTTTATGCGAAAAATAAAATAAAATTGCTCGTTTGACTTAAAATTGCCCAGACTTAAATCCAATTCAAAACTGATGGCATATTCTCAAGAGTCGTTTAAATAAGATGAATCGCACGACAACAGAGCAATTGATAAAAAGGGCTATACTAGTGTGTTTCCAAGATGATTAAATCAGGAACATGTGTTATTCTAGTGGAGTTGATGTAAAACGGACTGAAAAGATCAGTTCTGCTAAAGGAAGACATACTACGTATACTAATGTATAGATTTTTTAGTCTATTTAAGGTGTGTAATGATAAAAAGCTAAGTCTTTGGAAAGCTAAGACTTTTTTTTTTAAGAAAGACTTTTTCCCCATTTGTCCCAATTAATTCGAACAATATAGAATATATATAGTCATATTATCATGAAATACCCAGAGGAGCAGGCGGATAAGGGAAAGTAAATTATAAAAAAAGGCTTTTAAAAATTATGTTTTAGAGTTTAAGAGGACTTGGTAACCCAAAAATGACTGAGACCACCTATCGTTTTTTTAATTTTTATTTTATCTTATTTTGTGCATTATTATCTTGAGACATCCCTTTTTCATGTCGAAAAGTTAAAAGTTGAATAAAGCTTCCTTTGAAAAAATTTAAATTAACAAATTAGGAAATTCAACCACGCCCCCTTTGTAGAAAAAAAGGCGTAATGATAAAAATTTCTATTTTAGAAAGAGAAATAATAACTATAAAAAAGATGTTATATATAAAGCAGGATATTACCATTTTAATAATGTAATTTTTATTCTTTGTGTAATGTATGCATGTAAAATTTTTGAATTAATACATTTTATATTAATAATTTCATAATTTAAGTTCTTATTTCCCATATAATTTTCATACAAATGTAATACTTTAATATTATGTGGGGGAAAAAACTAACATTTCTGCCATGACGGAAAAAAAAAATTAAAATTTTTCTTGAATTTTCTTGTGTAATTAATACTCTCTAAAAGTTGATTATTTTTGAAAATATATGGGTTGAAAAAATATGAAAATGTATTATTTTAAAGAAAAATATATAAATAATGTTTTTAAGTTTTTTTTAAGTTTATTTAAACTTTTTATAATTATTTTTTCAGAATTTTAAGCTTTAAAGCGCTTTTCCTCAGTTTGTGTTTTTTGATACATTATTGCATTCAAAATGCTACTCCTTTCACAATTATTTACCAATCACTTAAATTTTTCCCTGTATGTTACATACAAATCATGCAACAAAATTAGGAGTCCATTTTGCTGTAAACTATTAGCAATTTTTTTTAAGAAAAATTTTAAAGGTAGGAATAAGCATGCAATATTTTATTTTTTTATCTTCAAAACTAATTAAAATATTGTAAAATCGATCCCTAAAGTTTTTTAGAACATCCATTAAAATATTACAAAAATTTCAGGTCAAAAAATTAATAATTACAAAAGGAGTAGAATTTTAAAATTTTCCAAATTTTCTTCAAAACATTTAAATTTTTAAACTTGTGGGAATAATATATGAAAAATTTCATCTCGTATCATTTTCTTGAATAGAAACATTATATAAAATGTAAGATATAATTTTTAAATACATAAATAAAGAAAGTTGTTCAAAAGGTACCAAGTTCCTTAGACAAAGACACAGTTTTCAAAATAACATAATAGTAAATGTCGTAGAAAGATATTTAAAGGCTTACTTATATGCTTATTTCTGATTCATGCGCATTAAAAATTTAACAATAATAAATAACTTATTTAATTTTAAACTCGTTTTTAAAGTTTAATTCAAACATGTTTTTCCAACTAGCTCGGGTACTGTTATATTTTTAACATTAGGCGTATTATTGCGTGCATTAAATCATTATTTTTTTAAATTTGTGATCTCAAGACTAACAACTTTGTATAAATATGTATTAAAACATGCAGTACACTAAAATTATATTCTCTTGGTTATTGCCAAAAATGTCTTGTTTAACCCTGTATAAGGTAGTGGTTAGCGGCTTACCACCAACTTAATCTTTAAATGCGTATAGGAAGCCCCCCATGATTTAAGCTAACAGCACTTCGGGTGGCTTCACAACGAATTCTCGAATTTGAAGTCGTAAAAGCAAAAAAAGCCCTATTAATTTCCTGAGGAGCAAGTAATCTGTTCAGGATGACACACTGTAACTCAAGTTGGTGATTATATGCTAATTTGACAAAAAAAATCCATACATTGTCGTTTGTGTTGTACATAAGAACAAGACATGACTTCAAACAGGAACTAAACCGGGGGAAAAAAAACATTATTTTGTGTGGTCAAAACGAAAACTGAAACTAAACCGAAAAAATTTCGGTTTATTTCAGTTCGATTTTTCTTCAGGCCCTGTTCATGTACTAACATATGCATATTTTCTAATTTAATATCAGCTACATAATTATCACCATGACCATTATAAGTACAATGTTTTCGAGTGACACAATTGCACGTTCGGTAGGACGCCTGCTTCGTACGCCCTTCGACTAGAGTTTGAATCACGCGAACAATTTTTACCGAAGCCATGCCTATCATCTTCAGCCATTTCAACGACACCAGGACAACTTCACTTCGAGATAGAGGGGGAGAGATAAGAGTTATCCCAGTCCCTTTCAGGTAACAGAAGTAATGTTTCCGATTTCCTGTTTTGATGTTCACTAGTACTTTTCTGTTTCAGTTTCGCGAGAAACTGTTTGTAGAAGGTAGATTTAATTGAGTTGAATAAACTGGAAGCATAGATGATTTTTTAAGAAAAATATCAGTCTAAGTTATATTTTTCGTGTCTCGGTTTGCGATCATCAGTGGATATTTGTAAAGATAATTTAAAATGGACAAACCAGAATCTCATGAATCCAGTTGTCAAATGTGATTTTGAAGATGGATAAGAATGCCAATGCTCGCCGTTCTCTACTTATCGATCATATAGTACATGCTGATTAACTGTATCAATTCACATAGTATATGAAATTAAAATCTTCTAAATTTTGTTTGAATTACATTCTTTGTTTATGAAAGAATTATATTTATGGTACAAATAAGAATATAAATAAAACAAAATTATTCATTTGGAACTGAACCGAAAAACCGTTATCTTTGGTGGAACGAAACCTGAACCTAACCAATATATATTTTTGTTAAGTAGAACCGGAAAGAAAACCGCGTAAGAAAAAATTACATCTCGGAGCTTTACAGCTTGTAATGTCCCACGATGTGTTAAACATTGTTTTCTGAAATTTCTAGAATGTAATGTGTACATATTCCTAAATTTTGAATACAAACTATATGTAATTTATATAATTTATTATTTCTTCAGTATATTTTAATGTTCACAGTTTATATATTTTTGTAAGTATCCTGTAATGCTATATATATAAAAAAACCGTAAGGTGTCCTGCCTTTAAATCACTCTCTTTAGATGGAGGGGAACACGCTTTCCGTGAAAAAAATTGTCTTCAAAATCAAATTAATTCTAAGCAATAAGCTAAAGAGCCAGAAGTATTTTGATGTTAAATTACTAGAGAATACGGTTTTATAAAGTGTTAAAAATTGTTATATATATATAACCATTTATAATTCTAAAGATATAATAAATAATATGTTGCTTTTTATATAAATGAGATACAGGTAAAGAAATAATTATCTAAGAAAAAAAATTTCAAATAAATATATAATTCTATTGTTAATAATTCTTAAAATAAAGAATTGATTTAAACTGAAGTACTCAATAATTTTTACTAAAGTTAGAAAACAACAAATGAATGGCAACAAACAAAAATACATTACCATACAAATAAAATTGCCCTGACATAAATGATATAAAATATGGCGAAGATATATGAAGAGCACAAAACAAATTACTTTCGGTCAGAAATTTCTGGAAGATTCAGCCCTGTTCTATTGACTCTGATGACAGGCGTCACAATCGTGCCCATAAGGTAAGAACTGTCACGAGAACTTCCCGTGCAGACAGACTTTGAGTTTCCCTAATGAGAAAAATTGCCTCAAAGCACACAACTTAGGATACAGAATAATTGATTTTGCACCGAAATAATATCTCTGAACACTCTACAGGAGGGTCTAGCAAGAAAGTGAGACTTTCGAAATACTGTGCCTACTTATCGTCGACTATGTGAATATTTTGTATCACTTTGAGGTGTACTTTTGAAACATTCTATATAATAATGGGATTATGAATATATATAGAAAATACACATTCGGAATGGAGATGTGTGTGTGTGTGTGCTGGCTTACGAAATATCAATTTTTGTGAGGACAAAAGAAAGTTTATCATCCCTATGTTTGATTTCGCATTAATTAAAGTCCAGTCTATTGTAAAGACTTCGTATGAAGTAATTGATTGGTATATGGATTTCCTTTGATTTTTTTTTGCAACTGTTTGCTTTGTAGGGAGAAGATGCACGTCAATTGACAAAAATTTTTAAAAAAATCAAATCTAAATTTACCAGCCTAAATTATTCTTTATATTCTTTTTTATAACCTCACAAAATTTGAAAACTCAAAACTTAAAAAGCGCATAATTTTTTTACTTTTTGTTCGTTT
>BMAV01023050.1:106625-177874 GCA_019973955.1 Trichonephila inaurata madagascariensis | reverse complement strand
AAATTTTTAGTGTTAGAGACAAAAAAAAAAAAAAATTTAAAAAAAAAAACGAGGAGAGTTACAATTTTTTGATCATTTTTTCACTTTTTAAATTTCTAATGTTATCTTGGTTTTAAAAGGATTTCCCCCCCTCCCCATTATTCCACATTGGGTCCGCGTGAAATAACTTACATATATATGCAGCCCAGCAGAAAAAAAGGTTGAGTACCCCTGCTCTAACTGGTACCTTAAAAATGGTTTTTATCACTATTTATTTTCTTCTAATCTTAAATTCTGGTATTTTGAACATAACATAGAGTTCGGTGGTGTTCGTCATTTATCTAAATTTAACTCGTAATTATCGTATTTAATAAAACTGAAAAATAATTGTGGAATAAACTGAGAAAGTCTCTTAAGCATCCAAAATTTCCGTCCCCATCTTTTGGGATAAAATGTAGTTCGGAAATAAGAATAATATTAAAACTAGTTCTGGCGAATATTGTAGAAATCAGTGCCATGATTCAATATGTTTAAGACTCATTAAAAGTGGAAATTCCGATTGCTAATTGAAGCGTTTTCTGTTTTAGAAATTTTTGTTGTGTCCAAAATAACTGACTTAATTTTCTATTTACGCATTGAATGAATCAAATCTAAGAGTTTCCGAATTGGTTTTTTTAATTAGCTCACTCGAAGTTCCTTCACAAATTGATTTCTTAAGAGAAATTAAAATGTTCTTTTTTTCCCCTTTTAATTTGAAAGACAATCTAATTCGTGTTGTGTACAGATGAAAAAATATTACAAAATATTGAATTCGGTTGCGTAGCTCCCAAGAATAATTTCTTCACTTAAGACAGCAACTTTTTAGTTATTTATTAAATAAACTTAAGTTACATTCAACATTTCAGAATTTTTTTGAAGTAGAATCTTTTCGTGAGGAAATGTTTATTTATTAAGCACTCGACAGGAGCTATAAAAGGAGAACTGTCCTCCCTAAAGGAGGATGGTTGGTCACTTATCCTTACCCACATATAGAAATAGTTTAATTCTGCTCTGTAGTCATAAACATATTTACGAAATGTATAGCTGAAGCATGTGTGCAACTTGTATATTTTATTAAGAAGTAACCATCAAAACCATTTTATTTTCTGACATTAAATTTTTTTCCTTCTTCATTTTAGTTTCAAACTGCTTTCAAGTTAATTTATTTGATTATTTAATTTTGTACTAACAAATTATTTGCTTAAACGTAATTGTATTTTTTAGCGTGTACAAACCATACATTTTCCAAATGAATTCAGACAATAATCATAAAGTTGTACACTAATCGTACACATCACTCGGGCCAACAGAACCCGACATGGGACAAAGAACAATGATCGTACATATCATTAATCCTCAATCGGCCACAAGGAACATCTTCCATCTATCTGAAAGGGGAAAAAATGTCATTGAAATTATTAAATGAAATTGAGAAATAAATATATAAATTTAAATACTTTTATTTTTTAAACTAAGGTTAATGTAACTTATATAAAATATTTAATACTTACGCACTTAAATCTAGGAGCACACGTGGAGCAATCAGCATCTTCCATTCTGGTAGCATTTTTTCGCATTCGTCTCCTGTGGGGAAAAAAAAAAGATACAAAATCATAATTTTCTGGGATCATCTTTTGCAGGATTTTGATTTTTCCAGTTCATGCGGTAATATTGAATATATTTAAATACTTTTATTAGTTGATCTTTCCGTAAATTTAAAGTATAATAATTTGATAATAATCACATTATCTCGATAATTTATGTTTATGGTTATTCTAGCCACGGCATCTTCTCCCTATTCGAGTCATAGTCTCTCGAGTGCGGAACCCATGGAGTTTGATAGTCAGTGGGGTTTTTTTTTGGACGATGGGAGGGCAAATAAACATTCAAAAGTATATAGAAAATAAATTTTCAAAACCCCTCCTTAGGTAGTTGTTTGTCACCCATCCGGTATAGTGATTAGCGACACTGACTATTTGCAGTAGGGCCTGGATTTAAATCCTGGAGAAGACATGGATGCTTGTAAATGTATAGTACCTTTGCGGCATGGGGGTACTCTAAAAAGCCGGCGGTAAGTCCTCTCGTGAGATTGGTGGAAGGGGAAGATAGGTGACAGGCTCCTGACCCTCCCAGGATGTTCTTCCTCTAAATTGGGGTGGAAGCAAGCTAAATCGTGCTGTCACCTGTATGATGCTCAAGGCTACGGAAAGACAGGGTCATTAGAAATTTCAATCTGTTTCAGCTCGGGCACTTTCCTACCTTCCCTTTGGGGGAAAGGGGCACAACAATCAAAGTATTTTGCTTTAATAAAAAGTGGGTGGAATTTTAAGCGTGTAAAACGAGAGGATTGCGGAGATTCATTTTACAACAATTGTCACTACCAGCATTGACAGCAGTAAAGCGACTACTAAATGCCTCGAAGGGGAACTCTTCATTCCAATTCTTTAAGGAACAAATGGCGTATATTTGTGAAATGACAATGAGAAATGAGTAAATCAAATCATATACACAAGCAAGAAAGTCAACAGTTTTCCAAAAACATTGTGCATTACATCGATTTCATAGATATACGTATGATAATATAGTAGGTCTCGTTAATTCGATCTCGATAATCTGACAGTCCGAAAACTCGTTCACACCCTTGCAAGTCGGAAAAACTACGTACAGACCCTTAAGGGGAGTTGGAAACCTCTTTCTCTCTCTCTATACTGACAATGTTAAATTGGCTGTTTTCGATGTACCTTTTCTCAAAATCTGTTATATGTACATGCTTGAAATTTTTCATGCAATTAAAGTATACCTTTTTCATTATACTGAAATAAGTTTTTATCAAATCTTGAATTTTTTAATAATTTATGAAATATTTTATGAAACATTGCGAAATTTGACCCATTTTTCTCATAAACAATTTGTAAAAAATAAATTTTTGAGTTTTTTACAAAAAGCTCATTTCAGTATATATTAGCCTTCATTATAAATATATCACAAAAAATTTACATACTTGTGAACAGTAGTTTCTCAGAAAAGGTACATCGAACATCAAAATTTACATTTTGAGATAAATTGATTTTAAGGTATACAGTGAGGCTCCAGTGTAATGTATCCTAATCGGCTAGTAAATAAAAAAATAAAAGGCTCAATTCCCAATATACGTGTTTTGGTTTATATCAGACGGTCATTTTTTAAGCAAAAACGAAGTACTTTGTTTACATTTTTCGCCATTCAAACGGGCGTAGCCCAGTTTCAACGATTATTTAAAAATAGGTTCTAAGGGCTTCTAATTACCCTAGAGATTAAAGTAAGGTATTTTTAGAAATGTTAAAATCTATACAATTTGAAAATGTAAAAATCTCAAACTGTCACACAAATAAGATTTTGGAATTCCAACTACTCTTAAAGGTTATTTCGCAATACGGAAGACAAGACGTTACGCATTTCTTTAAAAGGAAAGTAGCCAGTTTTTGAAAAATCGGCTTCATTAAACTTTCATAAAGTATTTTTTTTAGGTGTGTCTCTCTCTCTGATCAGGTAAATTACTGTATACTTTATATTTATTAATTTTCTTTTTCTTGTAATAAATGCTCTCTTGCTTAAGGGTATTTTGGGACAGTTTATTTTCTGTGGTATTCTCAAGCAAACAAGTGCAGTACAATATTTTTTTAGGTAACGCTCGTACTTATTCTTTTTTAATCCCTTCTCGATAACCCGGAAGTTTCTCTAACTCGGCCACCCTTCGGGCTACATTAGGCCGAGTTTTGGGACTCTGCTGTAGTACTGTACATAATTATGTATAAGATTTACAAGAAAGAAAAAAAAATTGAAGTACAAAACAATTCAATAAAATAAAATAAAAATGAAAGTAAGATGTTTTTTTCCCCTTCCATGGAAATTCACTGGGTAACACAGTGGTCTATTGATACCTAATTTAGAAACCTTGCCTTGAAAAAATAAAAAAAAAAAAAAAATGTTTGAAATCCCTAATTTTATTATGAAATTTGATACTAGTTATCAATTAATAAAAAGGAATTTATTTGAATATTCCTTAAGCAAATGGGCAATTAAATTTTGACAATAAAAAAAATTTATCATAAAATTTGTATAAACTAACGCATTTTAAAGATCGCGTTTTATTTAGAACGAAAATTTAAAAAAAGGGAAAAAATTACACATTCTAATTAAACATGTATTAAAAAATTCTTTGGTTATTCGTATATAGTATAGACTGAATAATCTTTCCTGAATAAATAAAAAGTTCTCATATCGTTTCAAAATTAAATTATTTCGTTTTGTTCGTATACCATTCGAGTGTTAGTGATGAAATTGTGAGGCTCTAAGTCATTGAGTTAAAGGATCGAATCCTAATTCCCACAGATCTTTGAGAAAATCAAGACTGGAAAATCCAATTGTATTCAAAGTCCTTCTTCTACCTCGTTTTTAAAGCATTTAAGGGAATTGTTAAAAATTTACACCCTTTTTATTATTACCGATTACCCAAAAATATAATAACCCTATGGTTTTTTATAAGTTTCACCAAAAAGAAAAAGAAAGTTGTACTTATTATTTATATAAATGAAATTATGTATATAATGGTATCCGTAAATAATGTATAAATGTAACATAATGTATAAATGTATAATCCGTATTGTTACGTAGGTCAGGGTTTGAAGGATTTTATACAATCTGTCAGAGACAGCAAGACAGTTCATTAGGAGCGATGAAAATTTATTGTCGAAAAACAATCCTATATTCGCAGAATAAATTTAATAAGGCCTTTCACACCTTCTACGGCGTTCAGACACTACTATCAGTGTCCAAAATGCAAGTATGTAAAATATTATTTGCAAGCACTCGCTCGTCCTACACAGCAGCCGAAATAATAACTAATCGCTGATCGACTCTTCATGGTCAAATCAATACTACTCTTCAACGGTCTAAACAAGACTAACTCAGTTTCGGCGAGTGACTCCTTATGTATACGCCTCAAGGATCTTTCGAGAAAGATCCGCTTGCGTTATAGATCGTGATATTAATAGATTTCTCCCGTAATTTCCAGAAGAATACATAAGGGGTTGCGAACTCACCAACATGGTCACCAAATCAAAATGGTCGCCAAAAATGATACTAACTTGGCTCTTTCGCCCAGATTTCGCTCTTTCCATTGAATAGCCATTGTAATGTAAGGAATATTACAATTTTAACATAAAATAAATACAACATAGACATATATTGACATAGACAATATTGTTATATTAATACAATATAAACGCTTTAACATCCAGATATAAATTATTTACATTATTTTTCTTTACACAAAATTCACAACAATGTGTATTTTTCTACAAAATTTTAATGTAGTTATAATTTGCGCATACGTACCAGGCATGGGTAAAATGTCACAGTATCCAGCAAGGAATATTCCGTGACAGCATTCATACATTTGGCACTTCATGAATCCGCACCATTCTCCAGCAGCTGAAATCTTGGAAGACACACAGGTTAGTTAGAAAACACCACTTTTTACGCGAAAATTCTATTATTCCATATGGATACTTTAAAAATTATTAAAAGTTTTCAAATTTAATCACAAGTACGCTTTTTTAGTCGAATCAAGACAGACTTGTGAGGTGTGAAATGGTCCGGTGTGACACGGCGGAAATTACACCACACTTCGTTACAGAGACAATTTACAGTTAGTGGCTTCTCCAGGTGCATGTATATTTGAAAAATTAGTATAAGGAGTGTACTTTTTTAACATCATTCTGGTTACAAATGCGACATGTGTATCGGGCTTTAACAGAAAAAGTTCCGAAATACACATCTTGCCTTTTCCAACTTCAGTGAAGTTGCTTTTTCAGCATTTGTAGAATTAAATCGGAAAAAAAAAAAAAAAAAGAAACGGACTATTGGACGTGGAACTGCATCTCACAAAGGGAAGGCACGACTAAGGAAATTCATTTGAGGATGAGACTTCGAGTAATAGCAATACTCATTTAGGGTGATCATTTAGCACCGAATGGCCGGTCAATTCGGAGAAAAAAGCCTTCGAGATTCATGCTTAGCTTTTATACAATTAAATTTCAATTATTGCCAGCGATGCAATGGCTTGATTGGTAGAATACCTTTTTACCACGCGACCGTCCAAGGTTCGAGTAGTGTGCAAACGATTTTTTTGTTTTATTTTTAAATTCATTTAATTATTTTTACAATTGCATAAATCTATTGAAAAAAGGTTTATTAAATATTAAATGATATTTTAGATAATTATTTTGTATTTTGAAAAGTAAAATAATCACTGTAATTATATAAATATAATTATTAATAAAATATAATAAAAATATATGATGATAAATATTAAATGATATTTTATAAAACAAATAGTTACAAATAGCTTTATAATATGAAATACAATGTATTATAAACAAAATATTATTAAAAATGTATAGTAATATATAAAATATATTACATAATAATTATTCATAAAAAAGTATTGTACAATAATAAATATAAAAATAAAATATATCTTATATTATATATTATTAATTTAATTGTCTTGTAATAATATATAAGTATTTAATAAGTCCTAACTAAATTTATTTAATTATAAAAATAATTAAATGAATATAAAAATAAAACAAACAAATCGTTTACGCGACTTGAATCTTAGATTGTCACGTGGTAAACAGGTACTCTACCAATCAAGCCATTGTATCGCTGGCGATAATTGAAATTTAATTGTATAAAAGTTAAACATGAATTTCGAAGGCTATTTTCTCCGAATTGACTGGCCATTCGGCGCTATTACATCGGAGGTTGAACACCCTAAAGGAGTACTACTAGTACACAAAGTCTCGTAACCAAATGAATTTCTTTAGTCGTGCCCTCCCTTGTCAGATTAAAATTAACAGCCTGGGGACCAAATAATGGAGGACTCAACATTACGAAAATTATAGTATACGTATGTTTGTACACTGGTTTAGGATACGTATGTTGGGAAACACTGGTTTAAAGTAAATATTGAGAAGATATCGGAAAATCCAAGACATTAGAATAACGAAATTTATAAAAATTAAATTTAATATCTACATCCAAATGTGATTTAACAACTTCCTCGATTTTCTTGGTAGTTTGATAAAAGTCAACTGACAACTTTTTGAAATTTAATGCAATATTCAAAAATAAACTGATTATTACATGATTTTTTCTCTATTTTTTTTTTCAGAATTTTCATATATTTTCTAGTTTTACCTTCTTCTAGATTACACGTATTTTTTGTTGTTGTAAGCCCAAAAGAAATATGTTAAAAAGAATCGGAAAATTAAATTTAAGGTACAAATGAAACATATTTGTATCCAGTTACAAATAAAAAATACAGTCGACCCTCTACTTGACGAACCTCTATTTTCTGAATAATTCTATTTAGCGAACCTTTCCTGGAACCAACCTGGAAACTCTATTGAAAGATGAATCTCTATTCAATCAATTTTTTACACATAACGGACTTTTTTTCAGGATTTAGCGATTTTTTAAAATAGAGGTCCGACTGTATTTAATAATCTAGATATATATTATAAATGCGAAAGTTTTTTTGTGAGGATGTTTGTCCGTCTTTTATGCAAAAACAACTGAATGGATTTTAATGAAACTTTACAGTAATATAGCTTATACATCAGAATAACACATAGGCTATAATTTATAAAGATATTATGTGAAGTGTCCAAAACATAACTATATTTATCAAGTAAGTTGGAAAAAATTCTGCCATCTGCAAGCATTTCTGGCGTGAGCTGCAAAAAAGGCCACGACAGTATATATCTATATTTTATTTGTGAAGAAACACTTTTGTTTTGGCTACGCAAGGCGCTCGCTTCTAATTAATTCCTGTGATCAGTATAACCCAAATTCTTTTTTCGCTATGTTTTTAATCGAATCGCCATTATAATTTAAGAAACGGCGTTGCTTGCGAATATTACAATTTTAACATAAAATAAATACAATATAAAGTATAATATTAATGTACTACACTTTCAGATGTAAATTATTTACACTATTTTAAGCGTTCATTACACAAAACTTTTAACACTGTGTTACTTTTGCTGAGCAGAGATCAGCTTAAGGAGGTATTTTCAAAAATCGACCCTCAAGAGTTTTACGGGGCGTTATATATATAAAAAAAATCCTTTTTATTTGCTATTAGATCTACATACTTAAAATTTAACGAAGGGGTTTTTTTTTTTCTTTTTTTGTTCAGCTGAGATATGCAAAAAGCTTTTTTTTTGTTTAATTTGCAATTCACGTAAAATTAACTCATTAAAAACTTCTTTATCCTTCAATCTGTGTTGTTTAATTTTTCAGTTCACCCGTGCGAAGAACGGGTATACCAGCTAGTACTCTATAAAAACTTAAAATTTAACTTTTATATGAAACCCCTGAGGTATACTTTCTCATCTTGTAATAAAGTTTTCATGATTATTTATTTAGAAATAAGAAAAAAGAATAAAAAAAAGTTTTATTGATTTTTTTAAATTTTAGGAAGGATACCGAAACATGCACACTATTAAAAATAAATTATTTCACAGGAAAGAGAGAGTGATATAGAGGAAAAGATATATATAAGAATTATAGAGGAAAATATATAATCCTTTGAAAAAATAATAAAGAGATCAGCAATAATGAACGGAAAATGACTTAATTTAGAAAATCTGTTGTGTAAAAAATAATTCATTCCAATCTTTATCCCAAACACGTAACATTCCTTTCTTCTTAAATTTCTTTACTTGGTTAGAAATTCCTTAAAACAAAACATTAAAATTTTAAAGAATATTACATTATGAAGATGATAAATTAACATTTAAAATATAGAATACATATCATATAACTCTAATGGTACGTTTTATTCGCTATTGTGCGTTTATATAGTATAATTCGCAAGAAAGGTTGTTCCTCAATGTTTGTCGATTTCACGTCCTAAATTCTAAAATTAAACTTACTTTTGTTAAAATAAGTCACATTTAAGTCATTTAAATTTTATATTTAAAAATTCGGTAAAAAAAAGGGTTATGAAATCAGCGCATATTTACAATTCCTTCGATATTTTCTGATAAAGTATTTAAACATTCCCCTTAATCTATACTCACATAAAACTAGAATTATTAAAAAAACACAGTTGAGTAAAATTTGAAAATAACCCCCTATAGTTATATACTTACTTCTTGAGATTTATACAGCACAACAACAGCTAAGAGAGAATAGAATGGAATCATTATTGTATGCATTAAATGAACTGATTTTGACAAACTTATTCGAATATCGATTTCCACATTTGAATTAATTTAGAATCAATTTCCACACTTGTTTACGAAGGAAGTAAAAGTTTATTGTTTCTCAAGACATATGACTAAATTTAAGATCATTAGCACACATATTCTAGAAAGAATTAGACGAAAAATTGTATAACATCATTGAGATCTATTGTTATGATGTCTGTTGCTATACAAAAAAAAAAGCAATTCCTTACGAAATATCTTTAAATTAAACAGAAATATTCTGAGAAATCAATGAAATTATTGAACTGAGGTAACTAATGTAGAGTAAATAATTTAGGTATAATAATTTTCCGAATAATCTCCAGAAGCCAATTTTTTTTTCAACAAAATATTTAAGATATCCCACTACGTTCGGAACCGTGATTTTGCAAAAGCCTATAAATGGATAATATTTATGATATTTAGTGTCACTTGGATTAGAAAATGTACATAAAATTGTTTTAAGAATAACATTACAATAAAAAATTATTTAAGTCCAATATTCTGACAAAAAATGAACATAGAAGGACCCATTTTCAAAATATTCTCCTTTTGTAAAAAATGCTTCTATTATATTAATATTTAGCCTGTATACAGCTCAGACATCTATACAGAGGCTCAACTAGTGTGACGTTCTCGCGTCTTTCTGTTTAAACGACCCTATTTTTTTGACGGCCAGATTAAGGGGCAAAACTTTCCAACCCAATACCAAGAAGAGAAATCGAATATGAAAAAGGGAGATATACTATAAAAGGAGAGCGTGGCAAACCTAGATATAGGTAGCAGGCCAGAGATTGTATTTGGAATTATTCTGATCGATAGCTTGACAAATTTTTAGTGTGGAATCTTGAGGATCAAGAATTAGCTACCTTGGGGATCAAGAATCTTCAAAAAAAAAGTTTATAGATAATATTCTTAGGTAAAGGGGCCCAGAACTGAAAAGGTAATATTAGATATAAGTAATTAGATAACAGGATTATTTAGGAAAATTGAGATAGAGGATCTAGTTGCGTGATCGACTTAAATACGTGATTTAATTTGGGCTTGACTCTCACTCAAATTAAATTTGTAAATTTTAAAAAAACAAGTATTATAAGTTACTTTAATAAAAGTTGTATTAAGAATTATGTCTCATCATTTTGATAATCCCACCCTCTAGCTTACCAAACCCGGAAAGACTTTACCAGGATGACTATGTCTCAATGGGGGAACGTATTTAATTCGGGGTTAGGAAATGTAGGGGGAAAATACGATTCTACCTGAAATGTACTTTTCAGGGTCGGGGAATGTTGCAGATTTACGGTGCATCGATAACAATATACAGTTACTTGAAATCCCAAAATAACGTCATGTGCTTACTTAAAAAATCATCCGGGGGGGAAGATTGGTATTCGATATTTGCGTTTTTAGTGCAAAAAACAGCCACGGATTTTGCGCAGCTCAAACGAATTAGGAAAAACTTTTCCCGCGATCAAAAATAAAAAAAAACTACAGTCGGAGTTTTTTGCATCACAGCAGGGAAGAAATCGGGGGCGACTGATTTTGTATATAGATTACTAAAAAAGAGAGAAGTTTAGAATTAGGGAAAGTCCCAACGCTTATGGATCATATTTTAGTTCGACTCGAACCACAGGTACAGGACTATGTGGGTTAGAAATCCACAAAAAAAGATACAACTTTTTTTGAAGTCCTGGCTAAATTCGAAGAGAGATATTCTGAAATTACAAAGGGGGTTTTCAGAACCATAATATAGAAAGAGAGGTCAAAATGGGATAGGGTGCCTAATTTGAAGCTAATGGTAGAAACTGGAGGAAATTGGAAATAAGGGGTAGACCAAAAAACAGAAATGAGTAATGAAAATTTAAAATCAAGATAAATGTTGGAAATTATAAAAGTTAAAATTTAAGATTAAAACGAAAAGAAAATTAAAGTCAAGATAGTATTGGAAATTATAAAAGTTAAAATGAAGATTTAAGATTAAAATTTAAATAAAACTCAAAAACGAAGAAATTTAGAAATAGAGATTTAGAAAGTAATTTATTAAGGGCATTGAGAACCCTTATAAAAACGTTTTTTTTTCTTAGGGGGGGTGACGTCTCTCCCTCTTTTCTGATTAACATGACCCTATGTTCTTGCGGGCCCCGATTAATGGGAAAACTTTCCCAAACCCCAAAACCAAAAAAAAACGGATCGAATATGTAAATGGGTATACTATAAAAAAGCGTGGCAAACCTAGATATAGCGTAGCAGGCTCAGAGATTGTATTGTGGAATTATTCTGATCGATAGCGTGACAAAGTTTAGTGTGGAATCTTGAGGATCAAGAATTAGCTACCTTGCGGATCAAGAATCTTCATATATAAAGTTTATAGATAATATTCTCTAGGTCAAGGGACCAGAACTGGAAAAGGTAATATTAGATATAAGTAATTAGATAACAGGATTATTTAGGATAATTGAGATAGAGGATCTAGTTGCGTGATCTGACTTAAATACGTGATTTAATTTGGGCTTGACTCTCACTCTAATTAAATTTGTCAATTTAGAACTTAAGTATTATAAGTTACTCTTAATAAAAGTTGTATTAAGAATTATGTCTCATCATTTTGATAATCCCACACCTCTAGCTTACGCGGAACCGGCAAGACATGGTCATCACAGGATGACTATGTCTCATAGAATTTTTGAAATATATAACTTAGAATGGGTTTATCCATGTTTTACGATGTTTTTCCATGGGTTGTAACTCTGAAAATAATGTGAATTTTTCAAAACTCATAGTTGAGCCTCTGTACAGAGGTCTGAGCTATATACAGGCAAAATATTATTAAAATAGAAGCATTTTTCACAAAAGGAGAATATTTTGAAAAAAACGTTATTCTAAGTTCATTTTTGGCCGAAATATTGTATTTAAATAATTATTTTTTTTTTTGTCAAAATGTCCTTAAACAATTTTACATATGAATTCTAATCTATGTGACACTAAATATCATGAAAATTATCCATTTATGCGCTTTTTTAAAATCATGGTTCCGAACGTAATCGGATACCTTAAGCTAATAAGAGTAAATCTGAAAGTTTTCAAAAAACTACTATGGTAATCGACTTTTACCTACAAATCACAAAGCAATTGGAAGGTCTTAAATAATTAAAATGAGTTATTTTTACACACATGATGCTGGTATCTATATAGAGGGGTGGTACACCGAATTTGACTGACAAATTCAGAGGTGACATCAGCATGGAGACAACAAATCCTCTTAGAACACGATGTCGCATACCACGTTTAGTCGGAGTAATTCGCAAAAACAGTTATGAAAGAATTGGAATGAAAAAGGGGCTATTAAGAAATACATTTATTTAGACGTAAAGCATGATTTTAATACGAACAATGCATCACAGCTTAAAAACAGAAATGGAACGAAAGGTGATTGTTACAGGAATTGTTAGGACTTCTAGTTCCACTTCATTTTTTGGTGGGCGAAACCACGAACTGAATTCTTAACTGAAACTTTTACGAAAATGAATTATGGGTTTTTTCCCCATCCAGAATGCAATGGAACACAAGGAGCATCGAACATTTTAAGTAATAATTTAATTGTAACTCCAATTGTAATTTAATTGTAACTCTAATTGTGATTTAATTGTAACTCTAATTGCAATTTAATTGTAATCTCTATGCTTTTATTTAATCATAACTTGTAACTATAAATGTCTATTAAATTTTATACAGTCTAAACAGAGACTGATTATTGCTGAAAAATTGCGATTATACTTTCTTGTTTTCCAGAATTCTAGAAAAACGTGTACTCGGACCCCAAACAATGTCGAATCTAGCTGCGAAGAAAAGGTAAGCTTTTACCTTAATTATTGTTTTAATAACGTCTTCATTGCTAGATGTGACCGCGGTAGCCTAGTGGCCAAGATAACGGACTCGTGGCAGGCATGTCGTGAGTTCGAGCCTAGTGCCACTGAAGACTCGCCGTGTAGGGAGGGGAGTGATGCACGCTAAATCTTTCGAGAATTCAAACGTCATCCTGTTGGTGTTGTGTGTAGTTAAAAGAACGGGGTGCCAGCTCAGATGTCGTTTTCGTCACTTGACCATGGTTCAAAATTGCGAGGTCCGTCACCAAAAGCTCTTGTGTAGCTGAACAGTGCGACGTTAATATTCACTTTCTTACTCACTTACCGTAAAATCTGGCGTATAACGCGCACTTTTAATACAAACAATAAGATGGAAATTTAGGGGTGCACGTTATACGCCGAGTATAAAAGTGAGAGCTTTAAAAATAAAAATAGAGATGATTATAAAAAAATAGACTTCTACATATATCGAAATACTGTTTATTTAAAGGAAATGACATGCCTTATACGGACTCCAGTTGTAGTTCCAGAAGTATACTAATTTTTCTAAAGCTTGGAACAATACCTCGAATAATTGATTTAAAAACATAAAAGCGTTACACAAGTATATTTCAGGTTTCTTTGTAAAAGAGGTGGTGCTCGTTGTACGGCGAATATGCAAACACATTAAAAAATATAGCTTGAAAGTATGGGTGTGTGTTATACGGCTCCTCCCGTAATTTATTGATATATATATATATAATTTAACAGGAATTGTTCGAAAATGCAGCCGCGTAAGTCTTAGCACACACGACATCGATGGACGAAGGATTGTCGGACACGTTCAAACAAATCCAGTTGCATTTCTGATATCGAGCTGTGATGAGTTGATCGTATTGTAAACATGCTTTACGTCTAATAAATGTATTTTTTACCTTTTATTGCTCCTTTTCATTCCCTTATACATCACACCCATCAAAAATGTTTTTGCCAATAACTTTGACTATGTTCAAATTCAAAATAATGTTCAAATTCGTAATTCATTCGTTATCGGATTTCAACAATTCAATTCAATTTTGTTTCGTACAAAAAATGGAATAATTAAGGCTCTTACCTGTCAGAAGTTGAGGCGACTACAATGATACGACCAGTCGGATGGAGGGACAAACACGTTTATTTACAACACAAACAAGACAGACAGGAATACTATATACACTTGAAAACAAGTTACTGCAGCACCGCTGAACTAGAGTTACAACATACTACCCCCCGAATGACCAGGGGGTTCATTCAAAATCTGCTACAATTTCAAAATACTCAGAAAAATATTAAATACACATTACAAGTAATTCACATGCGAATTCAACAGATACAAATTCAAAACAACTACTTAACTAAGAAATCATTCATTAAGTTCAAGGTTATGTAACAATTGTACTGGTCTTTTAATAATTGAATTTTGTGTTTTTATCTTACAAGAACGCATTTTACCACCCCTGCCAAGAAATACATCAACAACTTTACCTAGTTTCCAAAAAGGTCTAGGAAATTTTTCATCATTAATTAGTACAACATCATCAATTTTAAACTCTTTAATTTCGCCTGTAGGTTTTACACAATGAGCCGATTTAAGCATGAAAATATATTCCTTTGACCATTTTGTCTCCAAAACATATATTTAGTAATCTTTCGCGATAATTATACCTTTTAATTAGAATTTTCCTGTTGAACAAGTTAGAATCAAAATTAAGCCTGGCATGTGGTAGACCATTCACTCTACGTCCTAGAATCATATGAGATGGAGTAAGAGGTTCAGGTTCATTAAATTCCCTAAAAATATATGTAAGAGGGCGAGAGTTGAGCACTCCTTCAATTTCAATTAAAAGAGTCTCCAACTCATCGCGAAATAAAGTTGTTCTTCCCACAGTCTTTCGTAAAGCAAGCTTTACTGTTCGAATGAGTCTTTCGTAAAAGCCACCCCACCAGGATGCTCGGTCGATGATAAACTGCCAGTAGATTTTATGGGAAGCGTAGAACGCTTTTCACTGTAGGATCGCTGATAACTTTCCACAAGTTTTTCAATTCAAGTTCGGATCTTTTAAAAGCTTTTGCGTTGTCAGTCAAGATTTTTGAACACAGTCTACGACAACTAATAAAACGTCGAAGTGCTAATAGAAACGTTTCAGTTGTAAGGTTGTTCACTAGCTCTAAGTGAAGAGCTCTCGTAATAGCACAGGTAAATAAAACAATGTAGTGTTTATTCTCGTCTTTTTAATGTAAAGAGGGCCTCCAAAATCCACTCCTACAGAAAATGGAGCTGATTGCTGTACACGAAGAGCTGGTAACGGAGCAGTGACTTGAACACTTGAAGTCGAACTAAATCTTTTGCATAGCACACATTTTTTTAAGATGTTTTTCACAGTCTGCCTCCCCTTAATGAGCCAAAATCAATCTCTAATTTCTCTAGTAGAGTTTCACTAATACCACCGTGAAAAACCTTTTCGTGAGAGTCTCGTATTATTAAATTTACGAAGTAATGCTTGGCCGGTAAAATGATAGGGTGTTTTTGTAAATAAGAAAATTTAGATCTTTGTAATCTTCCACCGACGCGTATCAGTTCATCTGTATCAAGGAAAGCATTAAACTCTAAAATTACTGAAGTTTTGAGTACTAGTTTGCTTGCATGTAAACAATTAACTTCTTCGGCGAAAGCATCTCTCTGTACTATATATAATTGAATCCAAAATTTTTCGGCACCATCCAGATTTCTTCTGTTGTTAATTCGTCGGATCGTTTATTGAATCTATTGCGAACGTTATGCACAAAACGAAACACCCAACTAGTAACTCGCAATAATTTCTGCAGGCTGCTAAATTTGCTTAAATTAATTACTGAGGCTGTGTTTAATTCACAGGGAATGAAAAACACATGTTTTTTGGGATTCACATGGGTCGGTTGAAAAAAAGTCACAATTAAAGTTTTTCGGCCATTTGTTTTCCGGGGCGAAGCCACGGGAGGACCATGCATCCAAAAATTGGCTGTTAATAATTGTCTGGGAGATTTTCCACGAGAAACATAATTCTTGGTTTTTTCTCCCCACTGCAATGATGCCAATCAGACGGATCGGAATTTGTTTGGGTTTTTATTACTCTATTCGAAACAAATTGTTTGTAATTTGAAGCTTTTCCCCTGAATCCAATGGAGAGCAATATAAAGAATAAATTAAAAGGGAAAAAATTTCAAAATGGGGAAATTTTGAATTTTGATGTTAAATATTTCAAAATTTTCGGGGGCTAAAACTCCCCCCCAAAAGTTCAAATCATGGCGGGGTTAATTTTTGGGAGAAAGAGAAACTCGGCTTTTAGCGGTTATAAATCCGTGTAACACCGTCATTCGCAGTGGTTTAAACGAAAATACCACTGCTCCAAATGTTTTGGGACTTGCATCACAAAAATATGTGTACTTGCAAATCCTTACCCTTTATCTAAAGGATAGGGAAAAAATATTTTTTTTTCAATGTTAAGAGTCGTTTGGGAAGACATATTTGAGAGCACCAAGTCTCCCCCTTTGTTCTTTTTAAATCGGTGGGCAATTGTTCATCCCAGCCGAGACCGTATTCCCAAATTTCTTTTCATTAAGCATTTTATTATTAACACAAATGGGGGGAAAAAAAACCTATCGGGGATCAAATATTTTTTTTCTGGTGTTTTTTGAACACAAAACGTTTCGGGAATTTTTTTAAAATTTTTTAAATTTAAATTCCAAAATGGTTGTGCATCTAATTTGAATGTAAAAATTATTTTTTAAATTTCCCAAAAAATTTCTAAAAACCCTTTTAAAAAACGCTCAAAGATTGATTCCCCCTATACCGTTTTTTTCTTATTTAATTTTTTTTTATTCCTTCGAATTAGTTTTTTAAAATTTTTTTAAATTCATATTAGCATCTTTAAGAATTTCTACCCCGTTTTTTTAGAGGGTCGAAAAACTTTTTTTAACGGATTCGGATGAACCGTTGAACAGGTCGTCAACAAAATAAGGAAGTATTCAGCATTTCAAGTTTCTTTTTAACCCTTTCCCTTTTATTTTCGTATATGGAATTTAAACGTCGCAGCAAAATTTAAAAGGGGTCAAGGCAGGGGGACAAAGAGGAAGGTTTCCCAAATCCAACCCCCAAAACCGTCGATTTTTTTTTTGATTATAAAATTTTAAAAATATAATACGGGAAATTTTTAAAAAATATTTTTTATTAAAAAGGGTTAATTTTTTTTTAAAATTTAAAGCTAATTATTTATTCAATAATTAATTTTTACTGTGTTTTGTTCCCAAAATCGATAAAATCAAAGGGGGCAAAATACAAGAATGGTGAACTTTTGGGCCTCGACCCCCGGGAAAAAATTTTCTGTGTGCGCTACCGGCTCCGGGGGCACCCCAAACGGTACACGATTAAAATTTTCCCCCTTTATTTTGTAAGATTTGGATTCCATCATTCGAAAACCAAAAATCTTTTAAAAAGTCGCGATCTTCCTCATTAAATTTCCCAAACGTTAAAAATGCCCCCTTTAATATCAATACAAAACGCATGTTCATTTCCCCCGAAATCGCAAAATTACATCTATTATTGGGATTCAAAGGTGGACCCGCATAAAAAGGGGCCCCATTCAAAGATTTTTTAAACTTTTCTACCTTCGAAGACGCATCAAAAACTATTCGAACTTTCGTCGTTTCTTTATCTTTTCGAACCTCTGCCGAATGAGGAAAAAATAATAAAATTATTTTCGAAATGCGATGAACATTCCTCAACAATATTTTCTTTTAATTTGATCTTTAACAATATTTATATATTCATTTTAAAAACCAAATGTTGTTCCCTTTTATTTTTAGATTTAAATTATCGAGTCTGGGGTTTCGCTATTGCCCAAATTATTTTTTCAAATCGCTTGGTTTATCTTCCCAAAATAATTTTTCCCATACATTCCTTTTTAAATTTTAAATTATTCTCAAAACTCGAAATATAGTCGTTATCGTTATCTGACATACTCTTTTCTGTATCACAAATTCCCATTGATTTAATTTCCAAAATTGGTTAAATTTTCATTTAATTGGGAACAGCATTCTATTTTAAATACCGAAACTTTTTTCTTTTTTAATGTACATCCAGGGGATATTCTACCCGGATTATTGTCCGAAAATTGTATCTATCTCAAACAAAGTTTTTGTTTAATTTTTCCTTTTTACCCGAATGATTTGCCAAAAAAAATTGCGCCCTTATTAACAATGAAATTTTCTCCATTCGATTCGTTTATGTAGACATGTGGATATTTTTAGAGCTAAGCGATTTCTTTAATTTATTCGCGACATCTGAACGGAGTTCGAAATGACATCCGTCAAAAGGCTTTAAAACGTGTTTACAGGGTCATTAAGGTTAACAGAGGGTGATTTCAACCTTATACTTTTTGAATGGGTGTTCTCGAACCGAATGTGTAAACCAATAAATTTTCTTCGCGTTTCACGGGGAATTTCATTTCAGAGGCTACAGTTTTTTTTTAAAAAGCATCTCTGCGAAGTGTTATTTAACAAGAGATTTATATCTTTTTTCTCCGATTTGTTTCCAACAAAGTCCTAACACGTTTCGGGGAAATACTTCGTTGTGGTGGTATTACTTACAGCATGAAATAAATTTTCGTGGGGGTGTACATTGCGGAGAGGGACCACGAACATCTGCGTTTTGAGAGGAGGACCCTGTGTTGAGGGGTTTAGAAAGAAGTATCGCATATCAGGCTCGGGGGACGACCCTTGAATTAACCAAACCTTAGATTTCACGCGCGAAATATATGACCTCCGAGACACCAATAACAAATGCGTTTTCTAGAGATAATTTCCCTTTTCCCCGATTGATTTCGGACAAGAATCGGAACTATGGTCATTTTGTTATCAGTTCCTAAGCAAAATACACACTTATTTACATTGACAACAAATGGAGGTCGTCCCGGGGCATTATAACTATTTTTATTTTTTTTTTTATACGTTGAATCTGCGTTATATTTATTAAACTTACAGTGTTTTATAATTCTGTTTTCGTTATAATAATTTCTAGTTTTTTTTTTGGGGATTGGTTCGTAAAATTAAAATTTTTTATTTAAAATCCTTTTTTTCCAACATTAATTTCTTTTTTTAGAAACCCTAATAAATCAAAATCTTGTTCTCCGTTTGACCATATGATTTTCGGGTAAACTCTAATGAAAAATCCCCCGAGGAATAGTTTTTAAAAATTATTGGATACAAAAAGGGAACTATATAAGTAAAAGGGGGTTTCCCCCATTATTTGTAACCCCGCGAATATGGGTTTCACATTCTGAATATAGTTTTCATGAAACTCAAAATATTTTGATTTTTTTTTAAAGGTTTAAAAATACAAAAATTTTGGGGTTTTGGAATCGAAAAAATTAAATTTTTTTCTAATTGTCAATTATGTTTAATCGATTGTAATTTTTATTTCATTAAAAGAAAACTCAAATTTTGCTATTTCAGTTTCCTGAGTTAAGAAAGGCTTTAAAAAAATTAAATTTCTCAAATACAAATTTGAGTTATTGTGGTGCTCCCTTCCCAATTGGGAAAAATAAATCCTACTTTTTAAAAAAATATTTCCGTCAAATTGTGGAATTTGAGTTGGGGATTTTAAACATAAAAAATTGTTTTCCTTCGAACTTGCATTGGGTGTGTTTCTCCGACCCCGTTTCTATTTTGTTTAATACACTGGTGGGGCAAAACTTAAGCAACAGGTGGGTTTATTATAACTTCACGAAAAAAACATCTGAGAGACATGAAATTCAAAAAGAGGGAAAATATTATGTACGAAAAGGGTTTACGAAAGCATCGGCGCTGAAAAAAGGGAAAACAACGCATACGGGGATGGGGAAAAAAAACAAAAACAAACTTTATTGAACGCATAGTATCGTGACTCATGGTTGTCTATCAACAGGAAGAACAACAAGCAGATGTTCTTTTAAAATGGTATATCCCTCCCCCTTTCTACAATGGTTGCTTCGCACCGTCTCCCCATACTCAAAAAACCGCTGGTGCAACATTTTTTTTGAGGTAAAATGCCCTTTCCCCAATAACGTCTGTTTGAGGGTTTTTGGTTGCTCCCGATGATGTAAACGTGGGGCAAACGTCTCCCCGGGATCCCCCACATGTTCATGGGATTTAAAAAAAGGGGGGCACCTGGTAATCCATTTTAGTGATATCTTCACTTTCCCGCAGCTCTTCAACAGCAAAAAGTGCGATGTGGCCCTCCCCATTTTAAACCCCTAAAAAAAAGTCTGGGCCAATGGCACCTCGGAAAAGGCCCCACATGGGAAGAAGTACCTTCTCCCCTTGAGATCCCGGTTTTCAGACCCCTGTGAAAATGTTTAAGCTCAGTTCCCCGTTCAGCATAATGCCTCCCCAGACAAAAACTCCCCCACCACCGTAACGGTGTTTTTCCTTTATGTTTTGGGGAAAAACCCGGGGCCCCCTCTCTCCAAAAACAAAACGTTGAGAATCCTTCTGGTACTGAACCGACTCTCATCCTAAAAGGGAAAAAGGGCTCCCTTGATCAGTTGTCGGTTTTTTGCTCTCTGGCCCCTTTTTGGGGGCTTTTGGTGGCCAACTTTCAACGGGGGGGGCGTTCGGAACCGGCGAACCAAAGGCCCCCCTTTGGGGAAGGCTGGACGGGAAAGCCGACCTTGTCGACCCCGTTGCTTTCCCCCGGTTTCCCCAACAATGGCGCTTGATGACTACTGTTGCCTCTTTTTGCCTGCGGGGTGATATATTGGCCATCCCCGCAGTTTGTTTGGGGGCCTCGGGCGGCCACCACCAACCTTTCTAACAGCTGTACCTGTGGTTTTGGAACGCTTTCAAGCGCGTGAAACGACACTTTGTTGATTCCGAACTCTGCAGCTACACTGGTGACAGTACGCCCCTCCTCCAGCTTTCCGGATCATTCTTCCACGTGTGAAGTCATCCAGATGATTTCTCTAGCCATATTTCACGAACTGACTCACTGGCACTTGCAGAGAATATGTGAATTGCGTCTCCGTCCTTCATTTCATTCTACTGTTGAGCAGCGCGCCGACATCACGCGTTTTGCGTACGCTCACATTGCTTCTGACGTTTTGTTCCTGATATTTTCATACGCATGACGTTTCTACTGACTTACGTGTTCACTGTACTGATCTCCAGACCTCCTTTTCTGCAATTTCATGGCTATCTGCTAAATTTTTACATTGTTGCTTAAGTTTTGCACACCAGTGTATTTTACTGGCTTGCACTTTACAAGTGATTATTGAATCTCGTTACTCCTGTTTTTTTTTTTCTATTTCCTTTTCTAGGTCTTCCATATTAGTAAGGATCGTGATATCTTTGTCGAAATTCTCGAGCTGTTTTTCTTTATCAATTAATTTTGCTAAAAGTTATTCTATTAAATCGCTTGATGCATTTTCCTTCTCAATTTCAATTTTAATTGAGTTCGATAATTCTGTTGCCGCCCTTCTGACAGATGTTCGAATTTTTTTAGAACTTCGATATCCATTTCGTATAAATTAAATTTTCAAATTCAAAATACTGTTCGCAAGATTTGAACTGCACTCGATTCCGTTCGCAATTTATCTAAAGGTCCCTGGTTCACAATCCCAGGTTTCGGCACCAAAATAATGTTCAAATTCAAATTCAAAGTAATGTTCAAATTCGTAATTCATTAGTTTTCTTTTTTAAAAATTCAATTCGATTTCATTCCATTAAAAATGGAATAAATTCACTCTTACCTGTCAGAAGTTGAGACGACTACAATGATACGACCAGTCGGGATGGAGGGACAAACGTTTATTTACAACCCAAACAAGACAGACAGGACTTGTATGATGAATAGGCACTGGGATAAAACATATCCCTCCGTCCTTTATCTGAGTTGGCGTGGTGTTGCGAGCTTGGATGGAGATGGGGTAGGCGTGGTTTAGAGTTACAACATACAGTGCTTACCGTAAAATTCAGTATGAAGGATATTTTTTGCTCGAACATTCCGATATGTTAAAAAATGATATGTCGACAAAAAAATTTTATTCAATGGAAAAATACCCTTTTAAGATAATAATTAAAAAGATTGTAAGCGTAATTAGCGTATTTTTGTTTGAATTAATAAAACGTTTCATATATTTAAGTTGTAATTTTTTCTTAAATTTTTAGTCCTCCTTTTCGTTGTAAAAAAATAGCCACCTTAAAATAATAATAACTAATTTTTCTACTGTTTTATTGAAAGGTGGTTATCTCAGACAAAATAAAACATCAAAATTTATTTTATAAATACACAATTAAATTACAATAGGAAAGTATAATGCAGACAACACTCCTTCATTGTTGTATGCGTTAATTTTCAAAGGAAGTGCATTCGTGTGATTCTGGAATTTGAGGGAGCGTGTTTTAAAATATCTAGAACAAAACAATGAGCCTTTTAGTGAGTGCTTGATTCTCAAGAATGAAGACAGGCTTTGAGATTTAGCTTTTCTTACCGATACTTTAAGAGATTTAAATAATTTAAATTTAAAATTTACAAGAAAAACATTTGTTTTTTCCAATCTTGATTGATCTTAGTATGTTTGTTGTGAACACACTTTCGATTTTGGAGGGAAAAAAAAGAAACTGATGGACACCTAAGACAACATCACTTTGTTAGCGTCTTCGAGAACAAATGCTAATGCAGATGACTCAGTAAAAATCTACAAATTGAAAAACCACATTAAGAAAGTACTGGGCGTTTAAGGTATCCGACTACGTTTGGAACCGTGATTTTAAAAAAGCGCATAAATTGATAATTTCCATGAAATTTAGTGTCACTTAGATTAGAATACATGTATAAAATTGTTTTAAGAACACTATAACAAAAAAAAATTATTTAAATACAATATTTTGGCAAAAAATTAACTTAGAATAACCTTTTTTCAAAATGTTCTCCATTTATGAAAAAATCATCTAAAATTTTTTTTGTTTTTGTGTGTTTATATAAAGTAAAGACTTCTCCAGAGAGTCTGAACAAGGATTTTTGAAAACTTCATATTATTTTCAGAGTTACTACCAATTTAAATAATTATCGGCGTTTTGTTCTTAAAATTTCTACCTTCTGTTATAGTAAAATAAAAGGATAAACCCACTTCTAAGTTATATATTTCAAAATTCTAGTTCAGCCTCTGTACAGAGATCTGAGTTATATACAGACAAAATATTATTATAATGGAAACATATTTCATAAAAGGAGAATGTTTTGAAAATTGGCAATTCTATGTTCATTTTTTGTCAAAATATTGTACTAAAATAATTTTTTATTGTTATAATATTTTTAAAACAATTTTATATACGTTTTCTAATCTAAGTGACACTAAATATCATAAATGTTACCCATTTTTACGCTTTTACAAAATCACGGTTCCGAACGTAGTCTCTCGGATTCCTTAATAATGATTTAGAATTACATTTTTCTGATTACTCTTTTTTATTTTATAGTTAACCTAATTCATGAAATTGAAAAGAAAATTTGAACGATAAAACTTAAGTTTGTAGTTTTGTCTCATTTATTATATTATTTGTAAATTTAACTTAGACTTGCTATTTGCTTAAAAATTTAATAATAAGCCCATAAATAACATTTTTTAAGTTTTTATATGCTTTTGTTTGTTGGAAAAGTTTAAAGTGGCATGCATAATTTTTTTAATCAGATAGTGGCACTTCCCAAAAGGTTAGCCACCCTGCTTTAAGGTGTTGCTAAGATTACTCCTGACAAAGAGAATATTCCTTTATTTATTACCAAAAAAAAAACAATTTCTTGGTAATATTTCTGCAAATTTATATAATGAAAAATTTAAATTTTATCAACGAATTACTAAAATGTATAATACTTTTTTAAAGCAATTTTTATTAAATGCATTGAATTGACGATCTCTTATTGCACATGGAATAAATTTGCATGTACTTAAGAGTATTTTTTAAAAAAAAAATCTTTCAGGATATTTGCAGGAAAGCCAAAAAACTTTCTTTCTGGTTCTGACAGCTTTGTCAAGTTTTGAACCATTCATTTTTACGTTGGATTCAGAAAGCGTTCATCGATTCTCACGAGACCAGATAAAAAGAAAATAATTATGTTCTAAATTACCCTAATTAAAAGCGCCATTTAAATGAAAGAAAAGAAAATTGACAGTGGCAATTTGTTTGAATTAAGTGCTCTGTTCATTAGGAAGTGTGTGTGAGATTCATTAGTGAATTTAAATGCATGGAGGAATTGAATGAATCAGTCTTCAGATAAAGACCATGTTTTCTTCCTGAAATTTTGGAATTTTCTAGGTAATGAAATTTAATGGATAAGAAATGCCAAAATTTGAATAGGTTGAATTCTAAAACTTACAAGTTCAAGTTTATAGTACCTTTTACGTCTAAAAATTAACTCACATAAGGAAATACTACTCTGCTTTTTATTGTTTTTAAAGTCTACAGTGTTGGACGTTATAGATTAATCTACAAGTGATAAATTTGGAATCAGGGGTTCAATTCCAAATTTAGGTAGGTTTGGAATTAGGTTAAGTTTCCTTTAATGTATGAATTATTAATTTAAGTTCGTTTACACAATGGTAACACATATCGTTAATAAAAATAATGAGCAAAGAACATGGACGGTTTTTCATAGAAACCACATTCTTTCATCGCCTGGCCTCTACTAAAGTTCAGTGGTTGTTAGAGGGCGCTTCTGCTTGGGACAGTCAGTTAAGTTATTGCAAGAGCAGTTACAAGTCAGATTTTACAAAACACGCAATTAATATTCGAAAACAAACGAATGGAAATTAACTTTTTTTAACGCAATGATATTTATTGCTTTAAATAATTAAGAGAAGAGATGCAGCCCATAGAACTTGAAGTTTGCTATGGATACCGGCCAACATAGACATCTTCGGCAATGAGCAGACTGATAACCTTGTTAACTGGTCTATCCGCGTTCCTGTAAAAACAAATCCTCTTGGAAAATATTGGGTTTTTAAAAATTATTATATTGTATAGCTTCCTCCCGAAGAAGATGTGAACATGCAAATTAAGACTTGTATATAAAGTTGAAACTTTCAGGTTAGAAAAGAGAGATAGGCTAGACTGCTAACGGGAGCACTGATTAATTAAACTTGAAGTGAGGCGTAGATATTTAGTAGTGGATATGTAATATTAAAGAGTTGAAAATCTGTCAATTATAGGACTTAAACTAGATTAGGTAGCTAAGAAGTAGAAGCTATTGACTAGACGTAAGTGATCTAATAATTCAGTCTTCTTGTATCTCGCATATGAGGGTAACTCTGAAATTTTTGAGATACGCGTAGACGAGATGTTACAAAACAAAATTAACGGTTTAATTTGAAAATACAAAATATTTTAACACAGTTGACGACTTTTTACAAACTTACTTGTTTACAAACTTGTTATTTAGCGTAGAATAAATTTTTTGGACAGAAAAGAAAATGGAGTTGATGCAAAACATTACCGTGCTATGATTTTCTATGCTTTTTTAAAACTTTTGGGAAAGGGATTCAAAATCAGTTAGCATTTGGGATAAATCTCCATGTTTTACATTCAAATGGTTTAAAGAATTTTGCAGTGGTCACAATTTTCTTCAGGATGAAGAACACACAGGAAAGCCGCGGTCGGTAATAATCCCGTATAAAGTATCTGCCATATAAAAATGTTAATGGATGACAATCGCTGTACCTCTACCAAATGATGCAAAAGGAACTTAACATTGGATCCGCAGCCATATACAAAATTATTCTTGAAGAATTACGCAAGAAAAAAGTAGTTTGCCGTTGGGTTTTCCTTAATCTAACTGAGCACCAAAAAGAGAGCGTGTCAGAATCAGTAAAAAAACCCTTAAATTACTAAATGATGGTGGTCACGGCAACATTTTTAAAATTATAACACGTAATGAAACGTACATGCCGTTTTTTGACTTTCCAACACGTCAAGAAAGCAAAGTATAAGCCTTTGAAGATGATCCCACGCCAACAATGGTGAAAAGACAACGAGCATTGAAAAAAGTAATGTATGCCATTTTCTTCAGAAGTACGGGATTGGTCAAAGCCAGCTAATTGGAAGGACAAAAGACAGAAACAGCAAACTGGTAAGCCATTAAATATCTTCCAGAAATTCTTCAAAAGTTAATGTTAAGGGACCAATGCTTCACCATGACAATATATCTTCCCATTCAGCCGGATAACAGCTGAGTTTCTTGAACAAAAAGAAAATTAAAGTGATCGAGCACTTACCTTATTCTCCGAAACTAGCTATGTGAGACTTTTGGTTATCTTTTAATCTATAAAAGAACTTACGTGGATGTCGTTTTCATTCAGAAGAAGAGATTGATGTGGCTATATATTTGTGGCGGCTGGTCTAGGCATTTCTTTTGTGTCATTTTATCTTGTATCTGGCAACCTACTGGTTCAGTTTCCTCGAGCAGTTACCTGAGGCGATGAACCACAGTAGAGGGTCTCTACATTCTCGAGAGATGAATAAATGTGTGTATATTATCCGATGGTGTTAACTTAAACACGAAAGACACTAATAATTAATAGACCAAATTACATCCATAATGGTGACTCAAAGCAGACGAACACCTTCTTGCGCATTAATTCATCCCTAAAGTTTCGTATGGCAAAAGAAATACAAGTAAGTGCGTTTTAGTCACGCCTTGTTTCTTTTGTGCTAAAATTCTCAATATATATATAATCATTCTAAATATACTTCTTAGCTATCTATTTCTTTCTCAAGGATAATGTATAGCTTCTTATACCTTTCACATTTAATGTATGTTGTATTATTTACATGTAATGTACATTTATGTTTCATTTCTATGATATATTGCTCTCAATTCGCAAGCATTCCCTTCGTAGTCAAGTGGTTTCGGTTCATTTTTATTCTCTGTTCTTCTCCCTGACACCTACCGCTCGTTGTTTTGTTTACAAACATGATGTCACCTACGGGGAAAGATTCTTCTAATGTTGGAAGGATCGCGTTACGCCTTCCAGTGTTTTATGAAATAATGTCGCACTTTGGGTTCGGCAATGTGACAGTGTTTTCGTTTTGAGTCAAATTACTCAAGATGAAACAAAATATGCAGCGCCTCGTTTCTATAAGTTGGATCCGGAAACATTCCCATGTTTCCGATATTATTCGTTCACCTCCGGCTGAAAAGTAAATAAATACGTAACGCTATCAGATTTAATTAGAGAATTTGCAGATTCGGAACACCGTAAAAATAAAAAACTTTTAACCGAATTCATAATTAGGCGACGATAAACCAAGCCACTTGCTACGAAAAGATGAAAGAACTGTCCGGTGGTCAATTGCAAGATGAATTTCTAAAAATTTAGAGTGGTTACAGCGTCTCCCATCCCAAATTAGACTGTACTTTCAGCTTCCTCAGAAACTTTAGATAAATTAGAAGCCGTAATCGCAGACAAGGTAGCAGACATTGCTTTAAGCCCGCCGCGGTTTATTCCGCCACGTCTGCACCTGAACTCAACACATCCGCTGAAAATTCAAGAATTAGCCAAACAAATTGAAGAATTAAAAACTTCAAATATCTCGCATGTCGCGGGTCCCGAAATAAAACCATTCTTTCCGTCGGAAGTCATCGTCGCGCTCTCGCGAAATAGAATAGAACAACAAAACCATGAGGCTATTTGTTTTATCACAAACGTTATCGTGCGAACGCCCGTAACTGTCCCACCTTTGCGACTTCATACATCGCCAATCTCGTGATAGACCTAGCTCTCAGTCGGAAAAGGGTTCAGGAAACATGACTACAAAGGCGTCTTGTGGTCATGTAAATGCAGTGCTCTCTAAAAATGTCGCCTATTTGTTTTTGAATAAACATACTAATCGACGTTATTTAGTTGATTCAGGCGCAGACGTCAGCATTATTCCGAAACCAAACAAAAATATGGTGAAACCAAATAAATTTGAACTTTATGCAGCCAATGATTCTACACAATCAAAAAACTTACACAAAAATAACAAATTACTTAAAGTAGACTTAAATTTATTGCGATCATTTCCTGTGGAATTTCATAATAGCAGATAAAAGAACACAAAGGATTATCGGTTCCGATTTTTTAAATAAGTACGATTAATAACGACATCAAAAACAAGCGTCTTATCGATCCCTGGCAAAATTATCCACAAAAGGAGAACGTTTTACTGGTTCTGAACCTCAGATTAAGACCTTAGCCGCATCACTTGATTCGGAATATTCTGCCATCCTAAAGCCTTACCCTTACTTATGCTGATGCAATAGCCAGAGGTAAACTTACCCCCACTCCAGCTTGGAGAAGCACTTCAATCCAGATTTTAATTGTAACCTAGTAATTTCAACCACCATAGCCAGACTACGTACAAAACACTTTAAAAGGATGAAAATATCCCCTGACGGACAAAGAAGTTATAATACTTGTCCTAACTATATATATATAGCTCTTTCCTAACTATATATTTAATTGTCCTTTTATATCGGCTTAACTCCACAACATAGACCTAAACCCTACGGACCATCAACTTCTTTATTTGTCAAAGGTCGTCGACATAGCAAGATGTTTCGGACGCCTTCGGCGCCATTTGATTTCACTGTATGGACAAGACAACAACAACAAATAATTAACTAAGTAATTGGGATTCTTATATTGTTGTTCAATACGAGTACATATCACATTATATTTTGAGTTGAGGTGAAACAATTAGATAAATTTTTTCTTATTCATTTCCTTTTTAATTCGAACAACAGAAGAATGTTCGTAATTATTTAAATTATATTATAACAAGAAATTAACTGAGATTTGAATTATATTTAGAAATAAATACTTTAGAGTTCAAATAACTATCTTTTTGTATAACTTCCCACAAATAAGTAGATTTTTAATGTAGTAACCAACCATTCAATAGCTATTGTCTTCCATGGATAAAGCAAAAAGGCTTCTAATACAAGTTTCTGATTATTAAATAAAACTAGTACTTCGGATGATGAAAGTGTTTTTTGGACAACAACAACAAAAAAAAAAGTCCAAAATAAAACTGAATATAAGTCATTAACTATAAAGATTTTTTATTCAATTCCTACTATTAGCTCACACTCTCTCTATATTTTTTTATTTATCTTGGTGGAATTTTCAATCGTTAATAAAATACATTTTAAAGTGCTCAACTGAGCTGAAACTTTATATACATGATTATTTTGGATGACAATATAATAATTTAATTCTAATTAATAAAAGTTAATTGATTAAGATTAATTATTGAAAGAATCACAAATACAACCACGCTGGCATAATTTTTGGCGACTTGTGTTAAAACTTGTATGAAAAGGTTTTTTTCTCACGTTTTAAAGCATTCAGTTGAACTGAAATTTTATATACACGATTGTTTTGGATGACAATGCGATACTTTAATGATAATTAGTAAAAATTAATTACCACTTAATGTTGTGATTCTGTCCTATGCATATACATATTTATATTAATTGTAACTATTTCATAAAAAGTAGCTAAAATAAAATTTTCTTTGTGGGGGGATCTAAGTAGGAATTGATTTAAAACTTTTTTTTTATATTACTTGTTTTTAGTAGATTAGTAAACTTGTTTAAAATTCAATCGATTTTAACTCAACGTATATATAATTCAATTCTTCGTACATGCGAATTCACAGAAAATTTGCTTAAAATCTGTCAAAATCTTTGTATTTCCCTATTTGTAGAAATCAACGATTGCTATGTCTGATAAAGCATGTACAATTTTTTTTTTTAATAAATATCCGTTTCTACAACACTGTAAACCAGAATAAACATTCCGTGCTACTCCGGGAACAAATGTATTTTCGGATAAAAATTTAAATAACTGTTTGTTTGTCATTCACAGTTAATCCATTAATGCAAATGTCTCAGACGCAGCACAATGTTTGGAGACAAACATGCCAATAACTTAGTTTGCATTTGTCAAACTTGGATACTCGAGCAAGTAAATTAACTTTCTGCAGAGGGAGTCTTGGCGAGAAAATCCGAATTCTGTTAGAATATTCGGGTAATTAGATTGTTGCTTCGGAAAAGAATATTCTCGAATGTTCAATTCCTTCAATCGAATACGCTGTTAGAATCTTTGTGGTTGATGTTACTTTTCCAGTAAATATTGAATTCTTCAATCAAAGTAGACCTATACATTATTTAAAACACACAATTCTCTTATAAATTCGGTTTTAAAATCCTTCGACGGAAAATTAGCATTTTTGTAAAGTGTTTTTATCTGTTGTCTTATACAATAGACATAGTTAAATTTTACAGAAAATGTTACAGTATCAGTTTGATCAATTGATTAAATTATTACTGATTACATATTGCAGATATACATTAATTTGCACATTTTTTTTATTATTTTGAAAATAAATGTTTGAAGTACTTTATAGACTTCGTATATATGTTAACGTTAAAGTGCATAATTTAGTTATTTCATAAAATAATTATATATGCATTTCATGAAATAACTAGACAAGTCAGTTAAAGTATATAATAGATAAAAAAAATTCATACGTTACATAATTATTCTATGAAATAACTTATGATAGACCGTTAAGTGAAAAATAATCAATTTTAAAACTGTTTTATAAATTAATTGATCATAAATAGCTAAAATCTCTCGAGAAATACGTTTTATCCCTATTGCGGATGATTAATTGATAAATAATAATGAAAATCTGATGATAAAATCGATTATTGGTATCATTAGTTAAAGGAAAAAAGAATATATTGCAGAAATAGTTGCATTCAAATATTATGAAAAAATACATGCTGGTATAAGAAAAACTATTTCTTTACAAAAGAATTGCGTAAATTTTTCAAACAAAAATGTAAGAGAATATTAATTTAAATTTTAAGAAATGCCTTTATTTTCCTTTTCTTTGTTTATTAGAGCAAGGATTGCGTTATGAATTTTAAAATTTGCATTGATATTTTTTTTTGAAACAATTTTTTACTATTACACATTTTTTTACACGAACTCTTTTTAAATCCATGTTCAGTGCCGCAACTTTGAGCTGTTACAAAAGGTCGAAGCGATCAATATTAAGAACTTCTTCAATGGAAATCAATTTTTTCCTATATTGTGGATCTAGAGTATAATTGTTTTTCTATAATTTTTTTCAAGCGGTTCAAAACTGACAAAAAACATGAACCGGTTAAAAAGAACTTTCGGGGTCGTATTTCTTTTAACGATCAAGTAATCGCTATTCTATAAATACCTAATTTAAAATTTTAAAATTTAAAATTTTTATACTTGGTACTTTTTTGGGTTTGTTTTTATGAAATACCTAGATATTCTATGAAATAACTGATTTCACACTTTAACAGTAACATATATATCAAAATTTTTTAAACATTTTTAAAGTGAAAGATAGTTGCCTCGCATACAAATCCCCTAACCTTGGAAAAAAAAATCGCTTGGAAATAATTTTTTTTTAAAAAGTTTGGGGGGCCAAAACCGCATCAGGATATTAATATTTGAATTTTTTTAATGTTTTATTTTAAGGGGATATGGAACGATTTACAAAATTTTCCTTAATTTAATGATTTTCATAATTTTTTGGTTGCTTCTTATATATATGTATTGATTTTTTTTTTTAAAAAACAAAGGGAAAAAAAATTTTGGGAAAAAGCTAATGCTCCTACTAAAATTGACGTACATATATGAAGTTTGATTTACAAGTACGCCAAACTATGTATAACAAAAGTTTGCATGGATTTTGCGATAACATGATTGTTATTCGTACGATGCTTCTTTTTTATGAATGCTTATTAAAAATTCCTTAAAAAATGAGTAAATTCTAAATTCAATTCTTTTTTAAAAATAAGATAGAAAAATGAATTGATAGAAAAAATCTAAACTTTTGTGTTCCAACTTGAACAAGTAAAAAAATTTCCAAGTGTTAGGCAATAAAAAAAATGTTAGCATTTAAACAAAACAAATAATTATTTTATTTTTCCGAGAATAGTCAGTTTAAAGTTTTGATTTGCCATTGGGATGTGAATAAAAACAAACGTAAAAATCACAACCCTGCGTTTTTAAAACTTAGAGCTTTCAAATTTTGTGAGTTCGTAGAAAAGTATATAAAAAATAATTTAGACTAAAAAAATTAGATTTGATTTTTTGACCGAATTTTGTCAAATGAATCGTACTGTGTCCCCTTGAATGAAAAAAATTATATGAATCCTTCAAAGTCAGTGTCAGATTTCAAAATTCCAAATAGTTCATGTTCACGTTCATTTGCTGGGGTGTCTGAATGTATGCAATCATAATGCAGCGAGATTTTCTTCAGAGTATGAAACATAGGTCGACGAACACATGCCGTATACGGATTTCTCTTCTCTCTCTCATCTCCCTCCAGAAAATGGAAAAATAGATTTAATTTCAGATAGGGAAACCGGAAATAAATCTACTGTCTAAAGTTTTCTGTCTTAGTTGTCTGCAGCAGTTCGATTGAAAAATATTCCACTTCTTTTACCCGCTTAGGAGCATTTTCACACTCCCACGATATGTTTGAAAATTACAGAAACTTCTTTTTTTTCAATTAGGCTTATATATTAGTTTTAAATTATGGGTAAATTTTTGAAGAAAAACAACACTCATGGCTTACATACACTGATCGGTTTATATTGGGTATACAGTAAAAATCGCTTAACACGGAACTGAGGGGATTGAAATATATTTTCGTGTTAAAGGATATGGGAAAAAGCAAATATATCCAACTAAATTAAGTCTATTCGAGTAATTTTTATTTAAATAGATATGTACATAGGCATATATTTAATAAAAATGAATGCAACAAAAATATTCACAAGAACTTAATGAGATTTAATACAAAATTTTCAAGTTTTTAGAAAAATAAAACATTTATTTTTGGAAAATAATCTGATACTTACCTTGTTTTGTCTTTTTTAGCATTAAATTGTCAAGAAATTGTTCTATGTCGTATATTTTATTGTTCATTTCACCAATGAAATGTGCTTCTAAATAATTGAGCATACTTTTCTTGATGTTCCTCATTTCGGATGACGTGGGAATAGGAGCTATATTATTCATATCATTTTCTTCATCGGAATCTGCATCAATGATATTTTTTGAGCTATGAACAAAATGTCTTTCATAACTGCGTCTGTACACATATTATCTTCATCCATTTCAACGAATTCTTCCGATGACATAGTAGTACAGTCCGATAATACAGAAACTTTCTCAAACTTCTGCTGTTGTTTTCCGTATTTTGTTCTTTCCCAGAAAGGAAATGTTTTCGTGTTATGCGATTTCCGGTTCGCCTTAAGAGGAAAAATGCATTAAAATACATATAGTTTGTCGGTACCGTTGTATTATATATTTCGTGTTAACAGATATTTCGTCTTAAGCGTTTTCGCATTTAACGTATTTCACTGTATACAGTATTTGGAAAGCATCATATTTAAGAAAAAAGTATTTGGAAAGAAAATATTTCTTAGATTACTTTCTTAGATTACTTAGATTACTTTTACTAGGATAGAGTTAAAAGATATTTGCTTTTCAGAGTATAAAAAGTTTCAGAGTTTTCAGAGTTTTATCGTGATAATTTCCGACAAAATATTCGAAAGATATTAAAAAAAAATATTAAACAATTATACAATTTTTTTGGACAAAAAGTTCGTGAATTTTCCCCAAAAATTAACGAAGGGAAATATTAACAAAAGGGCCCTAACGGCCCTTTGTTAGTCACCTCCCGAAAACTACGCACCACAGAAATCTGCTTACAAGTCCGGGAAAATTTTTGAAAAGTTTTTTTTGGGAATGGAGTTCAAAAGCCGCGTCCTTTTTTAAGGAATATCACCAAACCCGAAAACTCGTTTTTCTCATTCTTAAATTGTGGGTAACGATTTGTCGCACGGATTCACGGTTAATCTGCAGTTCATCAGCTATCATGCACACAGTTAATTGCTGATCTTTAGTGATTAATTTCTTCAATTTCTCAATGTTTTCGTCTCCGATGAAGGTCACCATTTTTCCCCCTACGGGGGGGGGTCGGAAAACACTTTCCTGTTTTTGGGAAAAACGGGCAAAACCCCTGACAAAAATTTCCATGAACAGTGCTTGATTTTTCAAAAAGCAAATTCCAGCATCGCATAAGTTTATTTTGGTGTTTTTGCCGCTTAAAACAAAAACCCTTTAAAAATTTATATTTTGTTCAAATTTATTTTCCTGTGTTTTTAAATTAAGAACCAACGTACCAAACAAAACCCCTTTGTAAAAAATTTGTTTTACCGGGGAAAACAAATTTAAATCTACTGAAAAATGGTAGGGGCTGATGGTCAACACCTGCCACTGTGCATGCGCAGCGTTTTGTTTCGCCAGTGTTGCCAGATTGGCCGTTCTGACTTCATTCATCGAATTTTATTGTGAGAGTTTGTATTTATTTGATTTCGACTCGAGTAACACTCTGTAAGGTGTTTTATTTCTTTATTTAAGAAAATTAGATTTCAGGTTAGTTTGTGGTTAGAATGATTGGCTTATACAAGAAGATTCATTTTGTAAAATTATCAATACTCTTATATAAATACTTTTCAAAATAAATACTATATTTTCTTCTTTTGATACAAAAAATTAGAGAAAGATGTTCAAAACAACTCAGAACTATTATTAAGGAAGTTTAAATTTAGAGATATTTGTTGTTGTTTTTATGTCAACATGAAAAAAATATTTTAATTTGTTCACTAATTTCCTGATGATGTATTAAATACTTTTGCCAATAATTTCTTTCTATTATAATTATTTTCTCAAGTCGAGTAACTAATTAATATTTCCCAGAAATATTGATTTATTCCAAGACACGTTAATGAGTTTTTAATCCCATTCTTGAAATTAATTGAAAATATTTTAAGTGATTGCTAATATGACAAAATTCAAAACTTAACACTTTAAGTCCATTAATATGTTAATATTTGTGAATATCAGTATTCAAATGATCAATAAATTACAGTCCCAGACATTAACATTTAGCGAACCGAATCTTAACTAAAAGAAAATTACATTTAGAAATAGCGGGAAATAATTTTTAATATTACGTAAATGCTATTATTTTTTTTATGTTTCATTAATAAATTGCATCTAATAAATTATTTAAATGCAATAACTTATTGAATATGTATTACAACTACACTTTCATAAATATTGAAAAAGATCATTTGAAACTATAGCAAGAGCTTTGTCTCTTTCTATCTATATATAGATTAGCTATTATCTTTCATTTCTTATCTTCTAAGTTAATACAGATTACTTTGTATTATTATTAAATTTTTTAATTATTATTGGTTTTCCTTATCCAAATTTAAATTATCAGTGTTTAAATCTTTAATAACTCTCATTGAAAATATACAAATGTAATATAAATCAAAATAATGATGTTATAGATTGAATACCCAACAAATCAGAAGGAGTTTAAGTTCTGAAATAGATATCCAGGAACATGAAACTTATTATTATAAAACAAAAGTCTATGGGCCCAAAGGGAGTTGTCACTTTTTCTAAAGCTGTCACTGACTTAGGACTGAGAAGTTGATTTAAGTTTGCTCAACACCGATCATTTAGGGCATTTATCATTTAGGGCAGTGGTCTCCAACCCTCGGTTCGCGGATCGGTACCCGTCCGTGGATCACTGGTCCGCAAAAAACATTAAATTATTTCCATTTTATTTACTGTGGTATATTTTTCTTGGGTTTGGGCAACTTTTTATGAAAATCACTTTATATTCCTTGTTTTCACTTTATATTCTTTTTTGGGGTAGCTATATTTTATTCTGAAGGCACGTTTAACAACAATGGGCTCAATTCATGACATCACATGACAAAGACAAACACGTGTTCTCCATTGAATTCAAAACAAACATTAAACTAATAGTACTTGCTGTTCTATTGGTAAAACTGAGATAAAATTTCAAATTTCATATTTGGATAAAGATGTTTAAATGTTAGAAAAAAAAATTTCTTCAAAAATATTTTTTAAAATTAAAAAAAAAAATCGTATTTTATGCTTATAATTTTAAATAAAATGCATTTTGTTTCCAATGTACTTTTTAAGAGAAAGTTTCTGCAAAGAGTAAAACTTGACCACACCGATGCTCGTGAACTGATTAGCTGGAAACACAAGATAGTTTTTATCGTGTGACTATGACGTCACATGAGTTTTTGAATTGATTGGCTAGAATCACGTGACTTTCACTATCATGTGACTATGACGTCACATGAATATAAAAAAAATATAAACAATCAAAGTCCTCCCCCTCAGCGGGCCGCGGTAAAATTATCCAACGTAGACCGGTCCGCGGCGATAAAAAGGTCAGGGAATACTGATTTAGGGTAATCAGAGAAGTTCAAGGGATATATCGCAGTTTACATATAGCCAATTACCTTTTTTGTGTGAAAGCCTTTAAAGGGAATGCGATATTCTGTGCTAAAGATGGATCCGTTCAAAACTGAACAAAGCACAGTAGTACGATTTTTTTCGACTACTTTTAATCGATCAGTTTCAAAAGTGCATTATCAATTTTGCACAATACTGTAATATTTTTGCGAAATTTCACATAACCATCAAAAGAAAATGCGGCCTTTCCTTGTAACGGGTCTATTCGCTTTCTTCCAACTAATCTACTTGGGGAATAATGGGTCTTTAAATATTATTCTATTGAAAACTTTTCTCCGAAGAAGAAGTCGTGATTATGCAAATCAAGGCTTGTATATAAAGATTAACTTTCAAGCTCGATAGAAGAGAGAGGTTAGAGGCTAACAGGATTGCAAGAGCGCTTCGTAGACAATTTGATTAATATTGAGATTGACGATATTGGGTCAATAAGTTTTTAAAGCGGATTCAGGTCGTTTTGAATTACACTGCTGGCCACCGTAAATGCAACACCCTGAAGGAAGCATGCAAATAACATGAAATTTACAACATGCATTAGCGGAGGTGAGATATGCAAATGATTAAAATTTCAGCGCAGACACACATCACGCGTACCTGTGGCGCCAACTCAAAGCGCTATTTAAGGCTTGGAGATTTCGACGATTTCAAGTTCGGCAATTGTGTTTTTCTTGTGGCTTTTTCAAAAAACGACCAGTTATGTCTCGTAGAAAACAGCGATCAGCTTTTGATCAAGTATCCAAATTCGACAGAGGAAGGATAGTGGCCTACCGAGATTGTAGATTATCTTTCAGGGAAATCGGTAGTCGTGTTGGACGAAACTAAATAACTGTAATGCGGATATTGTGACGGTTGAATGCAGGAGGGTACGACGGACCGACGTGGTCGATCGCATCCCCTCAGTGCAAAACTTAACGTGAGGACAGGCAAATTGTGTGCATGACATTTATGGATCGCTCAGCCACATCACGAACCATAGCACAGCACATTGAGTCTGTAACGCATCATTCAGTGTCTGCGCGTACCATTCGACACCGTTTACAGCAGAGTGGTCTGTCCGCAAGATGTCCATTGCTTGGTCTACCCTTGACGCAGAACCACAGACGTCTCCACGGCCAATGGTGCGATGAAAGAAGGATATGGGCGGCAGAATGGAATGAAGTTGTTTTTACTGACGAGTCACGCATCTGTTTTCAACATCACGATGGTCGGATTCGAGTCTGGAGACACCGTGGAGAGAGGATACTGAACAGCTGCGTTATGCACCTCTACACTGGTCCTGCACCGGATATTGTGGTATGGGGCGGTATTGGATATCACTCTCGCACTCCTCTAGTACGCATTGCCGGTACTTTAAACAGCCAGAGCTACATCTCCGATGTGTTGGAGCCAGTTGTCCTTCCTTACCTTCAGGGCTTGGCCACAGCCATATTTCAACAGGATAATGCACGACCACACGTGGTGCGATTGTCCAAAGGTTCTTCGTCAATCACCATATTGAATTGCTTCCCTGGCCGGCTCGCTCTCCGGATCTTTCGCCGATAGAAAACATGTGGTTCATGGCTGCTCAATGATTGACCCAGATTACACCCCCGGCTGCCACACCAGATCAACTTTGGCAACTTGTGGAAGCTGCTTGGTCTGCTGTACCCCAAGAACACATCCAAAGTCTCTTTGAATCAATGCCGAGGCGTGTGGCAGCGGTGACCTCCAACAATGGTGGCTACTCTGGCTACTGATTCTAGCAGGAACCACACTTCACAGAAGTCTATAAATTTAATCATTTGTTACTTGGTCAACATGTTATCTGCAAAATAAATTTTGTTGTGCTACTTCTTGTCTTTCTTGGTGTTGCATTTACGGTGGCCAGCAGTGTAGATTATACGTTAGAAAGCATCTTCAAATAAATATAAGAAGGTGTATAGCCTGGACGTGCTAAGTGTAAGTGATACGATTTCTTATTAAATCTTCCAGTATTCTTGTCTACCTCACTATTACGCCCCATATTTATCAATTGGTGCCTTTCTTAACTTGGGTTGTTGAATTTGTGTCGTTATTGAGAATTGTTGATAAATAGAATTTGTACTGACTACGGCTAATCTTCCCTTACACTATTGGATAGCACCGGCCATCAATTACAACCTTCTCTCATAGCACACACACACACAATTGTTGTTCTTCATGATAACTACCGATAACACGTTTCCGTGAGGCCCACGCACAACCACTCACAAATTCCGTTAGGAAATGTTGGAACACATAGCAAACAGCCTGAATTTGCCGCAGTGTGATTTTCACATGATTTTAGATTTCTAAAAAATATTTCGCAATGTGAAAATGTTTTCGAGAAACAATGCTGGACTTCTTCAAAATGGCTATCTCAATCGTTCTACTCCAAGCCCAAACGTGTTTTAAACAATTATGAGCATTTATTTTAGATTTCAATAAAATACTTTTTTATCTTGTCCACACACACATAATTAACAGTCTTAGTTCCGGTGAGACAAAGTGTTTGGTATTATATTACTGTGGCCACCAGTGACTTCTTAGGGCTTCTTGAAGACCTTGGGCCCCATGCAAAAGTTAGCTCCACCTACAACCTTTTTGACCAGATAGCACGTAGCGTACATCGTGACATATTCATACAAATGGTATCCCTTAACAAATAAATGTTCGTGACTCGCAATCTCACAAACCTAGGCACAACTAAACTAACTTCTGCCTTTCGATTAAATGAATATTGATAATGCATGGTGGTAGGCCTATGCCTAGACACATACAACATACATGACATAATAATGCAGTCTGGCCAAAGTTGCCTTTTGACAAAGAGTTTCAAATTCCTCGTTTTTCGAAGAATGTGTCTGGAAATAAGAGGCAACACCCTCGAAGTGGATGCCTTGGGCCCGCGCTCCCTTAGCCCACCCCTTAAAACATCCCTGGTGGTCTATACCTGTCTTGTCATACTTCAGTATATTGTTTACTTTTAAGTTATTTTTATAGCAATTTAGTATCCGATTAATCAACACATATATACACTCACAGACAAAAAAATTAGCGCATCCAAGAAGGAGTCATCAAAATGAAACGGAATTTTACATACGTTATGATTACTTTGATGTAAGTAAATGGTTAGAAAATCAAAGAAAAAGGATAATTTATTTCAGAGGACAAAGGAAAAGAACGGAGGATTTAATACCCTGTTGAACCCCTCTAGCACGAATGCACAATGCGATACGATCGAGCATTGAGGCATACAAGTTTTGTATGACGTCTTGAGACATTTCGTTGCATATTTGCTGTAACCTTGCCTCTAGTCCGTTCAAACTCGTAGGATGCCCAACTCGCCATCCCAAATGATCCCAGATAGGCTCGATTGGAGACAAATCTGGGGATCAGGCAGACCAAACAAGCGTAGTAACAGTGTGGAGACAATCTTGCGACACCCTTGCAGTGTGAGGCCGAGCATTGTTGAAAAATGGCTCCTGGGAACCGTTGGATGCGTGGCAACATATGTGGTTGCAGGACGTCATGGACATACCGCTGGGCTGTTATGGTGCCACGGATCAATACTAAGGGTGACCGTGTATAGTAGGCAATGGCACCCCATACCATCACATCAGTTGTGGGAGCGATGTGTCGCTGTAAAGCAAAGGCAGAATTAAGGCGTTCACCTAGGGGTCTCCACACACGAACACGATTGTCATCACTGCTGAGATTGAATCTAGATTCGTCTCTAAAGACGACCTGATTCAATTCCGCTGCAGTCCAGTTTCCTCATGTGCGGCACCACTCCAAACGGAGGTGTCGATAGGTGAGAGTTAAGGGCAGCACACGTAATGGGTGCCGCGATCCCAAATGTCCTTCAGCCAGGCGCCTTCGTATGATTCGAGAAGACACAGGAGCACCTAGTTAAGATGCTACCTGTGCCTGGATGGCGGCCGTTGAAGCAGTTGGCTGTACGCGTGCATTTATTACGATGTGGTGGTCTTCTCGACGGCTAGTTTGTCAAGGGCGTTCTGAGCCTGGTCTTCGTGTAAATAACATCTTTCGGATCCACTGGTCCCAACACCTCCTAACAACACAATCAAAGCGGCCTAATTGACGAGCTACTCGCCTAGCTGACCACCCTGCTTCCATCATGTCGATGATTCTCCTCCTCAAACTGCGACAGCTGCTGATATTGTCTTCGAAAACGGCGTAATGGCATGTCTACCTCAGCTCTTTGTAAATGATTTAGCACACTCAAACAAGCTTTGGTTACCTGTTTTATACTCCACGGAGAACGACGTTAAATGCCCTCTACCGGCTTTACGTAATGCGCAATCACGCTGCATTTCTAATCATTTACTTATCTCCCTCACATGTATCTTCATGCCAAGTTTCGTTATGATCCCGCAATTACTTCCTGGTGCACTAATTTTTTTTGTCCATGAGTGTATTTACATTTATAATAATTATCAGCATTATCCTGCAGATAATTTTTTTTATGTGTACTCTGCAGTAACTAGCTTTAAAATCACAAATATATCATTTTATTCTCTTTTTTTTTAAAACAAACTAACATTTTTTATGAAAAAATCTTTTCTATATCTGATAAGAGAATCTGAGATATGTGACTTAGAAATTCGTTTTGTTATTCCACATTCGAAGAGGTAAAAAAGAAAAATGATTTTTATCACTGTAGATCAGCTTCGAGAATGTATTTCACACTTTTGTTATCCTTTGTTCTTTTTCTTTCTATAACATCGCATTTTTATTATTTTTTTATACACACACGAAGTTTTGTTTATGAGTCGCTCAGAAGCCAATGCGGTTAAGTCCATTTTTTGATATTTTCTGATTTTGTAAATTTTGATAAAATAAATAATATTCTTCTTAGTTATTAAAGGATTTACTTGTTGCTTCCTTTTTCTAGGTCATAGAAAAAGAACACAACGAGTAATCCTTTAATAACTAAGAACATATTTATTTTATCAAAATTGAAAAAAATCAGAAAATATCAAAAAATGGACTTAACCGCATTGGCTTCTGAGCGACTTATATATGCACACAAAGATGAGTAATAGTTTTGTTTTCTCCTCTATCTGTAGGCTGCGTTCGATATCGTTTCTGGTTTTGAATGTTTCTTTTTCATCCTAAGGCATATGTGAAGGAAGAAAAAGGACGAGTCACACATTTTGGAATATTCAATTTTATTTATTTTTTCTCCTACGTTGTAAAAACAGAAACAAATGTTGTTATACGAAAATAATGCACATACTAGGACAGAAAAAAAAACACGTTTGGGAATGCATTAAGAACAATTTTTCTTGTATAATATATAATTTTTATCTGATAGAGTGCATACTGTGAATTATACGAAACTATTATTAAAAACTATACCTTAGTGTAGGGGTGGCCAACCCAAATGGCCTCGTGGGCCACTTCAGAAAAACATATAATCTCCCTGGCCGCATTTAAAAATACTGCATTTACTTGAATCTGAACGGCACTTTTTTCCAATGTTAATGCAGCTGAAAATCGGGTGCGGCTTAGAATCGAATTAAAAAAGAATTTGTTGGATGGTATATTTAGAGCATTTGAGGTTCATGTATATATTTAAAAGTTGAAAACATAAAATAACTAGTTATTTCGCTTCTTGTTAGTTTTCATTTTAAATTTATTTTATTTTCGTAAAATTGGCTATCGATAAACCATTTTACACTATTTCCATTTCACACAATCTTGTTGAGAATTTGGCGTGCGGCTTAGAATCAATAGCGGCATAAATTCGAATAAATGCGGTATATATCTCTTTATTAAGGTGACCAATCGTCCTCCTTTAGGGAGGAGCAGTCCTCCTTTTATTGGTTCTGTCCTTCCTCTAAAAGTGTCCTCCTTTACAATATTTTAAAACTGATATGTTAATCTCTGTATTCAGAGATGAACCAAACATATTTCCAATATGTCGAAGACTGGTCTGAAACAAATATCACAGGAAATAACAGTTTTCAATGGTATTTTTTGACTTGGTCTCAAGTAAAGTGGGCAGATATAGAAAATTACGTTGAGTTTTCATCGAAAGAAATGCCTGGTATTAAAATCGACGACAATTGTCTGTTTGAAGTAGAAAGTTGACTGAATGTACATTTAAACTCTAATAAATTAGAACAATTGGAAAATCAACATGCTGTGAAATTTGTAAAATATGGGTGAAATTACGTAAACCATTTCAAAAATGAACACATTCCATATGAAAATGTAGTTATTCTTGTTGAATTTACGTTGTGCTGCCTTGGAACTAATGCAGCAGTTGAAAGAGTATCTTTCAGTTGGTAATGATTTTTGTGAAGTGATTAGTGAGAAATCAAAATTGAATGTTAATATTTTAGCTACAGCGCTTACCGTAAAATTCAGTATGAAGGATATTTTTTGCCCCAACTTTCCGATATATTAGAATATGATATGTTGACAAAAAGAAATCCTTTAATAGAAAAATACTTTTTTAAGATAATAACCAAAAAGAATGTAAGCGTAATTAGCGCATTTTTGTTTGGATTAATAGAACGTTTCATGTATTTAAGTTATAATTTTTACTTGAATATTTCGTTCTCCTTTTCATTATAAAAAAAATGGTCACCGTATTTATATTAGACTTGAGCCCATTGTACAAACATGAATTAAAGTGAAAATTTTAATCAGATTGATATATTATTATTGTTTAATTGTTTCTCATGTACACAAACATATATAATATAATAATAATTAAATGAACAAATAATGTTTAGTTCATTTAATCAGTGAGATATTTGTTTCTCAACTCTCTCACTTAGGTTTTGCAAGTCGATTTCAATGCATGTATTTGAGTATCGTAATTAATGGGGCAGGGTTTCGTTCGTTGATCTTGAGCACGATTTGTTTGATAAATTTCAATTTCAATTAAAAAAAAAAAAAAAAACTAGATTTGCAGTTACAGAAGCAACGCGATAAAACAGAAAAAGTTATGGGATTTATTTGTTAAAAAAATTCTTAAAAACAAAAATACTGTACAAAATAGTCGCATTTTGTTAAGTTGTGATGAATCTCGTGGGCATATAAAGATCTACTTCGTTTAACTATGTTACACTATTTAGCCTAAATTCTCAATTAACATTTAGAGTTTGGGAGCATATGCTAAAATTCCAGCTCAGGTATCGCCCTCGTCACTTGACCATAGCTCAAAATTACAAGGTCCGTCGTTAATAGTCCTCGAGCAGCTTTATATAGTGCGACGTTAAAGTAACTCACCTAGAATCACAAATTATGTATATAGTTTCTTAATTCTACATACGTAAGGGGATTTCTTATAGGGAATGGCCTAGAGGGGATATAGTCAAAAAGCTATATAAGAAGCTAAATTCTTATAATTAAAAAGTTTTTTAATTTTCGCTGGTTGGCTGTATTTTATTTTTATTGGAAAAATGTGCATCCCTCAAAAGCTCTTTAAAAATAAGTCAGTCCTCCCTTTGTCTGCCAATTAGTTAAACATTATAAATACACTTTTTTTTTAACAGAAAAAAAGCTGCAGAATTATTCCTTTGACTTAGAGTGCAGAAATGAGCAAATTTAGTCCTAGCTGCACACTAAGAATAAAGGATTAAGGTATCCGACTACGTTCGGAACCGTGATTTTAAAAAGGCGCACAAATGGATAATTTTCATGATATTTAGTGTTACTTAGATTAGAATACACGTATAAAGTTGTTTTAAGGACATTTTGACAAAAAATATTTAAATACAATATTTCAGCAAAAAATTAACTTAGAATAACCTTTTATCAAAATGTTCTCCTTTTGTGAAAAATGCTTCTATTATAATAATATTTTGCCTGTATATAGCTCAGAACTCTGTACAGAGGCTCAACTAGGATTTTTGAAAAATTCACATTATTTTCAGAGTTACAACCATTTGATATAATTATCGGCATTTTTTTCTTAAAATTTCTCCCCTCTGTTGTCGTAAAACATGGATAAACCCACTTCTAAGTTATATACTTCAAAAATTCTAGTTGAGCCTCTGTACAGAGATCTGAGCTACATACAGGCAAAATATTATTATACTAGAAGTATTTTTCACAAAAGGAGAATATCTTGAAAATGGGTCATTCTACGTTCATTTTTTGTCAAAATATTGTACTTAAATAATTTTTTATTGTAATACTATTCTTAAAACAATTTTATATACATTTTATAATCTAAGTGACTAAATAACATAAATATTATGTATTTATACGCTTTTGCAAAATCACGGTTCCGAACGTAGTCGGATACCTTAAAGAGTATATGCAGCTCCCGTCATATATATTATTAAACCATCATAAGAAACTCTTTTTCTAAGTAACATAATTCCAAGTAATAATTTGTGCTAGTCTTCGTTAACCCTCTAAGCGGTCTGCACTTAAAGTCTTGCCATTCTGGAGATGCTTCAAAAATGCACCGCACATATTTTTTTGCTTTCAGGTGGGGTTCTAAAAAGCGGTTGAGCCGTATTTTTAAGAATGCGGCTCGGCCGCTTTTGGTAATCTTGCTTGAAGGCAGAAAAAGCATCTCTGGAATGGCGGAATTTTACGTGCAGACCGCTTGGAGGGTTAATATCGCAGCTTTATTTTTCATTCATGCATTTAATGAAATATCATGTTTAGGAGAAGAAATTTTTTTTTGACGAAAACTAAAATTTATTATTGATAATTTTTTTGAAAAAAATTTTTAAAGCAGAAAATAATGTTTTCATCTACATTTATTTCTACATAACACATTTTATGGTTTGTTATAATCTTTCTTGTAGAGCAGAAAAATATAACGGCAAGAGATATTGAATTAAATTTACTCTTGAATTTTTCAAACATCTAACCAGAAATTCAACAGTGTTATAAAAATTTCATCACTCTTCTAATACAATACAGTAAAAAAAAAAAGTCTATGTTTGTGGATTAAAATATATTCTAATAGATTATTTTTCATTACTCTTTGGAAAGTTTGTAATAAGTGCAAGAAAATTTTATTGTACTAGTTAAAACTCTCTATCGGCCATTTTGAATTCGTGAGAATAATGTTAATCCTATGGTAATTTACTTTCCTCCTTAACCCTAGACTAGTAAATCGATTTAAGTGTAATAAAATGCACCGGAAAGATAGAGAAAAAAAATAGAGTTTTTATAGATTTAGCTTTACGTTTACGAATTAAAAATAGCCATCAGATGGGAGCCTTAAGCAAAAGCACTCTTACAGTAGTGAAAAATCAAGGTCAAAATGGTCAATTTAACAAGAGATTGTTATATTATGCTTTAATTACACAATCTGATTGTCTTGCATTTTCATCTTAGAAGTGAACTAGAAATCCCAAATATATGTATATTATTTATCGAACTTTAATTCACAAACTTCCCTGCATCTCGATTTTAAAACTGAGATGACACATCGCTTTGTCATCAATTTGCACGGGCTCCGTACGACCCTTTTTTTTAAATAAAAAAATGTGTTGACTTCAGCCTTTTACTCTTCTATTTTGTTTTATTAAAAGGTTTAACTTCAGGAAGTTCACAATGATATTCTGTTGAAGAAATTGCCTGATGGTAAACTGTTCGGTACCGTATAGATTCATCAACGTTATTTTTCCATAAAGTATTTGCGTTACTTTTATTTCTTCACCATCCTTATCATGTTGTGAAAAATTATTGATTTTAAACTTTATGCGACGGATTTTAAAAACGAGATCCATCTCAAATGAGACCTCAAAAGATTAACTTTTATTTAAATTTTACAGAAAATTCTTTCTTCTTAAGAAATTCTGGAATATTTTTGAAAAAAATTATTTTTGCACTTCTTGTATTTTAATAACGCATTTTTCTCGAATTAATAAACAACAACGTAACTTTTATAAATAGCGATAAAAAAAGTCTTTTCCCAATAAGGATGGAAAGCAATATTTTTTCATCTCAATACCAAGACTTGTCTTGATTTGAAAGAAAACAAGGTAAGATTGAAGAAAGGATCGATTCATTTTAGATTTTACCCCAACAATCCAAGCAATAGTGTTCCATTAAATTTATAACTGAAAATAACTTATTTTTAAAAGGAATAAATACACTAAAGGACCATTACATTATTACTATCTGTTTAACACAAATCATTAACTCGACTAGATGCTAATAGCAGGTCCAAAGTACCAGGCACTCACCGATTGGATCAGAAAGTCCCTCTCATGTCGATGTAGTAGTGTGGCAGCACGCATTTGGCTACCTAGGAAGAGCCACACATGTTGGAATGAATCCATATCAGGTGGATTCGGATGTCAAAGGAAGACGTGGAATTCACTTGAATGTTCCTCTTATTACTTCTTGACGTTTCGGCCTTCATGACATGGTGTTCTATCCTGTTGGTAAATGCTATCAGGACAGGTAAGCTCTGCTGCTATGAAAGGGAGTTTCTAATCTGTAATGATGTTCGCATTATGCTCAGATGTCCGGGATCATTCTATGGGGATTATGGGTCCTAATGTGCACTGCGAAAATATCGCCCACACTATAATACCGCCACCACCATTTTGTATCCAGTTAACTGTGCAACCAGGGGTCACGGTTACGTTTGAAAATAGACGTTTTTCCACTTGTCCGACAGTGTGATTGATCAGAAAGCGCGATTTGTCGTACCAGCGACTTTCTTTCATTCTCCTATGAAAGAAAGTCGCCCAGAGTTGATGTGTTCTATATCCCATTGAAGGAATCATTGGCAATGACGTGCCTCTAAGACTGCATAATTTCATACCTTTCTATCCTTTGTATTAAGACACATCTTTTGGATCGTTACTGCTGTAGCTGTTGATTATAATAGCGGTTTGGCTTTTCGATCATGGCGAACAATGAATATAGTCTCCGCTAAGAGTCTCGTGGCAAATAAACCTCTCTGACCAGATACTTGTTTCAAAATTTATACAACACTTTAGATAAGTACACACAATGGCCATTGGCGTAACGGAGAATATTAGGACCCCCCTGCAAAGTCTAGTTTGGGGCCCAAGCTGGATTTTACAAAGGATTGCAAAACTATAACATCAGCTCCCCCTAGAATCCTGGGACCCCCTCAATGCGGGGGTGTACGCTACTCCACTGACAATGGCTGCACGCATACAACTCACCAAATGCGTCCTTTCTTAAATCGATGCTCCCGATTACTGAGCCTTAACGATTTGATCTTTATCTAAATCTGATGAATACTTTGCTTTTCTCATTATGTCGTTAAACATTTTACGTGTATAAAAATAGTTCATGGGATCTTTATATACTCTAGCTTCAGGCGCGTGTGTGCAATGGTTGTACCTCTAGGCATGATCATTGCTCTAGGTGAAGAGTGGTTATAACGCATTGTCTCTTTGGTGTAGACTGATAATATTGGTGTTGGAGCAACGGAGAATATTACGGCCCCCCTGCAAAATCTAGTTTTGAGCCCCAAGCCGAATTTTACCATTTTACCCCGGTTACACCAAAGATTGTAACATCGCACTTTGAAGAAGTAGGAGAACAAATGCCTAGACAGACCTCGTAACTTTGAGCCATGGTCAAGTGACGAAGATGACGTTCAAAATGGCACTCCGATCTCCAATCTACAACACCGTGCCAACGGGAGTATTTTGAGCCTCGACATATTTAACGTACATCTGTTTCTCTATACATTAGGTCTTCAACAGCACCAGAAATCAAATTCCTGTCTCGACACAAATAAAGCAAGTTACGAATTCATGTCCGTAATCACGAAATTACGAATCATTCGAAATCATAATTACGAAAATTAGAATGCAATTGATTGTAACTTTTATGTTTTAAAAATAAATTGTAAGCATGCAAAATACTTTTTTGTTTTATCCATTAAAATTTTAAATGAAGAAAAAAGCAATTTTTATAGAATATTTTAAATGAAAATTTTACGCAATGTATTAAAGCATTTTTGGACATGTTTTTAATGGGTACATATACAGTTATAACGACATTTTTTAATGCTAATATAACGAGATTTCAAAATACAACAAAATGGAATAAACGTAGCAAATTAAATACCTCGTATTGTAATCAACATTAAAGACATTACTATTCTCAGCAAATATGTGTTGTGGTGATGTAGAGTTATATTTTCTGTAATGTTGGGAATTAAATGTCTATTTCCTTCTCCTTTTTTTTCAATTCCTACTATTGACACTCTCTATATATTTATTTGTTTGTTTGTTTATTTATTTATCTTGGTCGAATTTTCAATCGTTAATAAAATACATTTTAAAACGCTCAATTGAGCTGAAATTTTATGTACATGATCATTTTGGGTGACAATACAATAATTTAATTATAATTAATAAAAATAAATTGATTAAAACTAATTATCTAAAGAATTACAAATACAGCCACGTCGGCGACTTAGCGACCCTTTTGGCAACTTGTGTCAAAACTTGAAAAGGTTTTTTTCTCACGTTTTAAAGCATTCAGTTGAACTGAAATTTTATATACACGATTGTTTTGGATGATAATGCTTGGTGTGGTGTGGTAGTTAGGAGAGGGGGATGCCAGCTCAGGTGTCATCCACGTCACTTGACCATGGGTGGTCCGTCGCTAAAAGCCCTGAACAGTGCGACGTTAATGTTCAATCAATCAATCAATTGGATGATAATACGATACTTTAATGATAATTAATAAAAATTAATTACCACTTAATGTTGTGATTCTGTCATATGTATATACATATTTATATTAATTGTAACTATTTAATAAAAAGTAGCTAAAATAAAATTTTTCTTTGTTGATCTAAGTAGGAACTGACTTAAAATTTTTTTTATATTACTTTTTTTGTTTTAAATTTCCCTTTCTCTAAATAATGATTTTAAAACAATAGTATGTTCCTGTTTATAAATATTGCAAGAAAACTGACAGTAAATGCAAATTGAGATGTTCTATTAAAGCAATTAGAATTTCAGAGATTTATCACAAATTAAACGAATTGTTAAATTATGTTAACGAATTCAGAAATTTAGTTTATACAGCATAGATTACCAAGATAGCTAAAAGAATTAAACAGAAAAATCCAAGCAGTGAACGAAATTATAAAAAAAGTATGAATGCAATCTCAAAATAACGAAGAAACATTAGAGAGTTTTCCGCTACTGGATTTGAAAGGCTGATTAAAATAAATCAAGCCTTAACATGTGATTAATTTTCAGAAAAAAAAACGATTACCATGCATGAATGTTTATGATATTGGGTTGTTCCATAATTTTTGGCCGAAAATGAAACACGGAAGTAAACACGAGTCACAAAGAAAGGAATGGATTTTATTCTCCAAAGTAGCCGCACAACACTTTGCACAACAAATTTTGAGCGAAAAAATGCTATGGTGGCAGAAGTCGGTGTCGCATTGGTCAAAGAAATCATGAATCTACTGAATCAAAGCATCCAGATTAGGGAATGTTTTGTCCAGAATAAACCTGTCCAATTGGCGAAACATGTGATAATCAGTCGGAACCAGGTCTGGAGAATAAGGTAGGTGCGGTCGATCACACCCCAACTTCTGGATCTTTTGCCGACTACCAACTGAGACATGGGGTTGAGCTACATCATAGGAGAGTATGGGATTTGATCTATTGCCCAACATTAGGCAATAGAGGATTCCTCAAAGGAGGAGAGGATTTCATAATGGATTACGGTCTTGGCGGTCTACCAAACGAAGAATTTTCTATGAATGAAGGTTTGGTTTGGATATCTGTTTCGCAGGTTCACTGGTCTACTGGCAGGTTCACTGCTGTAAATGGCTCACATCACTCCGCAACAGGAATCCGGCTCCAGGTTTATGGTCAAACTCCATATCTTCACTACGAAACATGGCAAAAAACAATCTATGGACTGTACACTCACTTGTCGTGCCCGAACCCTATGCTTTGTTGACGTTGGACACTGTCGCAGCCATAGAGTGTTCAAGCTGGAAATCATGTTGCATCACGAATCGCAAGTCACATTGCTCCAACACGTCGTTAAATGTTTCCATAGGCGTTGATAGGCGTTTTCCTTTGGGCATCTAGACTGTAAAATAGTCCTCAATTCCATATCGTGACAAGTCTTTGATGGGGGGGCTTGGCTATAGTGGAGTCTTCCTTTCTGCTGAGTGGCATGACGGCGATTGGTCGGACGATGGAATCCGGGAGGCGTGACTACGAGGCTTCATCTGGGTGGGAAGTTGGAAGAAATTTTTGGCTTGAGTGAGAGCTTAGAGGCTGCTCTCTGATTGGATGCTGGGTACAGTGATCAGTGACTCCAATTGGCTGCCTGGGGGCTGAGATTTAGTAAATGGGGAGGCGCTTGTCCAGTGAGGTAGAAAAGAAAAAAATATCGACAAAAAATTTAAGAAAGAGAAATTTTAGCAAACTATGATGCAATAAAAATTATTGCATGAAAGAAAAAGTTTAAGGAGGATTATATGAGTCAAGAAGTATTCTTCTTGGCCTTTTGGTGTTATCAATGGAGGTATAAGGAACTAAATTTTGCATATTAGAATATTGGTATCAGGTAGAGCGTTATAAAAGTTAATTGCAATTTTCTGAACATGAGTTTTAAAGCTTGTAATTTTAAGAGCATTACGTATGTCATCATTGCGCATGTATCTTGTAGCTTTGACGATCATACGTATAAGTGAATTTTTCCAGTGCCCCGACTGCATTTATATAGTGTGTGGACTTTTTCACTTCACGTTTTAGGGGGTTGATGGTGTATCGCTACTGTACCGATCGGAACGTACAGTAGAAGTTGCTTGTATCGATAACGGCTAATAATTATGGAACAACCCAATACATTACAGTCAAGCTTCCTAAGGTTAAAGAATTTCTAATGATAAAAATAAAGTAATATTAAGTAAGGAATAAAACAAAATGGTTATACATAATGTCTATAACGTTTATAGTGTCTATACTAGAATTCATATCGAATTTAAATTATTAGTTGAGTTTTCTCTTAGTAAATTGTATCCCTGTATTGAAATAAATTGTCTGCACGTTCAATAATAAGCGATTTGAATACTCAGAGTTTCACTTATATTTTATTTATTTTTTAAAGGTATAACCTTTTAGAATTGATAAAATATTTGGCTCCGCTTATTTTTTAAAATTTTAATTCCAATATTACGGGGTTTGCATTTTAAGTATATTAATAATTGAGTTATATCTGGTGTAATTACTTAATTAGTTTCATTGCAAAATAAAAATTTATTCAAATCTTTATTTCTGTTAATGTTTGGTTTTCTAATATTTATTCAAGTGATATCTATCTGAAATATGTATAATAATATATATTTCTTCAGTAATTTTAAAAAGGCTCTGAAATTAATTGAAATGATCGAAAACCCAAATAGTTTTGCCGAATAACTATAATAATAGAGGTAGAGTATGCAATTTACATTAAAATTAATTTTAATATTTTTATTAGATTATAAATGCAATTACGGAGAAAGAATAAAAAAATGTTAATTAGGAATTAATAATTGTTTTTCTAAATAATTGTAATTATAATGAACTTCCGAATTTTTTTATTCCCTTAAGTAGATAATTGTTTTGAAAATGTATATAAAGTAAAAGAGTAACTAAATATATAATTAAATGTATTAAAAAATAAATTTTAAATTTTAATAATGGAAAATATTTAAGGAATATTTCTGTTATTTAAACCATACTCGTGTCCAAAATTGAGGTCACAAACATGGTTTTCGTCATAATATTAAAATTCCTCGAGTAAAACTAGAATATTAGTATTTTATATATTTTGAAGAATGGGTAGTACAATATATAAACCTTCCGTTTAGGAAAAAATGTTGTTTAGCGTTAGTTTTTGCAGAACTATTAGATTGAGACCGTTCAAGCAAATGGGAATTTCACCCCCAGTTCTGTGAATATTGCATTAAAACAAACCAGTTGGTCTGTTTGCAGAGAGAATGACTTCTTATAATCATTTAAATGATTCCTTGAGATAGAGAGCCGTTGGCAGGCTTGAAGCTGGTCAATCTCAAGCGAAGGGAGTTCGATAGTTACAAGTGGGCCGAAAGGGGTATCCCGGTTATGGAATCAATTCCAAACAAGTGTTACTGTCAAAAAGAAGGCCAGCCAAGTTCGCCACAGAGTATCGATAACTGCACAGTATTGCTACTTGGACGGGGAACATATGCGGACAAAGATTCCTCAGCTTGCTCGTGACCTTGTTTCTGTGTCTGGAAGAAGATATTCAAGGAAAACAGTCTACAGTCCTCTTGTAGAGACTGGCCTTTAAGTACGGTGTCCTGCTTGTGCGTCACTTTGATTGCATCCAGCCGAAAACACTGCATATTGTGGAGCTGAAAGCATCAGTCGTGTACATCACAAGAATGGGGGCGTGCTCTTTTCAGTGATGAGTCAAAATGTACCACACAAAGTGATTCTTGTCAAGTCTTCACCAGGAGAGAAAACGGAGCTCACTTTCATCCCTCCTACGTAACAAAAATCGACAGATTTGATGGCAAAGAAATTCTTGTGTGTGGCGACATACTGTTGGGTAGTCGTACACCACTGTACGTTTTCGATGTGTGTACTGTCAGCTCACAATGCTATAGGGATCCGATCGTAGAAGCCTATGTGGTTTTATTGGGTGCTATGGGCTCGCACTACATTTTTATGGACGATAATGTGCTGCCACACAGAACTCACAGTTTTGATTAATTTTCATGAAGGAGCGGATATTTGTTGCATGAATTGATCTTCAAGGTCTCCGGATTACAATTCTATTGAACATGTTTGGAATGGTCTAGAAAAAGCCATTTCTCAGGGTAATTCCCCTCCCGAGAATTAAAAGTTCCGTTTTTGGAAAAATGGGCTTTGTTGCCCAAATACTTATTGATACCCCTGTAAACTGTATGGCAGCTCGTTGTGAGGCTTGAATAGCAGCTTTACAGTGATATTGGATAGATTTCCCCCGAGTTAAATGCTTTATCTCTGATTCGTGATTTCACACTCTTTGATATGGTTTGCATCTTAATCCACAATTAAGATCTTTTCCATATTGTTATGTTGCTGTATTCTTTCTGACATTGCAATACGTCTCTGTGACAAATTTCATGGCAATACTGCAAATAGTTCATCAGTTTTCACTGTTTTTATGTTTTTGACCTTTTTTGAACATGAGTGTACATTTATGCACAAGTACTCAGTTTTAAATCTCATACCTCCAATATGTAACAAAATATACTTTTTTATTTAATTAATCAATTATTTTAAAGATTTTAAATGATATTGGAAAGCTTGTGTAGTTTTAGTGTTAATTTTTTTAAAAAGGCATCATGTGAAATTTCTTTTATCTAAAAAAGATATTAACAGAAAATTAGATACCATTCAAATTCAAACCAGCTTAAATTATTTAGAGAATTGAATTTGAATTACTGTGAAAGATAAAAAAATAAAATAAAATAAAGTAAGAAATCGATTTTAAACGACGATAAATGGATTTGATTCTTTTTGTTCGATCGTACGTGATTCTTTCCGAAACGATCCGGAAATGAAAAGAAACATTGTTACGCACTTTCAGAGATAGATATAATATGAAAAAGTAATAATTTGTAAAAAATACGATTGTACCAAATGAAAAAAAAAAAGTTTCATAATAGTGTTATCAAATCAGAAAATTTTTAAGAAACTAATTTTCTTTTTTTTAACAGCGAGAGGGGTTAAGTATTTACAGACAAAAGATTGCATCCTTTTTTATTTCTTCTTTAAAATATATTCTGTAAAGAATATATTTTTAAACGCAAATAATGAATGAGAAAATGTAATCTATTTTTTATAAGGCATTGATCTGTCCTTCTAAAATGGCATGTTTAATATAATTGATTTCCAAAAGTACAGCATAACGTATAAAGAATGTTTATTATAATGCTCGTATTTTATTATTAAAAAATTCCCTCCCTGTAGATAGGCTTAATACAGTTGTATGCTTAAGAATATTTATTTGAACATTTCACTTTTGTTTCTTAATTATTTCTAAGTAACGTTTTACATGACTATCAGTTGTACATGTTTTCGTCAAATAGGTAAAACATTTTTTGCATATGGATTTTGTTCTAAAATTAAAAACATGTTTCTTTTAAAGATACGTATTTCTCTTTTTCTTCTTCCAGTTTATTTGTAAATATAAAAATATCTTAGAAATTTCAAGGAAAACGACAATTTTCTCACAGTTTAAACACATTCAATGTTTTATGGATATATACCTCCTCTCTCACACAAAATCCCCTTTCTTTCAATTCAAGCAAACTTTGCGGTACAGTAAACCCAGAAATGTTTCTGACACATTATAAACCAATTTTAAAATGATTTGCAAGGAAAAAAAAAATAGAAAATTCCTATTTAGATTAAAATAAGCATAACGCAAGAGAGAAACGCATTTTAATAAAATAGATGTTTTAGTTAGATTTTCATACAGTAAATTAATTAGTTTTAAGGAAACAATAATGTAAATTAGCAATAAATGCCAAACTGACAGTGACCCATATTATGAACTTATGCATTAAATATTTAAAGTAATATACCTGTGTATATAAAAATATCAATTCTGTTTTTTTCTTCAGAAATAAAGTTTTCGTGCCTTTTTATATTTTAACTGTATTTTCAAAAACTAAATAATTGCTTAGAAAAAAAATAATAAGTAAATTTATGCTTCTAAAATTTTAAAGTAAATGTTTTCACACATTGAAAAAAAAAACGCACACTTTTAGATTAATACAGAGCAGGAAAAAACCAAATATAAAAAACGGTGTCAAGGAATTGCAAGACAAGGGCCCTCACTATCCGTTCCAAAACATAGCATTAACGGACAAAGGACTAAGCATTGCACATAAAAGCGATTACTGTAAAGCATTTACATACGATTAGTCTTCTTTTCGAACCAAAAGCATTTCTTCATCCATCGTTCTGTTAAAAAAAATGTTATATGTAGCAGTTTTCTATTGTTTGTTCTCATGTTCCAACTGCTTGGATATTTTGTATTGCTAAACAGGTCTTCAATCGATTATTTAAAAGGTGGCTCAAATTCAAAGGAGCAAAAGAGGCCTTTGTTTGCCAAGAATTGCGCGTCGTAAACGAAGCGGCGTTGAGATGTGAGGGTCTTAACGATCAGAGCTTAAGGCATCCAAGAAGCGTGTTTTCCTGGTTAGTTAGTCAGTATGTGGTAGGATGATTCGAGTTGTTTATTCCCGAAAGGATTTGAAACTCGAGAGAAATTATTTACTTGGTTGCACTCATTCTGATGAACTAGGGCTTGGCTTTTCATAAATCTTTAGCGAAACTATTTGATACGCCCGACTTCGGTTTAAAGTATAAGTTTTTAAGGCTGATTAAAAGTTAGATGCGTTTTACAAAATGAATGCCTTTTTTTAAAACAAGGAGAAACTGCCAATTATGTTGTAGAGTTATCTGTAAAACCAGCAGAAATATAGGTGTAAAAATATTCTTAAATAAACAAAAAACATTACTTTCTTGAAAGTATATGATGAATTGGAGGAATCATTGTTGATGTTGAAAATAGATCATATGAAGAAAAATATGTTGCTGAAAGTGAGAAGGCATTTGAAGATTTAGACAAAGATTTAGATTTAGAATTTGAGAAAAAATATAATTTTATATAATAATAATTTTTTTGCGAAGAAGACGAATCATTGTCTTTTTCTTCACTCTCAGAAAAATGCATGGGAACTTCGATAAACTTTAACACAGAAAATCGATTATCAAATATTATATAAAATCGGGTGAGGACTTTAAAAAAAATACCTTCAGCATCATCTGAAAATGATGAAGCGTTTTCTGCTGTCGGTTATTCATAACAAAGCTAGGAACTGGACTGAGAAATAAAAGCATAGATTTTATTTATGTTTTTTTTAAATAATACTTTTAAAAATGTATAATTATGTTTGGCTTTTATTTTGTAAATCAACGTACAAAGGAGGATCAAAATTTTGGCCGCCGCACGCGCAGCTGTTATCTTCCGAAGCTTTGTTCCACGATCTAAGAAAGATGCCTTTTCTTGATCAGCTTTGAACATTAAATTCTGTCAACGCTTAGGTAACAAACCGATGGAGACTTTGGAATTGCTCAGTAAGGTGTAAAGGGAATCTACCACGGCGAGATCCAAGGTTCACGAATGGTATCGGTGTTTTAAAGAGGGCCGAGATTCCATCGAATATACAATGAACGCGTTGGATGACCTTCAACTTAACGGAACGCGGAAAATAAGTTGCGTTGGTGTCTGAATGTGTTCGAAAAGATTGTCACCACACACAAATACTTGAACAAATTGCTCAGGCTACGCACTTCTTGAAGACATCGTTTGAGGGAATCCATTCTTCAAAAACGGCTTCAGTTCTGGCAGAGGGATGACTGGTATCTTCTGTATGACAACTCACCAGCACATCGATCCCATTTGGTAAAAGAGTTACTCGTCAAAACTCGCACTAACGTGCTTCCCCCCCCTCTTTAATTCACCAGACTTAGCTCAGTGTGACATTTCCCTGTTCCTATCAATAAAAAAACATTTACAGGGACGTTGTTTTGAGTCATCAGAAGAAGTGAAGGAGCCTCACTGGAAATGGTTTCTAGCTGTGCTCCCATAAGTTATACGAACGCTGGCAGATGTGCATCGTCGCCCAAGAAGAAGGTGGATGTGCTTCGGTGCTGTAAGCTATTCAGAGTTAAGTTTTCTACACTTTGCCCCGAACTTTTGGATCATACTACTCGTATGTATATAGCCGAGACACAAAAATTCCAATAGCGTTTCTTACGGCAGTAAAAAAAATTTCTTCATAAAAGTGAATAAAAGACACAGAGCTACATTCTGTCAAATTTTAAATTACGTTTCTTTTAACTATCGAACAGATCAATTGAATTTTTAACTTGAGTTCTCTTTTTCAGAAAAGAATGTTAATGTGCACAATATCTGTAAAATAATGGAGCACTTAAATCGTGGATTTGAACAGTTTAACAGTCCGGATGATTTATTTCAATTATTTTATACGGATTTTTAAGTAGTTAATTTTATAGTGTTTCTCAAAGTGTTTTTAATATAATTGAAAGTTAAAGCTCCACTGTCCATTCTAAAGACATTTGAGCTATTTAGTACGTATTAATATTAAGACGAAAAAAAAGTCACTTTTTAACTATATTTTTCTCTTCGGGTAAATATTCTTATTTTCGTATGTTGTTCTAAGAATAAATCGATGAAACAAAAATATTGACTTTTTTTTTCTGTCTATCTATAATTCAAAGTGCAAGTCAGAAACGAAAAAATACTTAGCAAAGTACAAAAGACGAATGGAATCGATATTCGACAAGGAGACTAAAAAACCCAATTTGAAAAAGTTACGAATAAGAAGATTCAGTAATCAATCTCGCGTAACATTAAAATAACACAGACTCAGAACAACATATAAACGATTTCTTATTTATCGTCTGTTTAAACTTTTTTTTTTATTGGCAAATGTTTTTGTTGTTAGTTCGCGAAATCTGTCTGCTTGGACGTTTTTCATTGCTAAACAAGATTTCAGCCGATTCTTTAAGAACTGGGATTTGTGTGAACTAAAGGGGCTTCTTTTTTATATGCCGAGAAATCACCAGGCAAACGAAGCGGCAACGCAGGTACGAGGAAGGTTTTCCTTGTAGGATTGAAAATTTTGGTATCTTAGAAGCTTTTTTTTCTGCTTGGTCAATGAGTATTCATGGATGGTTTGACATTTTCGAAAAGATCTGCTATTTTATATAAATTGCCTGCTGAGTTACACTTTTACTGATGAATTCGTGCTTTGGCATTTGTGTGTTCTTTATGTGAGTCTCAATAATGAGTGATATACTATATTATACAATAATGTTTAACTCACTATTGTAAAATATTTCAAACTAGTAAAATCAGATGGCGCTGTAATCGCTGAAGTAATTGTGAAACTAGTTATGCTTATCGCGGGAGAATGTGATACACTCGGACGTAAAAGCGCTGCTGAAAAAAAAAAGTATAATAGTTGTAAATAAATTATTTTTATATCTACATACGTCCTCTTCCTTTTGTAAGAAAAATGCCGGACTTAAGTACAGATCAAGGGCGCGGCTGCGGCCGTATCAGCCGTATCAATGATACGGAGCTCCAACATGTGTAACTACAGTCCCACTAACAGGGTTCTCAAATCTAGAAAAGAGCCCTGAAGGAATTTTGATACAGGGCCATTCAAAACTAGCTACGCCAGTGGTACAGATTTATGTATTAAGCTTTTACACTAAACTTTGAAAATCAGTGTTAACAAATCGTGAAGATATTATAACAGGAATTATTCGTAAACAAAAAAACTACCGTAATTTCTCGAATCTAAGCTGCACCTTTTTTCCCAAGCAATGCTACTGAAAATCGGGTGCGGCTTAGAATCAAAGGCGGAAAAATTCTTTAAATGGAAAAATTGAACATGATACACTGATGGTTAGAGAAACTAAACGTTCATGTGCGCTTTTTAAAGCTTCTGATACTGGTAAAATAAAAGAATTATTCACTTCTTACTAGTTCTCAATTTGAATTTTTTAAAATTTCGTAAATATTGGATATTGATAAACTTTTCTACATTATTTTTTTATCTTTTCAGAAAAACGTGTTGAAAATTTTGAGTGCAACTTAGAATCGATGGTGGCTTAGGTTCGAGTAGATACGGTATTTGTTCGAAAAAAGCAGTAAATTTACGAAGCATAAGTGAGAAAATAGATGCTGCTGTTTCTGCCACCTGTCTGACGATGTCAGATCAAGGCCCACGAATTTCATCGCGGCAAAGGGCTAGATGTACGTCTGTCGTTAGCCGTAGCTTTAAGTACCATACAGGTGACAGTACGACTTGGCTCGTTTCCACTCCAATTTTGAGGGAAAACACCCTGGGGGATGGTCAGAGGCCTCCCAACTCTCTTCTCCTTCCGCTACCCTCACGAGAGGACTTGTGGTTCGACGGCTATTTCGAACACTCTTATGCTACACAGGCACTATACCTTTACAAACATCCATGCCTCATCCGGGATTCGAACCCAGGAGCTACGGCACAGCAGTCAGTGTCACTAGCCGCTATACCACTAGCTAACCAACGCTCGATAATCACTAATACTCGAAAATCAATTAGGGCCGCGGTAGCCTAGTGGTCAAGGTAACGGTCTCGTGGCTGGCGTGTAATGAGTTCGAGGCTAGTACCGTTGAAGATTCGCCGTGCAGAGGGAGGCGATGCTCGTAAAATCTGGCGAGGCTCAAACGTCCTCTCGTTGGTGGGGTGTGGAAGCTAAAAGAGAAGGATGCCAGCTCAGGAGTCGTACTCGTCATTTGACTATGGTTGAAAATTATGAGGTCCGTTGCCAAAAGCCCTCGTGTACCTGAATAGTGTGATGTTAATATTCACTCACTCGGGAATCAATTCAAGGTTTTATTGGGGAAATTAATGTTTGCATATTTAAGAAGAATTTGTAGGTGAGTTAATCACAGATAATATATGGGATAAATTAAATAATTATTTAGAATTATTTCATCCTTTTTAAATGATTAAAAATAACACACAGAAGAAAACTATTTTAGATCGTTAAGCTTTTTATTAAAGTTCTTAGATCGCGCTACATTGTCAACAACTTTTTGTTGCCACATCAGGAAAACTAAATTTAAAGAAACAAAGATAATATATAAAGAGAGCTGCAACAAGTTCTTATAAATCATCTAGCCTGCTTTTCTTGACGAATTTTTAAAGAACAACAATGGATTAGATGTGTAAACTCTTTACTGAGTCATGTCAATTGAATTAGAATTTAATTTATTAGATAAAGTTCTTTTATGTTAAAAAGCTATTGTGATTGAGTAGAAACACAATATTTTTGATTCATACTAAAAGTAAATGTTGATGTAAATTTTATGTTTTCCTTAGGAATTCCAGGGTTTTCACAAATACAGGTTTATGTGTTTATGTTTTGTTATATCTGCTCTATAATGAACTACTCTAATACATTTTTTTCCTTTAACTCCTTTTGAAAACCAAATATAATCAATTAATATTTTACCCATTATCGTTAATCATCATTTAATTGAGAAATGTAGACTAAAATTTCAAGAGCGAGGAGCTGAAAATAAATCATTTGTAGCTAATTACTCTCTTCAGTTTTTGAAAGATTCATTAATCAGCTTTAGGTAATTTTCTTCCCTTTGTCTGCCTAATTAGTTCTTTATCACCTTTTTTTTTTAAAAAAAATTGTTAAGTGGATTTTGACTTACTGGGTACTCAAACATTCGTTTGTTCTCACATCTCCATACCTCTCACATCTTTAAGTTTCATTACCTTTGACAAAATTGCAATAAATCTAAAGAAGCAAAGCAAAAATAGAAGTATAATCAAACAATACAGGTAAAAAATTATACATACGAGGGTTGATCAGAAAAGAGGTTACAAGTCGAATAAAGAAATACTTATTAACAATAGATAGAAAATACAAAAAGGAATTAAAAGGCGTACGTGCCTATCACATTTCGATATAACCACCAAGTCTATTTAGGCATTTATCAGAAAGCAAAACCAACTTGTTTAACCCGTCTTGGTAGAAATCAAGTCCCTGTCCATTGAGCCAGGTCTCGGTGGATGATATCACAGCACTGTCTTGGAACATTGCAGCACATCAGAAACGATATGCTGCACGCTATCATAGCCTAGTCCCAGCTATGACGAGATTTCACGCAGTTACCCATCGATCATTTCGAATTATTTATCCGATTCGTGTTGTGGTGATTTCTGTCGTTGAAGAACTTGGCCGGCCGCTTCCCTTTCATATTGAGGCTTTCGACATCCTATCTGCCTGATTGAAAAGAGTGACACAATTTCGCTGCATGTTGTCTGCTCATTGCAGATGCGGACACATTCTTCGCCCATAAAAATCGAATCATGGCTCACACTTCCAAACGAGACCAATTTCCTAAGAGTCTTGCCATTTCAATCATCCTGAACCATCTGGAAACTTTCCTACCTACCCGAAAACCAGTTGTATGACTAGTAGCGCCATTTGTATCCACTCTGGGGAAACAAAATTTCTCCAAAATGAGTAGTTTTCAAATGCTGAGGCTTGTAACCTTTTTTTCTGATCATTCCTCGTATAATGCCACGAAAGATTTATATTTTGGTTAACTATGTTGGTGCAGTCAGGGCATTCAAAATAAAAGACTCTTCTTATGAATTATATTCAAACATCAGGTTTTTAAATACAAGGAAGAACAGGAAAAAACGTAATATAAAAAATAAAGTCACGTGTTTAAAGGAAGGGAAATAAGTTATTTTAGAAATGACATCATGGTTTCGGGAATATTAAAACCTGGTTTATAAGGCCCGTGTAAGCAATTAAATATATTTCCATTTCTCGAAATCGCCAATAAAATTATCGAAAATTCAAGGACTAATAATCACTAATAAATCTACAAAACATAATGCTTTTAATATTTTAGAAAAAGATAAACTCTGAGACGCACGTTTTGAAATAAGGTACTTGGATTTGTAACTGATCTATCCGTGAACTTCAAATAATCCTATTGGGTAAAATGATTCTTTTTAACTGTAAATTCTATTGAAAACTTCCCTCGAAGAAGATGGATTTAGTTAAATGAGTTCTTCTATTTAAGTGGTGGCATATGTGTAAGCGATGATGGTCGACAGTTAATAGTTGACGATTAAAAGTGATTAAATTATGAACAAGATTTACAACCGGAGGTCGTATAGTTAAGCAAGATGTTTACAAAGAATTCAAGCGTGGGAGTCAAGAGTGCTCCGAGAGTCAGATAAGTGAATTTTAATTAAATATTAGTAACATTAAGCCTATGCAATTGCCTCTTCCGGTTATTTATTAAGTGCATTCCCCACCTTTAATTGTGTTGGTTGATTAAGTGAAGATAGTAAATAAAATTGGTTTAAAAGTTCTTATGGCTGATCTTTGCCTGAACCCTCAAACACCCAACAACCCCAAATGGGTTGTTACAGATTTATGAATTAGATATTATAAATAAAAAAAGATTTCAATTTTAAATAGATATTAATTTAAGTTATTAAATGCATGTATATATTATTTAAATATTTAATATATTCTGGCTCAGGTATATAAGTAGATTTATTCTTCATTTGTATATTTTATTTAATATTGAGCACATTGGTGTAACTTAGTTTTAGTATATTTAGTAGTATCCTTCAAGAGTTATTATTATTATCTGTAATATTAATGTAAGGTGCTTATTCTTATTTTATTTTCCTTGCAACCTTGTAGTATAAGGAAAATATAGGGTAAGGTTGGCTGGCCTTAATATTATGCTTAAGGTATCCGACTACGTTCGGAGCCGTGATTTTAAAAAGGCGCATAAATGGATAATTTTCATGATATTTAGTGTCACTTAGGTTAGAATGCATGTATAAAATTGTTTTAAGGAGATTTTGACAAAAAAAAGTTATTTAAATACAATATTTCGGTTAAAAATTAGAATAACCTTTCTTTAAAATGTTTTCCTTTCGTGAAAAATGCTTCTATTATAATAATATTTTGCCTGTATATAGCTCAGACCACTGTACAGAGGCTCAACTACAATTTTTGAAAACTTCACATTATTTTCAGAGTTACAATCATTTGAAATATAATTATCGGCGTTTTTTTTCTTAAAATTGCTCCCTTCTGTTGTCGTAAAACATGGATAAACCCACTTCTAAGTTATATATTTCAAAAATTCTAGTTGAGCCTCTGTACAGAGGTCTGAGTTATATACAGACAAAATATTATTATAATAGAAGCATTTTTCACAAAAGAAGAACATTTTGAGAAAAGTTTATTCTGAGTTAATTTTTAGCCGAAATATATTGTACTTAACTAATTTTTTATTGTAATACTATTCTTAAAACAATTTTATATACATTTTCTAATCTAAGTGACACTAAATGTCATAAATATTATCCATTTATACGCTTTTGCAAAATCACGGTTCCGAACGTAGTCCGATACCTTAACCCTGCAATTTTAGTTCCTAAGGCAAGAGTTAACTGTTTTGCTATCGCGTCTATCTTATTTTTGACCTATACTGTACTGGTATATTTCTGTTTATAGCTTTGCTTTTTTAAATTTATGGCAGTTTAGTATATATATATATGTAATTTACATGGATCTTATGATAATTTCTTTTGGTTATCTAATGTAAACATCTCAAATAAGGGGCTTTAACACACGGATACTTATTTCTTATCAAGTAGTAAATATAGGAATCGTTGTAGGTTTATTTAACATATTCGTCACAATACCCCTGCAACACCAAAGGAGCATTTTAAAATAAAGTATTGAATGTATTTTACATTTGAGAGCTCTATAACTTAAAATAAAAAATTCATCTGTTCAAAAAGATACTGCAGTTGTAGTGATATGATGCTATTGTTTATGAATACAATATACATTATAACGGGCTCTCTTCGAAGCTGTCAGTTAACTATCCTCAAAGGTAAAAACCTTTTCATGAATTGTTGGGGAGCCCTTCTTTCTGTGATGGAACCGTGACGGATGCAAATGAGTCTCTTTACTTGAAGTAAAGTGATAATAGGTCGCGGAATCTTAGCAAAAAGTGATTGATTAATTTTTTTTTTAAAACGGGAGAAGGAACGCACTCGATTCTAACGTTAGTGGTCATGAGGGGCGACTGAGTCACCCCAATCCTTTTTTTCATAATTATTTTTTTTTTACCGTATACTACAAAAATAATTATTCTAGTAAATAGTTTAATTAAGGCTGTTTTCGCGCCATATGTACGACAGCGTGGATTTAACGCGGAGCACATTTTCGGATAGAAAAAAAATTCCTCAATATTTATAAAAATTTGGGATGTTCTATGTATTTGTTTATAATATAGTGTTTTTAAAATTTCAAAATGTTTCATAAATAATCAGTTTTTCCTTTTAACATGTAAAGCTGGGGTGGGCATTGCATCGATCGCGGTCGACTGGGGGACCACCAAGACATTTTGGGGTGACCGCCTGAAGATTTTAGCAGTTAGTAATTATATACGGAATATTCAAGATTGGCTGACAGAGTACGCCGACTAAGTCCTCTACTGACTATAACAATAAAAATTAGCTTCAGATAAAAATGTTTTATTGTTTAATGTATTTTGAATTGTTTCACAATAAATGCATCATTTGATATTTGTGGCTATTATTATTAAGTCTATATCTTGCGTTATGCTTTAAACGCGGTTTTAAAAGTGTTTTTTTTATTTTAGAGTTCTGCAGGTAAGTACATTTTCCGTATTCATTATTAAGTTATAATAATAACCTTATCCTTATCCGATATTGGGCAATGAAGCACACAAGAATTTTTCAAGGAAGGGGGTCGAAGGTCTATCTCATTCTCGTATCATACCCCAATACTCAGTCAAACATATATATTTTTTTTGATTTTGTCGATTGTCCGGAACAAAAAACAGCAAAAATAAATAAATAAATTACTGAATAAATAGTTAACATTAATTAATAAAAATATTACTAGTAACAAATACTTAATTACATTTTACGTACGATATACATGGGATAGTAATGAATCGGGAAAAAAAAATATCAAGAGCTATGAGGAATTGTCCGGGCCCGTGGTCCCCTCCCCCGCCCTTGTGTGCGCCACTAACACTGGGTCGACCGCAACACCTAGAAAAAATTAGAAGTAGCCCGTACCCTGGAAAAGTCTGCCCACCCCTGGTCTAGGGTGACTCTGTGCTCCGCGCAACCCCTCCCGGGTTTAGAAGGTTACTTTGCAAAATGTCCACATATCTTTGCATAAGAATTGTAGTTTTACTATCATTATTAGGAGGTGTGCAGGTACTCGGATCCAGTGCATTTGACTTCACCTTGCATCAGATCAACAATGTTTATTATTAATAATTTAAAGTAAAAGTTATTCGCTCCCATTTGCTAATTACAGCCACATTAGAAGGAGATTAGAATAAATAAAGCTTTTTAGCTATTTTAGCTTTTAATCTGTCTGGACCAAGGCATTAAAAATAGGTCTAGATTTCATAAATTTGCTGATGAACGTAATAACATTCTAAACGTATCAGGGGGAAAAATGGATGGAAATATTAAACAATCACAAAATTCAGAGTTAGCGTTTGTAATTCGCAGTCAATATTTTCCTGCTAATGTCTTGCGGATCTTCCAACATCAATGGAACAATTTACAAACATGTAAATAACTTGCTTTGAGTTAGTCAAACTATTTACAGGACAATCACTCAGACCTTCGAGCGGATGAGTGAACTTCTATGGAGATCAGGCCTCAGAGTGAGGATCGGCGTTCGATAGCAAGGCTCTACTACTCTGATTAATTGCTACTAATGGTTTCGAAAGAAGAATGTTTTCGAATGTCAAAATCGCTTAATCATTTTAATGGACTTAGAAGTTACAGCACACATCAGAATTTGAAGAAAATATTGATAAGAACTGTTTTCTAACCATGCTTCATAAATAGAACTGTTATCGATTATACTTTTTAGAATGTCGGAAATAAATCGAAAGCCCTCTCTTAATAATGAATTCATTTCAAAGCTAAAATGTTCATCCATTAGACTATACAAATTTTAAGATTGTTCTTGTTCGTATAATTTAAGTTCGACATTTAAAAAAACTTGCCAAGATGCTGCAATAGTCTAAATTTTAAGAATTAAAATAGTACTTTTTTCTCAATGTATATGTATATAATTTACATAAATTTAGAAACATTTGTCGTAAATCTCTATCTGCATTGAAAATTCTGTAAGTAATTTATTTAGAAAAAACTGAGAATAAATTTCGAAGAATTTGAAATTTATAGAATTTTTATGAATAATTCGTAACGTATTATATAATATTCTAAGGTAATTTAGATTTTTACAATTTTTAGAATAAGTTTAAGAGAGATATATTTTACTCAAAATAATACTCAAAAGACCCCGAAGAATATTATTTCAATAAAAATTCTATAACTTGGAAATATTTTTTGCTTGCATTACAATTTAAACTGAGGAAAACAAAAAAAATTTACAAAAATTTCAAATTCTTTCTTCTGCTTTAAATTATGTTTTTTAAGTTTGAAAAAATTAATTTTAACTTTAAATAAAGAAACAAAGAATTAATCAATTAAATAAGCAATTCTTTAAATTGTTTAATTTAAAAAGATTACCAAATCATACATACTACTTTTAAAGAAATAATGATTAACGTTTATTAAATTTTTTTCATATAAAAATACAGCTAATTGTAAATTATAACTGATATAACTAATAGTCTATAGTTAATAAAATATTTTCATGCGGTAACATTATGATATATAATATGATATCATACATCGTAAGGTATTCATTTATATATATCGTGTATTTAGAAGCAAAAAAAAAAATTATGATTAAGAATAAACATACAAAATCATACTGAGTGAATAATGATATTGCAATCATTTCGAAATGTGTAGATTCTATGAGAAAAATATTTCATGTGTTCTCATATTATTTTCCTATGTTTGTTTCTGCTTTGTGTCGGAATATTATATTTCTCTTGGAAAATATCTGCATATTATATGTTCATAAATTTTAATAGGCATTCATTCAAATAACCAAAAATGCAATTGGCATAAAAAAATACTTGATAACGACATTGTTTATTCATGAATAAATTAACGAAATATGTTTTTAAATAGATTCACCAAGGGTTTAAATGTTTTAAAGTTTATTGGAAAAATTTTTATAAAACAATCTTTTTTAATTTATTTTTCATATGGGGCTGCCTTTTCGGTACACAAGCCTTTGCAGAAACGGCAAGTAATCCAAGAATGGTAGACAATTCAGTGGTGGCACCATCTAGTGGTGGCTCTCGCTACCAAATTTCAATAAATATAGCCTGATTTGATTTTGTCGAGAGTACCAGTGGATACTCAAGAGACTTTTTATATGCCTCAGAGTCATATGACAAGCGTGCCTCCCTGTGATTTATGCAAACAAAAAATCTATCGACTCCGGCCGTCATCGAATCACACGTGAGTGAGTGAATGTTAACATCGCACTGTTCAGCTACACGAGGGCTTTTGTCGACGGACCTCGTAATTTTGAACCATGGTCAAGTGACGAGGACGATACCTGAGCTGGCACTCCCTCTCCTAACTACCACACCAAAGGGAGGATGTTTGAGCTCTCGACAGATTTAACGTGTATCGCTCCCTACTCTGCGGGTCTTTAGTGGTACTGAGTTCGAACTCATGGTATGTGCCAGCCACGCTCCGATACCTTGACCACAAGGCTACCGCGGCCTATCGAACCCTGCAACATTGGGCTTAAGAGGCGGGCATGCTGCCTCTAAGCCCCCTAGCCAGCTGATTTTTTTGGAATATCAGTTGTTAAAATGTTGATTGAAAAATTAAAAATCATGAAATAAAGGAAAAGAAAAAGAAGACAGAGTGAAACACATCTTATAATTGGGTACAGCGAAAAAGTGTCAGCAGCGCTATTTTATTCTCCTATGATACTTTTTCCCTATCAAGAGTCAGTTGAACTGAGGGAGAAAGTAAAGCGCGTTTTCCCCTCTCCGAACCGTATAATTAAATTATTTTTTTGTCTTATAACTAATTATGTAAATTAAATGTGTATGTATTTTGTGTAGCAACTGTTTTAATGTTGGTTAAATTCTGATTTGTATATATATTTGGTCTCTCTCTAATTCTTTTATTTCCCGTCATTTATTAATATTTTGGCTTGTCGAGAATTAAAATATTGCTACAAGGGTTACAAAAGAAAGAGTCGCCAAAAGCCCTAGTGTAGCTGAACAGTGCGACGTTAATATTCACTCCCTCGCTCACTTACAAAAGAAAGAAAAAGATTCAGAAGACATTTTCAATAAGTCATATTTTAAGGAAGAATAGTTTCGCGCGCGTGCGCGCTATATAAGGTTTAAGCATTATGTTTGCTTGTATAAAACTTCTTTAACCTTAATATTGTCAATGCCTTGTTTATTACTTAAGTCCATATTTTTTTATGATGAATTTGGTATATTTTTTCCTATGTTTCACAGCTATGCTAAAAAATTATTATTAAACAAATATAAATTTAAAAATATGGCTCGAAAAATCAGAAAACGATCTATTTAGAAACAGAACAAATTAAACGTCTTTTTTTAAGTATCGTAGGTGTATAAATTTATTTTAAGTGTGCATGAATTTTTATTTTTTACACCTTATGATTTGATTAATTATGTTAAATCAAAAAATATCCCTAAAGGCTGCGATGTACAACCAATAGAACGCCCGAGAGTGCTTGGGAAACCGTTCCTGAGTACTTTCAAACATATTATTAACCCCTTCCAGGCTCAATTTATTTCTGGATTATGGATCAGTATTGTAAATTTTTGTATGCTTATTTTTAAACATACGTATCTTTTTAAAACATAATTGCACCATTAGCATGGGAAATTACCTAAAAATTAATGTTAAAAAAAAGATTTAAATTAATTAGTAATTTACCTGTAAAGTTGACTTTCTGTATGGTAGAAATCATTAGACTTGGGAATCAATTCACACACTCTCTCTATCTATATAAATATAAAGCTTAGAATACCTTTCATTTATCTGGAATTACAAATTTTATTTACATCTTTTGCATTTACAAGCCGGCTTGGTGGCATGGTTGGTTTGTCCCTGGCCTTCTGCACTCAAGGTTGCGGGTTCGACCCCAATCCAAGTCGGTGGATTTTCATGATATAGAAAATCGATAGCGGCCACGTCGTATGATTATACGGCATGTAAAAGATGTATCTGTTTGGCTTGGGTGCTCTGGGAAAAATTAAATATTAGTACAGGTTCACATCGTCAGAGCTCAGCTGCCTCCCTCTAGGAAGGAAACTGGGCGTCAAAATTACTTGCGGTGATTGGTATCCGCCTGTATGGTGCCGCACTAAAAAGAGATACCAGCTTCCGGGGAATGTACTAGGCCTTCAATGGAAAAACTCCAATCCGCAGCCCATTAGAAATAGAGAAAAATCTTTTGCATTTACATAAAATATTATGATTTGATCATGTATGAGATTAATTCGAAAACACGGTACTGTGTGCAGATAACCCAACATCGCAATCTGGACAGTAGAATCTTGTTTCTCTTCTTACCCTCTTCCCTTTACTATCATTCTTTGATCAGCAAATAAAATACTGTCGTGTTGGATTGGTTTTCTTCTCTGTTGGAGGAATGTAGTCAACAATGTTCGTGAAGAAGGGGTGCTCAGCAGAAGGACTGTCTTCTTTTTGCAGAAAATTCCACCGATTGATACTATTCAGTTATTCAAAACCATAAAAAGCATGTATGAAATAATTCGGGAAAGACTGATTGCCAAATGTAAATTTTTTCACAGTGCCCGAGCTACACTGGAGATGAGTTAGGATGGTAAGTTTTGCCTGCCCGAGCGCTCACCTCGGAAAAAGCCGGGAAGGGGTTAATAACAATGGCAGTATTTGGCGATGTCTTTTCGTTTGGCGAAATTTGTCGACGGTATAATAAATAAGCACCAAATTTCTCAAATCTTTTTTTCAATCTGAGAGTTATTGATCTGTTTGTTGCAAAATTCAGTAATGCCTGTTATGTTTATTGATCAGTTTTTTTGTAAGAAAATATTGGGTTTTTTTTTTTTTTTTGTCATGCTGGTTATTTGGGTTAATCTTGTTACGAACATTTACTTCTTTAAAATGCAATATTATGCCACTTGTAACATTTTTCGTGTGTTGTTTATTTTTCTTATAACTTAAAATAATATATCAAATGGTATTTCGAAATTGATTAATTTTAACTGCACACAATCGTTTTTTTGTCGAATTTATTTTAAACGATTTATTTTATGTCTTCTATAAATTGCATTCGCTATGAAACAAAATGGTTTTAATTTTATAAGCAAATTAACTTTGAAAATAACATGTTCACAATCAAGTACAACTCGTTAAAATTAAATACAAAAGCAAATAAAAATTTAAAATGTTTTGGGAACGATGAATACAGCGGAGGATTTAAAAAAGAAAGTATCGTAAGATTATCCGATAGGGGATTCATTATCAAAACTTCGAAACACGGTAATAATGAGCTTAGGACAGTATTAAACCGATCAGGAAAAAGGAATTTACATACGATGATTAGTCTCCCGAACCGAAGCCATTTTTTTTTCATAGAACGGCTCTTTACATTTTTTATACGCTTTAACTCTGTTGTTTGTTCTCATGTTCTGAGTGCGTGGATATTTTGCATTGCCGAACAGGGGTTCAATCGATTCTTTGGAGGGCGGAATTTAAACGAGAATAAGGAGCTTTTGTTCGCCCCAAACTTCGCCAAGCTAACGAAGCGACAGCTGAAATGCGAGGGGTTTTTCCTACCGGCGTTGAAAGTTTTTGACAGGTAGTTTTCCGGGTTAGTCAGCCGGATGGCTCCATGTTCTCAAAAGGATTTTCTTTTCGGGAGAAATTGTTTACTTGGTTG
>BMAV01023050.1:85222-101157 GCA_019973955.1 Trichonephila inaurata madagascariensis | reverse complement strand
TGTGTAGATGCAGGAGGGCAGTACTTTGAAGAACGATTAAATTAAGTTATTATTCTATTTTTTAATTATTTGTAATTGACCAATTCCGGGAACTTTTTGACTCTACCATGTATTTTAGAGAGGGGAATGTCAGCTGAGGTGTCGTCTTCGTTACTTTACCGAAAGTTCAAAATTACGAGGTCCGTCGCCAATAGCCCTCGCGTTGCTTTATGGTGCAATGTTAACAAACACCCATCTTCTACTAAAGAAGATTGATGCCCATTCTGCATAATGATAGATTGCCAGTAATGAATAGTAATGATGCCAGTACAATTGCCATAATGATCCACTTGCCAGTTGGAATGTTGGATTTTATTTTCAAATTCCTCTCTGAAAAGAGACTGGTATCTCAGCTAGTATTTTGTAAAACGAACTTTCTTTTTCTTTTAAGAAAATCAAGTAATATAAATTTTTTTTTTTAAAAAAAGTCAATATCTCTTTGAAAAACAAATTGAGCTTTTCATACCTGGTAGTTGGATAATCAATGTATACCGGTCGCTAACTTTGCCTTCATTCGGAACAAATTAAATTTTTTGTCCCATATAAAACTAAAATTAATTGACTGAATTTAATTAATGAATTAATATTTGAAAAACTGTATTAACATCAAGTGTCATCCACTACAAGTTTAAAAAATAGCATTTGAAATTGAGTAGATGAATAACTCCAGGTCAAGATTGTTTCTATCGAGTCGTAGATTCGAGCTTTGTTACCACTGAGAACACATCTGGCCAATTTAAGTCATAGCTGAAAGTCCTCACTATTGGCTACGGCTTAAAATTACGTGGTTAATCGTATCAAAACACGACAATAAACAATTAATCGATGTATTGCAAATTAAATGAAAAACTTTAAAAATATACAATTCTGAATTATTCCCATCTATGTGTTTCACATTTCAACCTCTCGCATTCATTAAATCCTAAAAAATGAATGTTTTTAATAAAGAAATTGAATTTTTTTTTATAATTAACACACTCTGCATGTCTTGCGCGTTAAATTGTGTTGCATTTAACAGATGGAGAGAGAGAGATTTAACAATTCATTCATATATTACATCAGTGGTTCTTAAACTTTCGATCACCACGTCCCCCTTTATGCATCTGCCTGACATCGAGGACCTCAAAATTTTGAACACCCTGCCCTGACTCCCAACACATGGTTGAGTGATTTAAAGGTTCTTTCTTTTTTACACTTATTTTGTAGTTGTTGTAGTGTATGACAAAGTGCAGAGGTTGTAATAATAAAACATAAGGATACAGTCAGATATTGCCAAAGGCGTGAAACACTGCCGTGGCAACATCCATGGCACGATCCGAGTAAAGAATGTCCCTGCTGCAGTCATTGTCTATTTTAAAAAGGGCACCAACAATGGATTGCACTTTTTATTTTTCCCTTTAAGAAAACAGTGAACATCTAATTTTCTATGTATAAAAATATTACAAAAAATACTAGTTTCCAATAAATAAATAGTGTAGGCGCAATTCCATTGGGTTGATTGATTGATTGAATATTAACATCGCACTGTTCAGCTACACGAGGGCTTTTGGTGACGGACCATGTAATTTTGAACCATGGTCAAGGGACGTGGACGACACCTGAGCTGGCACCCATCTCTCTTAACTACCACACCACACCAATGGGAGGACGTTTCAGCTCTCGACAGATTTAACGTGCATCGCTGCAATACACGGCGGGTCTTTAGTGGTACTGGGCTCGAACTCGTGACACGGCATTTCCATTGGGAAATCAAGATGGACGTAATCGTTATCGTATTGGCGCGCTATGAGAATTCAGATCTTACTGTTTGCACATGTGTTTCTACTATATATTTTTTGAAACATAATGTTTTAGTAATGGGTGTATAGTTGCAGAGAATAAAAAAACTGAATAAATATTCTTGATCGAAATACATGTTCTAGTAAATATTTTTTGGATACTATTTAGTGATCTAGTCTAGAATGAAATATCTTAAAATTTTTCCCCGACATCTTTCAGAGTCTGTAAAATATGGAAATCTTAAGGTATCCGACTACGTTCGGAACCGTGATTTTAAAAAAGCGCATAAATGGATAATTTTCACGATATTTACTGTTACTTAGATTAGAATACATGTATAAAACTGTTTTATAAGGACACTTTGACAAAAAAAATTATTTAAATACAATATTTTGGCAAAAAATTAACTTAGAATAATCTTTTTTCCAAATGTTCTCTTTTTGGGAAAAATGCTTCTATTATAATAATATTTTGCCTGTATATAGCTCTATACAGAGGCTCAACTAGAATTTTTGAAAAATTCACATTATTTTCAGAGTTACCACCAATTGCAATAATTATCGGCGTTTTTTTCATAAAATTGCTCCCCTCTGTTGTCATAAAATATGGATAAACCCATTTCTGAGTTATATATTTCAAAAATTCTAGTTGAGCCTCTGTAGACAGGTCTGAGCTATGTACAGGCAAAATATTATTATAATAGAAGCATTTTTCACAAAAGGAGAATATTTGGAAAAAAGATTATTCTAAGTTAATTTTTTGCTAAAACATTGTATTTAAATAATTTTTTTTGTCAAAATGTCCTTATAAAACAATTCTATACTTGTATTATAATCTAAGTGACACTAAATATCAGGAAAATTATCCATTTATGCGCTTTTGCAAAATCACGATTTCGAACGTAGGGACCTTCACGGACTTATTAGAAAAGCGGTGCGGACCCCCCCCCTTTCCCGGAGGCTCACGGACCACATTTGAAGAACCGCTGTTTTACATAACTTCCATATACTCTTTGGTTTATTATTGAATATCTATAGGGACTAGAATTATGTGATAAAATACAATGAAAATTACCAAAATAATAAAAAGGGCAATGGCTAAGGGAAATTTGCTTTTAAATTATAATTAAATAGACATCCATAGAGAATAATAACGAAACAAAAAGGTTAACAAAAGCTGTAATTTCGAATTTTCGTGCAAATATTTACAAACTACTGTCGTATAATTTTATTTTAAAATTCTCCCGGAATAAAATAAGATTTATAATAATGTTTGCCACGTGTTCGGTAAACAATAACCTGAGAAAATTTTCATAACAATAAGATTTTCTATAAATAAATATTTAGTTCTTGCATTCATTTGCTAAAAATAGAACACGTTTATTGTAACTCCGTTTATTACTTTTATTTTTCTCTTTTATTTTGTTGGTGAATATTAACAAATAAATAATAAATTTAAGACTTTAATTCATTAAATACGGCCAAAATAATGAAATTAGGGTATTTTAAAGTTGAATTTTTGAATAATGCCGTTGGGGGAGATATATCGCCCTTTTGACGTTATTATCCTAAGAGCCTATAAGAACATTTATATATATATCTTATAATCATATTAAGTCCCTCGGACTAAGTTTACCTATTATTCTTATTTAAATAGCATATTTCCAAGAATTAAAAAAAAAATCAGTTTTAATATATTTGAACTTCCACATATATTTACTTCCCGTTAGAAAAATCATTATTTCTTTTGTGTTATTTTTGAAGAAATTTCTTTATTATAGTTTTTGTTGAGTAGGGTTTATGTATTTGTATCCAATATGCATCAGTAGATGTGTCAGATATGTCTAATACAACTGTCGGTTTTGATTCAAATGAAGAATTTTATTCGTTATTTATGGCCTCAGTAGGTTTCTTTTGTTGATACAAAATCTTTTATTAACAGCTGGTTTTTTTTTTTGGTTTTTTTTTGGTTTCGCAAGTTGTTTATATAATACTTGATATCCTGCTACACAAAACTTATGATTACGTTGAAATTTTAATTCACTCTCTGTATGTTAGGATCACAAATAAGAAAATGTTGTTCTATACTTGTAGCAAATTTCAAGCTCTCGCAAATTAAATCAGCTGTTAATAGGTGAACTTCACCTTCGACTTCGTCATTATCTCTCTCTCTCTCTCGATCGACTTCTTTATACGTTGTTACGTAGATCCGAGGGATCGGCGATTTTATGCAAAACAATCACAAAGAAAATAAACAGTTCTTTAAGAGCGATGCGAATTTATTATCAAAAGTCCAAATCCTTTAAATACAGGATTCAGCAGCAATATTCACAGAATAAATCTCCGAAGGTCTTCACACCTTGAAAAGCACTCAAACATAATTGGCAGTGTTTAAAATACATGTATGTAACAGATTATTCACAAGCACAGCCGAGCTAATCGCTAGTCAAAACAATGTTCACTCTTCTCTGGTTGAAATCAAGACTCATCGCCGTACCGAAGAACATCTTTATTTATAGGCGCGACAGAAACTTCCAGAAATATAACCGCTCGTGTCATTGAACGTGACACTAGTGGAGAGATCCACTACTTTCTAGAAGATTCCAGAGAGTTCCGAACTCGCGAACATGGTCACCAATGACGCCAAAATGGTCACCAAATTGGCCACCAACTTGGTCGCCAAAAATGATGCCAACTTGGCTCTACCGCCAAGATTTCGCCAAGTTCTCACTGAAAGGCCATTATAACGTAAGGGGCTGCATTGCTTGTGAATGGTACAATTTTAACATGAAATAAACATAGAGTAATATAAATGCATTAAACATCCAAATATATTAATAAACCATATATTAATATATCCAACAAATTATATACACTATTTACACAAAATTCGTAACAATATTTAAATATATTTATAATCCTAGTTTTCCTTAAGTAACGGTAGTACTTATATGCATATTATTTAATTATTTTATTTCTATTAATTTCATACTTTTGGTGAGTGCTATTATTCAGACAATTCAGTGCTTTAAATTTGTATTTGGGTCCAGAATCCGGCAATAAAACTTAATTTTTGTACTCCGGCTTAGCGCTGCTATGCAATTTTTAGGTAAGTTACCTTTTTCTAGTAATGGATTTAGATATTCTATCCATTATTTTCAATAGGATTTTGTTCAGTATTATTAACAGAAAAGGGGAAGGTTGGTTGGCCAAAAAAACATGTTCAACCCTACTTTTATATAAATTATTGTATGTTACCGGCAAGGTATGAAATCCGGTATTCTATAGAATGCCTAAAACTAGCCGGCAATGTATGAAATGATTCTTATTTCACACATTGCCTAGGCATTCTATAGAATGCCTAATGAGAAACCGGCAAAGTATGAAATACATCTCCGATTCGTTTCGAATATTGTGCGTGAGACTTTTAACGCGTACTTCAGGCTCAGAATTTGTCAGTTGCACATTGTGGTTTGTTCGGGAGTGTCAAAATACTCAATTTTACTTAAACTTATTCAGCAAAAAATTGGTTTTTCCTATGCTGCATGAAAATGGAGAAGCAAGTCGTAGTGTTGGAGAAGGAGTCATGGTCTAAAGCAGGACTAGGCAACCAATGGCCCACGGTACAATTATCAGTGGCATTCAGCACTGCTCGACAAATTTGTCAATTTTTGAATGAACTTCATAAATTTGTAATTGATCTTATTTGACGAACATCTCCAGAATTTGGTCAATTAAGGAATTACGAAAAAATTTGAAAGATAACTCTAAAGGTAAATTTACAGCTTTTTTGTAAATTATTGAATGTCATAGCTGGAGATATTTAATTGTTTGAAGAGAGAAAATTGCATATGTATTCAGCTTTTCCTCATTTAGTTCTACATATCTAACAAGGGGAGGGTACAACTAAGGAAATTCATTTGGGATCGAGACTTGGTGTAATAGTAGTACTCGCTTAGGGTGTTCACCCATCAATGTAATTCCGTCGAATGGCCAGTCAATTCTGAAAAAATTGCCTTCGAAATTCGTGCTTAGCTTTTATACAATTAAGGTTTACTTTCCTCTAACGAGTTCGTAGCCTGATTGGTGAATCGTCTGCTTATTATGTCTGAGGTTAGGGTTCGATTCCACGCAATAAGCTTTTTTTTTCAATTCATTTAACTATTTCTTACACTTAAATAAATTTATTTGAAACGGACTTTTTAAATATTTTATAAAATTATAAAATAATTAAATTAATAATATATAAAAAAGACATTTTTTATTATATTAATTATAAAATAATTTATTTAATAATAATATATTTTATAAATTATTTTATGTTATATATAATATTTTATGAATAGTATATTGTATTTCACATTATAAAACTATTTGTAACTAATTTTTATATAAAAAATATCATTTAATATTTATTATATATTTTATTATAAATATTGTTTATTAATATAAAATAAATTTATAAAATTTAATATAAATATTTGTGTGTGTGTGTGTGTAAATAACTACAGTAATTTTTTTACTTTATAAAATACAAAATATATATATATAATTACATAAAATATCATTTAATATTTAATAAACCTTTCATATAAATAAATTTATTTAATTTTAAAAAATAATTAAAAGAATTAAAGGAAAAAATTTATTGCGTAGGATCGAACCCTAACCTCCGGCATAATAAGCAGACAATTCACCAATCAGGCACCTTTACGTATTTTGAATATTTTTTTTAATGGCACTCTCATTATTTTGTCAGAATAACATTTGTATTATTTAGAAATGTACGTCATTGATATAGTAACCTTATTATGACCTTATTTCATACTTTGCCTAAACAGCTTTAGTCATTCTATAGAATGCCTAGGCATTCTATACAATGTCTAGGCAAAGTATGAAATAATTCTCTTATTTCATACTTTACCTTGAAACGTCCGGCATTCTATAGAATGCCGGCATTTCACACTTTGCCAGTAACATATACATAAGAGCTGTCCTAAGTCAACAATGTTTATAATTAGGATTGAAAATAATCTGGTATAATGTTGACTACCGTAAAAGACTGATTCTGCACACAGTTTTTGAAGGTATTAATTACAGCATTAATTACTCAACAGAATTAAATTCAACGAGAAAATTATAACTAGTTTTTGCCGGTTTAAAAATAAAAAGGGCATGAAAGTACGCCGCATTTAGAAGCAGGTGGAGTCAAAAAGGAGAAAATAGTCCACTATTTGACTTGGAAAATATAAATTGTTCCTCTGAGGCTAATGTGCGGGTTGAGGCCATAAAATTATGAGGCTTTGGTCGATTTAGTAAAGGTACAAAATGGGCTATATTTATACTAAAAGGCTATAAAAGACTTAAAATTGGTTTGATAATCTCAGAAAATTCCTCGAAGGAGAGACGGACTTCGGAAACTTAAGATTTATCTCAATGGTATTGAATAAGAATTTGATGTGAAAGCTTAAAACTTACGCACATTTTAGACGCAAATTTTTTGTTTGTTTGTGAAGATTTAGAACATTAAGTTTGCCTAGACTGTCATGTATTAAAGTTATTTCCTGAAAATTCAATCTTTTTAATTACTTAAAATCGTTCATGACGTTCATTTTCATAAAAACTTTGGCTTTAATGTCTCAATGATTGTTTTTATTAATCTGAGTTGCAATAACTACTGGCAAATTAAACATTTTAAGTACAATGTATTACATTACAAATTATTTTCGACATGTACTCACAAAGTAGTCAGTTCGGGGGGGGGGGGGGGTTGGGGGTAATGGGAAAACTTCGTGGGCCCAAGGTTGGGGGTTCGATCCAGGCTGGAGTCAATAGGTTTTTTGGATGCGAAAATCGTGGGCACGCATGTCATATGATTATGTGGCATGTAAAAAATCCCTTGAGTACCATTTTGGTTCTGGTACTCTCGGAAAAATGAAATCGGGGACATTTTTAGCATCCGAAGCCCAGTGGCTGAGTGGTTAGTGCATCGCACTTCCCCACCAAAAGTCCGAGGTTCAAACCCCGGGCTGGGCAAGGTTTACTCAGCCTTTCCTCCCTTTAGTGGATCAATAAAATGAGTACCAAGCTTGCTTGGGAACTTAACACTGGGGGTTTCGCGTCAGACTGACCATCTGTTCATGCACTTCAGGGCCCAAGGTCGCATATACTGAGTTGGGCACAGTAGGCCTTGTCCCTCATGGGATATCGCGCCACTGAGTTAAGTTAATATTTAGCATCCGACAAGAGCTTGAATTAAAATTACTTCGAGCATCGAAATTTGGTAGCGAGGGCCGCCACTAGATGGTGCCACCGGGAAATGGCTTTTCCCATTTGGGGACTTGCCGTGTCTGCAAAGAGTTGCCAATATGCAACCCATTACGAAAAAAAATCACAAAGTCTTTGCTGAAAGTAATTTTCCATTTTTTGATATGGAATAATGGCATCTTGGTTAGAGAGAAAAGTCATATCTTGTAATTGAAAAAAATGTGAACAATGAGTTGAATAATAATTCTAGAGAATAAATAAATCACTTTTATTAACAACATCTATCAACTCGTTACCTATACCTAGGCACTTTTTTTGTTTTGATAACGATGCTCATTTTGAAAGGTTCTCATGTAAGTCTTATCGTAAATCGAATTTGTGAATTTCATTTTAGAATTATTTAATCTTGTGTCAATACGAGCAATTATTGACTTCCATCAGCCAATGAGAGGAATGAAACAGTGAGATTTCAGCGAGTCGATGAGAGTAATAAATGAATGAGACTTTAAAGGCTACAAGGAGTTAATGAGAATAATAATTATCTTTTCTCAAAAACTTTCGCTGTGAAATTTAAAGAATTTTCGATGCAGTCATTTTGCTTAGAATAAATACGAATTATTATACTTGAGCTATAAGTTTATATTTTTATTCAATGAAAAGACGCACTTAAAATGTATTTTTAGTTGTAAATTGTTCATTATTATAATCTTCGGGGAATAAAATTAGCAACCTAAAAATACTTTTCTTTGTGACTTAGATATATTTGTTTAATTCCAATTTCCTGATTTATGGTTATTTCTGAAAACTTTTAATTAATTATCACGAGAACAAATAAAAAAAGTAAGATAATTAATTTCAAAATTACCTCTAAATAAAAATGTCGTACAAATGAAAGAAAAGAAACTGGACGACATCGATTTGTTTAAATTAAGTACTGCCTACCCATTAAGAGAAAGATGTGACATTCGTTAGCAAATTTGGGATTTGCAAATTAACAAATGAATGTATTTAGAAGCTGTTTTGCCTTTGAATTTTGAAACTTTTCGATTTCTTAATGCAAATATTAATCTCTGTAGCTAATTTCTAAAAATTAATTAGCATTTCTCATTTGAATAATCGAAGCCCAAAAATATCTATCGAATATTATTTTAACTTAATACTTAAAAATTATTTAATCGTTAGTAAATAACAACTAATTTAATTTTAATTTGAAAAATATTAATTTAGTTTTATCAATTTCAACATAGAGAGAGAGAGAGAGAGAGAGAGAGAGAGAGTGAATGTTTTTTCTATACTATTTATTCTTTTAATGGATATAGAACGCTAGTTCCTCTTTTATAAGTTTAAGCACGAATAATTTATAAAATTTAAATATGCGATTAGTTTTCATTCACACAGTTAATCCGCTAAAAGCTTTCTTCTTCAGAGTATGTTTAAAGATACTCATACAAATAACTTGAGCTATATTTGTGTAACTGGGGTAAATAGATATTCACACAAATGAATTAGTATTCACCGACTGGGTGACGTAGTTGGTTTGTCGCTGGCCTTCTGCTGTCAAACCTGCACCCAAGGTTGCAGGTTTGACACCAGCCCAAGTCGGTGAATTTTCATGACGCAGAAGATCGACAGCGGCCATGTCGTATGATTATGCGGCATATAAAAAATCCCTTGGAGTGCCCGTTTGGTTGGGTGTCCTCGGCAAAATTAAATTTCTAAGTTCAATTTCGCATCGTCAGAGCTCAGGTGCCTCCCTCTGGGGAGGAAACTAAATTCGTATGACGTCATAGAATACGATCACGTGTTACCAGCCAATCCGTTAATCTACCTCACTGTTGCCAAATTAACCTTTTTTCAGAAACTAGGGCGACTAAATCTGCGACCTATACACACTGCATCTGCATTTGGAGTTATGGCTTGAGAAGCAAATTCCTTCGAAAACAAGAGCAATCTCATGGTTATTCCTCGCACTCTGAGTGGAAACTTGTTTGTCATTCCAGTAATTCGATCTGTTGCGTTGATACTTATGAACCGCATTCAAGGGAATATTATCCAGCAGGATAACGTGAAGCATAATATCCCAGATACCGCAGTTGTAACCCAACATGCTTTATAGAGTGTTAGTGTATTATCATGGCTTTCGAGATCATCAAATCTTTTTTCAATCGAGCTCTAATGGACGACAACTTCAACGCCGATCAAAACCTATATTAAACGTCCCTGTGTGGGCCGACCATGTGCAACAGGCATGTGATTCACTGGCTTAACGGAGAATATTAGGGTGCCCCTGCAAATTCAAGTTTTTGGCCCCAATCCGGATCTTACAAAGGATACGCACTTGGCGTCATTCAGGCTTTGGGCACCTTAGATTCCTGGGCTTCCCTGCAATGTGGGTTTGCGGGGGTGAACATTACGCCAGAGATGTGATCCCTCCCCCCAGACTGCTATCTTGCCCTTATACATGCTCGTTTATATGTTTGCTTTCAAAATTCTGTTGGTTATGCTGGTTATAATTATGCCATCATTTCACATTTGAAATGGCATTTTTCGCACTTACCTGTGGTCTTAAAACTTTAATAAACTAAATATGCTACCTAAACAAGAGAGACAGAATAACATTCACGTCGCACAAAAAAGTTGCACGAGGGCTATTGGCGACGGACCTCGTAATTTTGAACTATGCTCAAGTGACGAAGACGACAACTCAGTAGGCACCCCCTCTCCCAACTTCCATATTAAAAAAATGGGAATAGGTTTGAGCTTCAACATATTTAACGCGCATCGGCTCCATCTGCAAGGTGAATCTTCAGTGGTACTGGACTCGAACTCATAACATGCCAGCCACTAGTTCGTGACCTTGACCTCTAGGCTACCTCAACCTTTGTATACCTAGACAAATGTATTGACAAAGTTTCATTAATATACAATAATTCTTTCTTGATATGGGGGTCCCCCCCCCCCCCCATCATTTGGTCAACAAAAATTCTTTTTACATTATCTGAAAGCCTCTACAAACTGAGAAGTTGAGTTTTATAAAACCGTTTTACAATACTTTATTTTTAAAACACACAGAAAACGTACGCTTAACAAAACATATATGCACCCATAAGCAAAATTAATAAAACCCCGTATTTAAAGAACCGTATTTACTTCGAATAGTCTTCGAATGTTTTAACTAAACAATGAAAACTCACTAAAAGTTAAATTTTGCTAAGCCATATGTTCATAGCCAGAGGCTTAGAATACCCAAGAGAATGAATGCAGTAAAACAATTTTTATGTAGCGGAAAAAAAAAAGGGCCAACAGTTGCATCATTCCAGAAGCAGATAAAGAAACGTGGTACTCATATCAGTTGAAAGAAAAAGGTCCAAATATTTCTATTTCTTAGCAGGCACTCAAATAAATGGTTCCAGCTTTGTTTAACGTTTTCCCGAGGGAGTCAAATTTCCCATCCGCCCTTAAGAACAAAAACAGAAAAAATAAAGTTTCTAAACGATCTCTTTGTGACGTCTGCAGCTTTGAATCTTTTTTCTTTTCTTTCTTTACTTCCTTCCACACTGGGATTTCAAGATCTGGATCGATCCTGATAACGTTTATTTTTTCCTTTTTCGCGCTCAATCAGTTGGTTCTCAGGTTGCGGTTTGAATGAATGGCAACTGTTTCGTGCTGTTAAAAAGCTTCGAAGTTTTTGGTTCCTTTTTCTTTAGTTGTAGAACGCAAGCAGAATTTTTTTTTTTATAAAAAAAAAAAAAGAGGAAATACATCTTTTGTGCAGTACAGTTCTCAAGGTATTCGAAATCGTCTTCGAATTTCTTCTGAATTCGAATCATTTCGAATTTGAAAATTTCTTTTCAAAGAAATTCGAACGAACATGATTAGAATAAGGTAGATATATAAAGCACTTCCAATAGGTGTCATGTCTGTAGAAAAACATCAGAGATTTATAAAAACATGTATATGTAACATCTTATTAATTATATGATGTATATATATGTGTGTGTGTGTGTGTAGTAATGTATTATGTCATATTATGTATATGCGTAATATCTCATAAATTATTTTGCACCGGAATTTTTGAAAGCTTCAAAAGAAATCAAACTAGACTACAAGTGTAACGTAAAATAGTAAACTTCAAAAGAAACAGTGTATAATTGACTGAATATTAAGGTCGCACTGTGTTCAGCTACACGAGGGCTTTTGGCGACGGACCACGTAATTTTGAACCATGGTCAAGTGACGTGGACGACACATGTGAGCTGGCACCCCCTCTCCTAACTACCACACCAACGGGAGGACGTTTCAGCTCTCGACAGATTTAACGTGCATCGCTACCCTACACGGCGGGTCTTTAGTGGTATGGGGCTCGAACTCGTGACAAGGCAAGCCACGGTCCGATACCTATACCACTCGGCTACCGCGGCCGAAACTGTGTATAACTGCATTTGAAAACTCTGTTGATTTTAAATCTGCAATTTTAGATCACTTATAAAAAAATCGCATTAAAATGTAAATCATTTCCAATTTAGTTCCAGCAAGCTGATAAGTTTGTTCTGATTAATTGTATTATTTGCGTGTTTAAGTATTATATTACATGAACTTTTTATATTTGCTAGTTAAATGATTATTTTTAACAAGACTTCTGTACCAATTTAGGCTTGTGTGATACCTAATGATTAGTGAATGAGTGTTTATTAATGTCAAACTATAAAGCAACATGGGGGGTATATGGGGACGGACCTTGTAATTTTGAACTACGGACGGTCAAATAACGAAAACGATATTTGAGCTGGCACACCACTCTCCAAACTTCCACGCCGCACCAATGTGAGAACTTTGAGTTAACTGGGAAATCTAATGTGCATCAGCCCCTCTACATGAGGTTCTGCAGTAGCAATAGGACTCGAATTCATCGCACTCCAACTACGTGTTCTTGACCATGACCACATGGCTACCTCGGCACACCTAATGCTTGGAGTCGTGAGCTTAGTATTCGATGTTGTACGAGTGAAGCGATGAGTTCGAGTCCTGATTCTGCCACTGTACCATTGAAATGAGTTAAATGTGTCGCTGTGTATATAAAATAAAATAAAATAAATTAACCCCTTAACTGGTTTGCCCGTACGCTGTGCGGCCAATCATATTTTCTCTTCTTTCTTTCTTTGATTTGTGTGTATTTTTAAATATTACACTGATATTATTCAGGGCTAATATTTTTTAAAAGATGATATAGTTTGTCTATGGTACTGAAATGCTTTTCATTCACCTTTTCTTCGTTTTAAAGGCGAGAATTTTCTTTTGATGAAAGGCAGGAATTTAAACTTCTTAAATTTTTGTTCTACTGTATGTAATACTTGTGCTTTCCAACAGGCACAGTTCTTTTTTTAAATTTTGGATAAAACAAACAACGAAAATACTGTCTTGTGAAAATATGATTTGAATTCGGATACAGAGAGAGAGATTGGGAACTATATTTCACCATATTTCAAATTGTGTGCAGGGGTACTCACACTCATGTAAAGCTCTACTCACTGTTTGAAAAGGTACGTACAAGAAAATTTTCTGAAGGATTTATATGAAGCATCCTTCATAGCAAGCAGAGTATTCTTACAAGAAGCGAACATTAAGGGTTTTTTGTGTCCCACAATTTTAAAATAAAAAATGACATAAAAACTTTAAAAGTTAAATAGAAAATGAAATTCTTCTATTTTTCCTTATTTTATTAATTATGATGTTTAATTATATGCAATGAAAATGTGCTTTTTTGAAGCATTTCGGGTAAACAAATTGACCAGTTACAACTTTTAGTATTCGCGACCCAATATTCAATCATAATTTTCATCGCTCCCCCCTCCATACTATAACAATGTATTGAATTCAATAATACTATTCTTTCACGCTAAAGCTACTCTACGACTTTAACCTCGTAAATGACACCTGCGTGTATAAACGTCTCACTCAGCCAAAGCATTAATTTTCTGGACGTACATATACGTCTTTCCGAAATACGATCTTTTCTGTGCAATGCTATCATAAAATTATTTCGAAGGCCTTGGAATGCAATAAAAGGATCTTGACAATGTTTGCAGGGGATTTAATTATTTCAGAGGATTTGCTCCCCCTCCCCCCCAAAAAAATTACATTCGCGCGTCTATGTGGAAAATGGTGGCATTGGGGAGCGAATCGCGTAACTTTTAATCGGCAGATAAGGGATTAATTGTAAACCGTACAACCTCACTGGTAATTATCAAACTTGTTCTTGACTTAGTAGTGTTAAACTAATTATAAAATACATTGAACAGTACCAGTGGCGCACACAAGGGGGAAGGGGTCCTGGGGGTCCGGCCCCCCCAAAGCCGTGGATTTTTTTTTGATTGATCATAATTCTAAGTATATAATACGTAATATTTAATTAAGTATTTCTTATTAATGATTAATTTTATTAAGTAATGCTAATTATTAATTCAATAATTAGTTTTTTACTGTGTTTAGTTCCCGAAAATCGATAAAATCAAAAGGAGCTAAATACAAGAATGGTGAACTTTCGACCCCCCCCGCTCCTGGAAAAGTTGGTGGGTGCGCTACTGAACAGTACTGATACATTTATAAGTGTATTATGCCAATGTAAATGTATGTTTCATAAGTGTTATTATATCAGTGTACATGTATTATGTCACACTGTATTTTGTTTGTTTACTTTGAGTAAATTAAAAGTTTTTTTTAAAGAATCTTTTTTTTTCGACTTTTTAATATGCTCGCGCCCCCTCGTAGAGTTAGCATGCCCCCCTAGGGAGCGCGCCCCACAGTTTGAGAAACGCTGAGTTACGGGGTTAAGCCTCAAAACTCTCATTTAGCGGAGTGTGGTAAATAAGAGTCATTCTTGTCATTTGATTGAGATTCAAATTATACGATATATCGATTTAAATAACCAGTCTCCTTTAGTCCAACCGTACGTCCTTTCTCAAATAGTTACATCTGCTTATATAGTTCACGAATGCCTTTGCAAGATATAAGTACAGACCACGTAAATCGATGGAAATTACATTTTCATAAAAGTTATGCCTTAGTATCGGAATGTCCTATGTTTTATACACCATTCGGATGCTCCATGGTAATGCAGTGGAACTCCAGCTAGTCAGTTATAGACCGTCAAAATTTAATCGATGCATATTTTATTATAACATATGCGCATACTTGATTTCTCGTCCCATTTGGTGGAATAACTCATTCTCAGTAGCCATTTAATATGTTATAGAATATATATATGTATTTATGTGTGTAATAATTCCCTTAAATTTTCTCTCAATGGCTTTTATTTAATTTATAATAATTTTGCGTCCCCTTAAGACTTCGCGCGTGATAATTAATTTTTAGTTTATCGGCCTAGCGAGAAATACATTGTTAAGCACAACTTTACCTCCTTAGAAACTGCCACGTTCACGTTTTTTTAAAACAAGATGATGCAATATTGCGTCATTGGCGTATTCTGACCAATCACAAAAGTCTTTACCGGAAATCTTATGCTTCTAAAAGCTTCCCGTTGAGAAAACTACAAAATCTGAGATCTCCGGAGCGAACGAAGAACGCTTTTGTACCTTGTTTTGCTTATGTGCGTTTTCGTTGTTTGTGTTGCCCCTTTATGTTGTGATCATCTTTAATATTTGGATTTTAAAATATCAAGAAGTCACGTAATGTATGATATATATATATATATATATATATATATAAGACTTTTTTGTATCTACATTTGTTGTGTTTGGTGAATTCCAATTTCTTCCTGCTTTAGCATTGTAGGTTCTAGTACTTCTTCACTTTTATTTTATATTACTATATATATATATATATATATATATA
>BMAV01023050.1:52064-65691 GCA_019973955.1 Trichonephila inaurata madagascariensis | reverse complement strand
AAAAAGGACGATTTGAATTTAAAAAAAATACAGGGGAAAAATTCTTTCTTTTTTAAAAGTTCTGTAATTTGAAGGGATTCGGTTTAAAAGTTACTTACGAGAAATCTTGAGAAAATTATGACATCTTCGATAGAATTCTTTAGTAGATTCTGTAGAAATTATTTTACTTTTGCTTATCAGTTTATTCAAAAAGACATACATCAAATACTTCAATAGGCAAATAAATGCTTTTTAAACTCATGTCAACTTCGAGATTCATACATTCACGGGGTAAATTATTCTTAAAAGAGTAATGCAATCTTTTAATGCTTTCAGTAATTTGCAATGATCACCATGATCAGTGGCGCACACAATGGGTGTGTCCTAGGGGTCCGGACTCCCCCAAAGCCCTTCATTTTTTCCCGATTGATTACAATTCTAAGTATATTGAAAGTAAAATTTAATTAAGTATTTGTTATTAATGATTAATTTTATTAACTAATGCTAAGTATTTATTCAATAATTAATTTTTTACTGTGCTTTGTTCCCGAAAATTGACAAAATCAAAAGAAGCATGATACAAGAATGGTGAACTTGCGACCCTGGACACCCCCCCTTGAAAAATTCCTGTGTGCGCTACTGACCATGATCTCTTTGAAAGAGTAAATTTATCCACTCAAATTCTGCTAAAATGGGCAGCTGTAATTTAACAATATTTAATTCTATCCTTGTATTAATTTAAGTAAAGGGATAGTAAGACAAGTAGAGTTGATTAAAAAGAGAGGAATCTAGACAGTGGCGTAACGAAGAATATTAGGGCCCTTTGGAAAGTCAGCTTTTAGATTCCAAGCCCTAATACGTACGTGGCATCAGTCAGGCTTTGGGCCCCCTATTCCTGGTCCCCCCTCAATGCGAGTATGTACGTTACGCCACTGAATCTAGATCAAAACCTTTCAAAAGGGATTTATTAGGCTTTTATCACATAATCTCTCTAGATGACAAGTTCTTACTTTTGTAATTGTATGCAATTTTTTATAAGTCCAGTGCTGCAACGTAAGTCAATTACAAAAATAGATTTTTATTCATTAATTCAATGCAGTACCATTAATGATAATTATGCAATTTACTTAGTTCTATAAGAAATTGTCCTTTCACAATTTCTTTTCCAGTTTAATATTTATGTAGAAATTCTCTCTAAGCCTATTTTTTAAGAATATTACATGTTTCATTTTCATGCTTCTATCGGGATTAGAAGGAGTTCTATTTCTTTTTTTATACTACTTGCAGTGGACAGGAGTAGCGGGAGGGGAGTCCCTCTTAAATGGGCTCCGAATCGTTGTGGTGGCGGTAGGGGGGGGGAGGAGAAATTACAGAGTTTCGTGTCTTTTTGGAGTGGCGAAACAAACTGCATCTCCATGTTTTCTTTGGGTTCTAAAGTCACTTTTTTTTTTCTTTGTGATTTTTCTGACACTTGTTCCCATACTTTTATATATGGTTGAAAGTAGCAAAAAGTAGCGAGATCTTCAAGTGAAGTAGCATAAAATTCGCGAAGTAGCAATAGGATAAAAAAAGTAGTGGAAAGCTTTAAAAAGTAGTAAAATTTGCGAAAAATTATCCGATCTGGCAACACTGAGGTACACACTCAAAAATGAATTAAAAATAAACAAAAATTTTCGCTTAAGGTTTTTGATGCTCCATAAAGAAAGGATTAAATTTTTTGTTTGAGATGCAAGTACATAGTGCAACGTCCACGCTTTGCAACATCCCTTCCAAATATCTCCACCACAAAAATAAGTGCAAGTTGTAGCATAATTTATCAAATTTAAACCCGCATTACATATAAAGTGTGAATTTCAGACTTTCTATAAACGAAGCCCACCTTCACATTTTATAAGTGGCATGAAAGATTTATGACGACATGTAGCATATTGTCAAAAACCAAAATCTGGCTGCCCTAGCAGAAGCTGCGATAACGTTACTTGTATAGACTCGATGTGTGTGTGTGTATCGCCCACAACTAATGGTGCACACACTGAAATCGTGCAGTAAAAGAAACTTTGGTATTTTCTTTAAGGAACATAAATAACTGTAAGTGAATATCTTTGTTTATTTGTAGTTAGAATTTTAAAGTGTAGTATTACTTTTCGGACGCCCGGTATATTAGACATTCAATAAATGGTTATGAAATAAACAATTCCTTGACAAATATATATTAGGAATTATTTCGTAGTATGAAAATGGCAACTGTTAGCAATTAACAGCAGAACAGACAATATTGGTAGTATATTAATTAATTTAAATCTAAACTCATTTGAAGAAATAAATTCAAGGAACTGGAGATAAATGTTTCGGAAAATCCAGAAGTTGAATAACTCAGCTTTTCAAGTACGAATGAATTTAAAGTTCAACAGGAACTGAGCACCCCTAAAATAATAAAAAAAAGTTTGTCGGTTTATGTTTTAACTTTTAGTATTTTTTGCAGTCCTCCGTTAGCGTTTTCTTTTCATAAGGGAGGACTTTATTCTAAAATTAAATAATTTATTCTAATTAACTTTCTTGATAAATATAGGAATATTTATTACATTTTGAATTATATATTTGTTTCAAATAAGTTCAGTTTTAAAAATGGTATCATTTTACGGGAATCTGAAAGTTATTTTCGAAAGAAGCAGACATTTTTTTTTAACAGTGCTCACGTCAGTTGAAGACATGAATGCAAAATTTTGAATTTCTCTTTCATATACTTCAGTTAAAAAAAATTCTATGATATCATAATCCTTGTGGTGTAAGTCTACATAAGATTCGCTACTAAGAGGCTTGCCTTATTTTTAAATGTATTTTTTATTTTTTCTTAACGCACACACATATTAGATAAGCCATATCAGAATATTCAAAATTTACAACTTTTTGTGGGATTCTAAAAAGTATTGAACGAAAAACATATAACGTTGCCATAATAACGTGATGTTACGAGAGAGCGCCTTTCTTCTATTGCAATTTAAAAATGTATATTAAGGCTGTCTTCGGTTAATGTTAAAGAATAGGACTCGAATTTGGAAAATTTTTTCAGATATAAGAGAAATGAAACATTAATATGATATTCTGGCTTCACTATCCTTTAGAGAGCAGCATTTTTTTTATCATATTTTTCATTTTTAACCGAGTTGATTCATTTTTTCTGGTATAAAATGTGTTTCGCGTTTTTTCTTCTATATCGTAATGTTAAATGGGCTATGGCTTCACGTATTAAAACGAAAAATAAAGTATTAATTGAATATTTTGACATTTTTGAAAACACTATATTGTTAACTGAGGTATGAGTTATAATATTGCAAATTTCCATGGAAATTGAGACATTTTTCCTGTCTGAAAATGTGCTTTGCGTTTAGTTCAAGCTCGTACTTTTACCGAAGACAGCCTAAAATGTAACCAAGAACGCCTTTTTTTTGGTTGGATTCTATTTTAGTGCATAACTTGGTTTTCGCCAACTTGGCGAGTAATGATCGCCATTTTGGATAGAAATCCAATACAGAAAAACGAGTTTTTGACCCAATTCTTTTTCTTTCACGCCAAAGGTGTAAATTAAGCAAGGATGTTACCATATTTAAATTCAAAATAATAATAAAAACAATAACGAAATACTACTAGTCAGAAAAGAAGTTTTCATTCAATATTTATTAGTGGGCAATGTTTTTAAATGCTTTTCCCGAAACCAGCATTCACACATATGACCTAGTGAATAAGAAATAGTAGAATATTCCACTGAGAGACTTTGAGTAAGAAACTTTTACATAGTACCTTATTTTATATAAAAACAGAAGAAATCCTTTTATCGGGATAAAGAACCTCACCATTTTCTGAAACCTACACTTTTCGAATCAGTATTTGAAACAGATATTTAAATTGAATTACCAGCATATTCAGAGCTGGAGTTGAATTGGAAAAACTTGTTCTGTCCAATAAAAGTATAGACTATTTAAGAGCAAAACTAAAGCTTCAAATAAGAAACTATTCTCAGAAATTCAGTTACCCGTCAATATTTTTTTGTAAGAATAAAACTTTATACTTTAATTTCGAACTTCAATTGCGTTAAAACTGATTTGGTATTCTGAATTCGTAAAATCAAATTAAAGTTATTCTCCTCACGTGAAAAATACAGAATCTAAATCAATAATTTAATGACTGAAAACGAAGTGAATAATGAATCAATATCACAAGGTACTATATTTTATTCAAGAAATGAAATTCTGAGCTTGATGACATTACTGTAATATGCTGGGGAAGAAACCGTTATTGAGACAGTTAGATTGTAGAGTCTTTTTGTAATGTTGAATTTTAACTACTTCTTTTTATTGAATTTGACATTCAATAAATTAAATAAAAAAGCATGCTTTATTCGATAAATATTACTGTCATTAGTTGTGAAAGATGAAGGATGTGAATGACCACGAAACATCTAGGAAGTACCTGGAACAATTATATAAAATATAACCTGCCTTTTGAAAAAAAAATGCATCGAAAACTGTCGGAAAATATGTATTTTAAATATAATTAAATTAAAAAGGCTGGATCCTATTTCAGTACACCCCGGCTTTTTTAAATTTCTTTTGTCGCCAAGCTAGGCAATAAGTTCGGCAAGTTAGCTACCCTTCTTTATTAGCCTTAAAACAAGATATCGTTATTAGTGACCGTTAGTTAGTTGCGATTGGTAATTACCGTTCGTGATCACAAATCGGTAAATAGCTTTGGCAACCCTACTGACTGTATAACAGCGGTAATTGAGCAATTTGCATCTTTTCCACACTTGATTGTTCTTTGTGGGAAAAAGGAAATAATTAAATACAAGAAGACTTGATTGTGAGGTGTATGAATTCATCCAAAATGTGGGAATAGTATTCGGAAGAATGTAATTGATGTTTAAGTATATATAAATATATATATGAATGAAGATACAGCTCGAAAGTAGGATAGATTCGACATGATGCGTATAAGAACTTAAGAAAAGGTACATGGTCCAGCAAAGTTATTTGAGTAATTTTGGAATGCTCTTAATGTCTAATAATTTAATAATAGGATTTTACCGTCACTGTTATGGTACTTACGTATTATAGAAAACATCTTTAAATGCCACGATATGTGACCAATAGTAGAAAATTGTTAATAAGCACATACAAACACAGTTATTTTGTCCACGCATACGATGACAGCATTTGGCGACGTTTTTGATGAGGCGATATTGCTGGACGGTATATATATATATAATGCGTAAGAACCAATATATATGCAATTCTTCTGACACTAAAAATGTTCTTAGTGCTCCATGAATTTCTGTACCATCGATAATCTCATAGCATTAACTTTATCCAACACATCCTTTAATATACGAACACTTATTGCAACTAGACACAAATCAGACAACCATTGTTAAATGCTAATATATATAGGATATCCCATTTGTAAAAGGTTAGATCATATCCTTTACCGAGGTCGGCAATCCTAATCAAAACAGTATTCCACATCAACGCCATCTAGCGTCCCTTTTAAAACGCCGTCATCAACCTTTTTCGCCAGAGGCCCACTAACACCCGTCGAGAAACGTCGTATTTCGCGCGTCAGCGCACTTTCGTCCGCGCCAGGCGGTAAGTCTTAATAGTACCATAATGAGTTCTATCGTTCGTCCGCGCCAGGCGGTAAGTCTCAATAGCACCATAATGAGTTCTATTTAATCTCAATTGCCTCCCTTAAAGTAATGTGATCTAACTTTCCTATTCTTCCAAAATATGCTTATCCAACTTTCCTATTCTTTTGAAATATGCTTATCCAACTTTTCTATTCTTTTGAAATATTCCCCATGTAAATGCTCCCCTATAATTCTTAATAAATTATTTAGTTTTCAACCAGTTTCTTTCTTGAACTATGTTGTCTATTTTATTTCAAAATTAACTAATACACCCTAAAAACCCCTAGACACCACGCCATAAAAACCCCGCCATCTGAAGAATCCGACCTTTGGAAGATTTCGGTAGGATTCCCACATATATATTTATTACATTTCACGAATTTTGCATTAGAATCAGTTAAGGAAAAATAGTTATCAATTAAACAGTACTAACGAATGATTTCTCTAAGCGAATATATTGTACTTATACTTGATATAAATATCAAAGGATTTAAGATAGGAAAAAAAAATTTCCCCAAAAGATATTTCAACGACTACTTTACTGTGAAAAATAAACCGATTACGGTAGGGCAAAAAGCAATTAGATAAATAAAAAAAGTAAAAACAAACAATATAAGGAATATATTTTTACTTTAGAAATACGAGAAGCATGCTAATACAATTATAGGTTGATTCGGAAATTAAATCAAATGGGGTAAACAATTTAAATCAGCAAATCAAAAATAAAATTTTCTGTATAAATCACAAAATGATCAAAAAAGTATTATAAAAATTATGTGTGCGTATGAACTGACCCTCCCCCCTTCTTTTTTAGAAATATATTATTTCATAAAACCGGAAAAACCGATTAGTTGAGATTTTCTCTCACTCCGTGGAATATTTTGCTTGTCAATCAAAACTAAGAATGGTTGGAATTTTCACTATTGTCTAACTGGTATTTGGGAATAAAGGAAATGACTGCTCTGTTCAAGCTTACAAGTTTCAGAAAAACTACTGAAATTAAAGAAGAGTACTTCAAATCACGCCTTCAGAAAAGTTATTACAAATTTTCCAACAGTTTTTTTCACCTTCATACCTGATAAAAAAATATATATACCCAAACAAATTCTATTAGTTTTTTATGAGCCTCATAAAACCTAAATTCTTATTGTTTCAACAATTTTTTTTTTATTCTCAGAATTGATTTTTTCTTATTTTCACTCATCTTAAAATTAATCAGAAACCTTAAATTTCTTGTAACGAGATTCTAACGTGTTGTCCTGTAGTGTCCCTAATGGACAGCACACACAATTAACCAATGAGAATCCGTTTTCTCAAGCCAGATAAACGAGCAAAAGTAATCAAAGGACTCTAGTTCCTTCACAAATTCTCTTTGTCGATTTATGAAAGCTTTAATTTTCGAGCATCACCTAACAGCATGAAAAAAATTGACTCAAAGCCGAGTTATCACAATTCGAGCTTAAGGGCTACTTCGCGACCCAGGTGCCCGTTGGCTTCTATCACGTGTTCCAAGCGTGAAAAACGATAAAGGATTTTCATGTGTTGTCAACGAATGTGAAAGTTTTTCTTAGCTCGTTAACCAGATTGTTGAGTTAAGGTATCCGACTACGTTCGGAACCGCGATTTTAAAAAAGCGCATGAATGGATAATTTTCAGGATATTTAGCGTCACTTAGATTAGAATACATGTATAAAAATGTTTAAGGATATTTTGACAAAAAAAAATTATTTAAATACAATATTTTGGCAAAAAATTAACTTAGAATAACCTTTTTTCAAAACGTTCTCCTTTTATAAAAAATTCTTCTATAATAATAATATTTTGCTTATATAAAGTAAAGACTTCTTCTAATAGTGTGAACTAGGAATTTTGAAAAATTCGCATTATTTTCAGAGTTACCACCAATTAAAATAATTATCGGCGTTTTTTCCTTAAAATTTCTCCCCACTGTTGCAGCAAAATATGGATAAATCCACTTCCAAGTTATTTATTTCAAAAATTCGAGTTCAGCCTCTGTACAGAGGTCTGAGCTATATACAGGCAAAATATTATTATAATAGAAGCATTTTTCATAAAAGGAGAATGTTTTGAAAATGGGTCATTCTATGTTAATTTTTTTAAAAATATTGTACTTAAATAATTTTTTATTGTAATAATATTCTTGAAACAATTTTATATACGTTTTCTAATCTAAGTAATACTAAATATCATAAATATTATCCATTTATACGCTTTTGCAAAATCGTGGTTCTGAACGTAGTCGGATATCTTAAATATATTTTTGTTATAGACCCATAGCTATGTAAAATATTCTTGTTTTTTGTTTGTTTGTTTATATTTACATAACGTATAAATGAGGATACATGACATTTTATTATTTGTGGAAAAGTTTTTGTTGCCCTCTAAAAGTGTGTACAAAATTATTTGAATAATCCCATTTAATTATTAATTTGGCAGGAGAGAAGATTTAAAGAAGTGAAGTTTTTGTTACACTTTTATATTGAAATATTAGCTAAAATTCTAAATGGGAGAGAACATTTTACGGCGAGTTATAGTTATAAAGAATTTTGCTCGTAGAGCTCTCGTTTAGAGTTAGTTCTACAATAAACAATTTGCTAATTAACGAACAAAAACAATTTTAAGCCTCACATATTGATTTGCGTTTTAAATTGCGATGCCGATACCGATGTAATTTAAAATTTCTACTATTATTATCATATGCTGGTAAGTTATACAATTTATATGTTACGCAACATAAAAATTTGTTCTGTAATTTTTTTTTATTAAACTACTTCTAAAATCATGTGGTATAAATGTGGTCAATAATAAACAATATATTAAAAATTACATTAATAATTGTTATTTTTTTATCTTTCGAATATTTCATCAAAATTTCGCAAACACTAGTAATAATGGATCTCATCATTTAAATCAAATTAAAAGTCGGAAATGACATCTGAGCTAATATAATATTATGCATCACATTACATTTTTAAATCACGTTATGCGTGGATTTCAATTAATTTATCGCAATAAAATGCCTGCATTAAAAAAACATGTCTTTAAGCCTAAATCTGTAAACTTTCAACCTCTTAAGATTTTTCCCACCAACCAGATGGCATAAATAATACTTTTCAATTCAAATGTTTATTTATAAATCGTAGAATGTAGATGATTCTACAAGAAGAAAGAGCTAAAGTATTATTATTACTGTATATTTATTACTAGTTCATAAATTATATTTCTTTCCAAATGGGGATAATTAAATCAATTTGATTTAAAAAAATGTAAATACTTCACATAAAAATAGCTCCGGTAACACTTTTTCAACTGTTCAGTTTATGAATTTTCTTTCTTGTTTATGAGGGATTATTACTACATAAATGTAATTTTATGGAAAAAAATACAAGGAGGATAAAGTATGTTACATAACAGTTAAAAATACCAATTAAATGAAAATCCTGCATTGAAGTTTTGCATTGTTATTATAAAAAACGACAAGAGGTTGAAAAAGCCAAGCATATTTAAAGCAATATAATCATTATTAAGACTTAAAAATGCAGACTAATGTCTGCATTTTTTATAAGATTTAATTAAAAAATATATTCGCATAAACGAGCATCATTCTTTAAATAGAAAAAAATATATTCTTAATTACTTGATGATAAATTTTTAACAATACAATTTTATTATTTAATGAAATTTAAATTGGGGAAAGCCTACTTATACGTAAAAGAATTTGTAATCTATTTTATTTATTCATAGCAGACTTTTAATTAAATATTTACAATAAAATAAAAAGCAAATTTTATGTTTTAACGAGCATTATTGTCTTTTACATGGCAGGAATAGTTAAATTATTTTTGAGAGCTAATAGAAATTGAATTATATACCTGTGAGTAAATACATGCAATTTATTATACCTCCAATACTGTTTGAATTATATTGAACAAGCAGGCATTCCAATTTCCCGTACGTTTGTACATATATAATTGTTTGATCTCTTATAGTGACTTGGTGCAGTTAAATTATTAAAAGATGCATCAATATGACATGAATTAGAAATTTCTTTAAAATCATCTTGACGTTAATTTTCATATCAGAGGCATTGAAACTGTGAGATGTATGTTATTTCTTTTTATTGATTTCATTTTAAAAAATAAGCAATGCTTGCATTTTTTTTATATATATTTTCAATGTTATGTAGTTAACTTGAAATTTAAATTAATATTACGAAACATAATTTCAGAATTAGTAAGAGCAATAAGACAATGCTATGAGAGTTCCATTATAAAAATACTGAATTGTGCTTGAGAATGATTATATTACTGAACACTATACATTATTATATATATATATATATATATATATGTAATATAAAAATAGATATATTATTTATAAGTTTTAACCTAGAACTTGGATGATGCAAGATCATGTAATATTTCGTCAGCTTTTTCCCTCCAGACACTAATCCTTCCCTATAGACTTGGTACCACCTCTGTCTAGGGGGACAGAACCAATAGAATCCTAGGGAGCCCCATAAAGCATGTCTTTTGGAGAATTTCACTCTTCGCTATCTCTTCAGATTTCCCCCCATATAAATACATTTGTTCCCCTAAGTCGGGGTTCTTTTGCCTTTTAAAAAGTATTGTAACACGTGGCTTCAGTGCTCTTCCTATGAAGGAAACCCCGTACACTCAATAAAGATTTTAAAGTCCATAGCTGTCGTTACTGGGTGGTTAAAATGTATCATATATATATATATATATTACGAATTGGCCGAGTGGTTTCAAGAAAACATTTTCTGTGGACGTTCATCCTTTATTATGAAGAACACATCAATAGATTAAAACACAATTGCGGTACATTTTCACATTGAATAGAGAAACTTTCGACGATTACCAAGCAAAGCAGACAACGACAAGCAGCAGCGGCATGTTGGAGGACACAAAGACAAAGAGTTGCAGTTATTTACATTCTTACATGATGAAGGCAAGCAGACAAAGAGAGCGATTATACAAGATTTTTGCATTTATACTGGCAGTGGTTATTCCGTAATAGTAGTTCTGATTGGATAGAATGGGCGGGACAGGGATTTCGGACTAGCCGATTACGATTAAGATTAGTGTTATTTCTAAACCAAAGAATTAAAGTTCGTTTAAACATTAGTACAAAGAGTTAACAGAAAGGATACTAAAGGGAATTATTACATTTATATATATATATATAGTGGATATTACACTGAACATTAGTATGTATAAGAATAAACACAATATATTAAATATGCTGTTTAACTTTTTACCAATGTAACATTCATTACACAAAGAAATACGTTTAATGCGAAAGCGCTTAAGACGAAATATCGGTTAATACGAAATAGTATAACGGTCCCGACAAATTATTATGCTTTTTCATGCATTTTTTCTCTTGACATGAAACTGGGAATAAGCAAAATGGGGGAAACACCAGCCGCGCCTGCGAGAATTAAGAGGGGCGCCAAATGAAAGAAGTGGTTTCACATTTTCGTAGAAAGGCGGCTAACTTGGTTTTGAAATACCCTCAGAATATATAGCCAACGACACGAGCCAGTTTCGTTTGTCTAAGCTACTTTCAACCTCCACCCCTACAAACGCCACACAAAAAAATATCATCTTTCATCAGGATTTCGATGACGAGAACATCGCAGTATGAGTAAAAATCAGTGAGTTTGGTTCAAGTATTTAAAATAGTTCAAAAGAATTTTTTTACAAGCTCAGGGAGAAAGCAAACTGCTATTTCACTTAAAATGAAGATGGACCCTCTTATGGCTGTTGATCAAAAACAGAAGACGAAAACGGAAATCTGTAAAGATTTTGGTATTGCTAATTCAGCATTCTCAAGAAAAATTTAAAAAAAGAGAGCAAATTGCGGAAATGATGGAACGGATTAAGTTCCAGTGAATCTTTTTGTTTCATTATTAAATACATGCATATATACATATCTATGTAAACAAAACGCATTCTAATAAACATAATTTTGTTGAATATATGGTTTGTTTTGTAATATCCCTTAACACGAAAAAATATTCCAGCCCCCTCAGTTTCGTGTTAAGTGATTTTTACTGTATTTCGTGCGTTCTTTTAAAAGAAACATAACTTATAAGAGAAAAAAAAATTCATTTTTTAAATAAAGTATTAAAAACTGAATACCTTATAAGAATATTTGATATAATTTATCAGGATAATACAGTTATTAATGCATTTATTTCGAGTAAACAATAATTATCCGCTTGGCTTTAAAAACAAATTAAAAGAAATAAATAATCATTCGTAAAAGAATTATTGTCGTAATCGAAGGCACAATAAAAGGCAATAAAGGAGCTTATAACCAAAAACCATTAAATTCTTTTATAATACTACATTCGAAAAAGTTGTACTAGTACAAAAGTTTATAAAAGAAATATAATTCGATTTCTAGAAACATAAAAGCTATAAAATGCCAGTATTGAAACTTGTTCCAGGCTTGTTTTTATGTAATTTTGTTCGGAATGACTGAACAAACATTTCAGACGTTGGGTTACAGATCCATTAAAAGACGTCTAAAATTGCAATAAAAGTCGTGATATAAATGTAAATGTCGAAGATATAATACGTTTTATGTAAGAAATTAATTATGTTAAGACACATACTCAATCTCTTACCCCCTTAACTTTTTGTTGTTGGTGAATTATACAATAAAAAAGTCTCACTGTAAAATATTTTCTGTTTCTTTTTATAGTTTACAAAACGGATGATAAAATTTCTTCATAAGAACTTATTTTGTTACCCAAAAAGTATTCATTTTAATTTAAAAGAAGAAAAATAAATTTTTCTAGATTTAATTATGTTTTAATTAATAATACTTGTTTCAATTAATAATACTTTACTTGTGATAAAGTAATAAAATTTCTTGCATTCATAAACATACATTCCGGTGCATAACGCTCATTTATACTTTCAAACTGAATTTTCTCTATTAATTTTAAAGTATATTCGTCACACACAACGCGAGCCCTTTTTTACGGAGAAATCTGAAGTGCACATATGCAATGCTCTTATCTTTTGAAGTCATTTATTCGAAGTATCATCCTGGGCTTTTGAACAATGGTATATTTCTAGAATTACAGCACTAAAGCGCTAGAAAAGAGGAGGTGGGGAGGGGGAGGAACAAAATCTATGCCATATTATTGGATTTTCCCTCGTGTGTATTTCTATTGACTTCACACTAAATATAGGCTGAAGATAAAAGGGAAATCGAATATGACGAACTTTTTACTTCACTCAGTTCACATGGTATGCAATTTCTTTTTTATTCTCAGTAGTTAATATACCGTAAAGTCCGGAGTATAACTTGCACTTCTAACACAAAAAATAAGATCGAAATTTACGGGTAAGCGTTATACGCAGGGTATAAAAAGGAGAGCTTTAAAAATAAAATAAATGACCATAGGAAAAAAATAGACTTCTACATATATCGAAATACTTTTTATTTGAAAGAAATGACATTCCTTATGAATTTAAAAGAGTTGTATACTATTTTTTTCTACGGCTTGGAATAATACACTAAATAAATGGCTTCAAAACATAACAGCATTGCGCACGTACGCTTGTAAAAAAAAAAAAAAAAAGTGTGGGGGAGGGGGCGTTATACGGCGAATGTATTTAAAAATTAAAAATTGCTCCCTGAAAGTATAGGTGCGCGTTATATGGTGGATTTTACGGTATGTAGAAAACAAATTTTTTTTAAATTTCTACTATTAGCTTACACTCTATATATTTATTTATTTATCTTCGTAGAATTTTCAATCGTTCATAAAATACATTTTAAAGCGCTCAATTGAGCTGAAATTTTATATACATGATTATTTTGAATGACAATACAGTAATTTAATTATGATTAGCATTCAGTTGAACTGAAATTTTATATACACGATTGTTTTGGATGACAATA
>BMAV01023050.1:0-47308 GCA_019973955.1 Trichonephila inaurata madagascariensis | reverse complement strand
ATTATTTAAAGAATTACAAATACAGCCACGTTGGTGACTTAGCAACCCTTTTGGCGACTTGTGTCAAAACTTGAAAAGGTTTTTTTCTCAACTCTCTCTTGAAAACTAATTACCACTTAATGTTGTGATTCTGTCTTATGTATATACATATTTATATTAATTGTAACTATTTAATAAAAAATAGCTAAAATAAAATTTTTCGTTGTTGATCTAAATAGGAATTGACTTAAAAACTATTTTTTATATTACTTGTTTAGATGAATATTTTTCCTCACGGACTTTGTTTCCTTGCTTATTCATAATATATAAATTTAAAGAAAGTAAGATTACGAAAATCATTTAGTTGTATTGAAAAACAACGATGGAAAATTTGATTCAGAAGCATATATGCTTCTTTTTATAAGAATATTAAATAGTAATCTATAGAAATAATTATAATAATAACTAAATAATTATAGTATATACTAAATTATATAACAGTACATTTAGAATATAATAAAATATCAATTTCGTTTATTAAAGATTCTGAACTTAAAAACAATTATTGTTTGAGACGAATAGTAGCGGTAAACTATTCTTAATAGGATATAAAGGTAATGCTATCGTAGTTGTTTCATTTATTTTCCAATAGCAGATACTAACATTTATTTATTATTAATAGAAATAACGTTTATAACTAAATTAAGGCGTAACAACTTATGGAGTTATTTTATTTACAGTAATGCAACTGTTGATACTACTAATTTGCTTTTGCATGAGTTGTTTACAAGAGAAGAAAAAACGATACAAGGTTTTATTCGTTGCTTTGAAAAGTAAAAACAATTAATAGGTTATTTCTCTCTCTCTCTCCACACACACATTGATAAACGAAATTACTAATATAGCCATGTCTATTTAAATAAAACATTTAATAACTATTACATATAAACGAATATTAACGAACACCCAGACGAGATAATGGTTTGCGATATTGACTGCCGTGCTGAATATTGACCAGGTTCGAATCCCTGCGATGACATGAATGTTTGTAAAAGTATGGTGTCTCTGTGCGGTATGGAGGCATTCTAATTATTCTCGGAGCCGAAAGTGCTGTTGAGAGGTTGGTGATAGGGGACCACCACATGGGATGTTCACCTTCAAAAAGGGGGGTACAACAGAAATCCAAAATGTAATGTCACCTGCTTGGTGCTCAAAGCTGCGGCTAAAACGACAGACGTTATCTTTCCTTGTCACTGTTAATTTCGTGAGCCTCGATCTAGCACAATCTATTGGGTGGCATTAGTAACAACAGAAATAATTCCCCCCCCCTTTTAACTATGTTCCTTTTACGGTAACATATATTATTGAATTATATTCTTTTTTTGTCATATGCTTTAAATTGCATTGTTTAATTAATGTTTGAAGCAACTGTATCTTCTTATTCTTTATTGCTTTAAAAATTAATGCTTTAAACATGCTGCTGGAGTGTTCCATTATGAACATTTAAAACTAATAATGCATGAAAGAGTAAAATGCCAAAAATGACTCTTTGTGTTTATGGGACATTTATTTTTAAAAATTTCCAAAAGATTTTTTTTTGTGATCTTAATAAAAATATTTTAAAATCCTTCTGTGGAAATACAAAAATAATTTTTTAGTTAAACTTTTTTTTCTGTTTAGTTTAAGTTGGACATAATTTTTGCGATCTCATAATACACGTTTATGTTTAGATACCATTTTTTAAAAATGTATCTCTTAAATATGTAAAACACTTTTTGCACATATATAAAACAATACAAAAAATACAGTGAACATATTTTTTTAGTAAAATATTTTAAGATAGTTTCTTTAAACAAATTATAAACTTTGTAATTTTGAAAATTTTTATTTTTTTCCCCTTTTTCACACGTAAATTCATTTTTTAAAAAACTATGTACTACTTCGACTAAAAAAAAACAGATTCACTATATGCACAGGTATTCTGTAAAGAAATATAAAAAAATTTGGAACCATATACTGCAATAAATTTTTTTTAAAAGTGTACATAAAAGCAAAAAATTATGCTTTGAAGAAAAAGTGAAAAAGCTAAGCATTTGACGTGGCGCGCTTATCCGGAGGACAGAACCCGTGACCTTCGGTTCCATAAGCACGTAACATACCGCTAGACTAAAATAACTACTTTAAGCCACAGGCTGTTACTGGCTTATATAGATTTTACTGTTACACACTTCCTCACCAGTGAGTCGGTGGACAGGCGAACGAACTATACATTTGTTATTGCAAACGTGCTGCTTTAGCAGTTGTTATCTTTAATTTGAGGAGATGTGTCAAGTGAGTCTGGAGAGATTTTTTTTTTTGCTGCGCCAAGTGAGTCTTCCGAGTTTTCTTTTTTTTCTTCCTGCACCAAGTGAGTCTGGCGAATTTTCGGTTGCTCTTCTTTTTGCGGGTAGATGGCGCCACAACAGATCAGAAAGCTGCCTTTTCTGAATTCAGCCAGAATCATCAATGAAAGTTAGAGCCTGGGACCTTCGGATTCAAAACCGAGTAACTTAGCCACTATACCAAGATGATCACCGAAGTACGGAGGTTGTTACTGGCTTATATAGATTATACCGCTACACATTTGTAAACGTTTGTTTACACTTTTGTCAATTACTTTTTCATATTTTAAGGTTATTTTGTCAACGAACATATAAGTGTTAAACATTTTTAGATTCAGAAAAATCTGTGTGCGCTATTTTTTAATACTTAAGTTAAAAAATCGATTTTTTGAATGTGTTTGATGTCCAGGTTCTTCTTAAAGGTTTCCTTGGTTAATACGTATTACATGTAATTTATTAATAATAAATGCATTTCTAAATGTACATATATTTCTTCCAAAAAAATCATTATCAATACTTTTTTGGTTTTCCAGCATTCTTATAGATATGATTTTTATTTGATTTTAACAAGTGATCAATTTTGCCGTTTGTGCGTTGCCACAATGTTATAGTTCCCTTTAGGTGCAATGTTTCTGATCATGGCTTGTTGTTCTCTACTGTTGTCTTCCTAAAAATGTTACTTTATTAATAAATTTGCATAGATTTATTTTTTCCTCGGTACTTCAAATGGTGTTTGACATGGGTAATTTAGTTTAATGAATTTTAGTACTAATGGAATCTTATTCTTACACTATTTTCTCTTCCTTGCTGTTCAGTGGTATAGGCAAATATGTGGAAAAGTTTGGCTGGCTTTAAAACTAGGTTTAATCCTAGAATCTTAGTTCCTACGGCTACGAGTGTGCTATTATATTCCGGGGGCTATCTTATTTTTGACTTACACCGCTTTGTTATATTTCTATGTATTGCTTTACTTTAATATATTTATCACAAATTAGTATGAATCATTACGCCTGCGCATATGCACAGTGAAATACGTTTAAAGCTAAAGACGAAACATCGGTTAACACAAAATAGCACAACGGTCCCGACAAACTGCTATGTATTTCATGCATTTGTTTCTCATAACACGAAGCGAAAATCGCTTAACACGAAAACCTTTTCTTCCTGGGAATGAACAAAGTACAGAAAACACCAGCTGGATTGGACTGTCCTATTGTATTATCGGAAGAATTCGCTGCAGTAGATGATGATAATGTATGTACAGTCCCAATTATGGCAGACAATGACATTTTTGAATTTTTTCAATCATTGATGCAGATTCCGACAGTGAAAAATGAAGTTAATAATGCACAGCTCCTGTTCCCACGTCATCCGAAATGAGGATCATCACTAAAAATATTCTCAGTTATTTAGAAGCACATTCCATTGGTGAAAGGAATAACAAAATGGGCAATATTGAACAATTTATTGGCAATTCGATGCCAAAGAAAAAAAACAACGCAAAGAAAAATATCCGAAAATTCAATGTGTGGTCAAACTCAATAGTATTTTCCGAAAACTCAATACATATTTTGTTTTTCAAAAAATTTGAAAATTTTGTTTTAAATTCTGGTGAATGTTTTTGTTTCATTTTTGAAATTAAATATATGCATATAGTCATATTTATGTAAATAAAATAATCTCCCATAAACTTAATTTTGTATATATATGAATTTTTTTTGCAATATCACTTAAGATGAAGTTCTTTAAACACGAAAAAAAATATATTTCAGTCCCTACAGTTTTATGTTAAGCGATTTTCAGTGTGTATATATATATGTTGAATAAAGCAAACAAAATACTGAATTAGAAAAAAAAATTTATTCGATGAAGGAAAACAGGCTATGTGGGTTAATTAAGAACTTAAAAATAATTTCTTTCATTATAATAAATGTGTATTAAAGTAACTAATACACAACTTATGAATTAATTACAACACAATGAACTATCATAAATGAACGTACATGTTATTTTTCTTAAATTGAAATTTACCGTATTATAATTAAACTTCAAATGATCTCGAGTTCATATCGTCTTCGTAGTCTTTTAACATTTACAAGAAATACCTTTTAAGGTGAAAGGTATTGCTGGAGAAAATAGATTAAATAATAATTAGTAACAAATAAATTATGGTTCACAGACTGGAAATTTTTAACAAGTATATTAGCCGCTTAAAAGCTTTTCTTACTGATAAGGAAAAGATGAGAAATAATGATTTTCTGGAAGAAAAGAGATAGGATTTTCTGTATTATCTTGAGTTTTCTTATGAATTAAATTTCAAAACAAGATTCAAATGGAAATAGTTTTTTAGTGGATTGGAAGCAGGAGTAGGTGCATCTTTTTTTTGCAAAGGATTTAAAAAGAAACATGTTTACAAAGATGAATTTTAAATCTTTTGCCTTGTTTTGTATTTCTTTTTAGCTGACATTATTTTACGTTAATGAAAAAATCTTACACACAAACGTTCAAAAGAATACTGAATTTTAATTGTGATTCATAACGTTTTCTTTAGAAATGGTTTTCTTTTTACTGTTCAGTTACGTTCTACAGTTTCTGTTATTCTATTAGTAAAAGCAGTTTACGAAATCTTTTGAATTTGGAACTGAACGGATTAGGTAAGATAGAATAGAATGAACTTCCATAATAATAATAAAAAAAGCTCGGAAGATACAAAGTAAACAAGAATAAAAGAATTTTAGATCTGAAAGAGATTACTGCATTTTCAATGTAGCTAACATGCTAAGAATTTATTTTCCGATTTAATTTATTTTTATTAAAATTATTAAGAATTGAATAATTTAATAATAACATAACTTATTGCAAAAAATCATTATTTTTAATAAGATTCTTTTTAACCTGCAGTGTAACTTAAGGTTCACCTGAAAAAAATTCAATTAAGTTATAAGCAAACATATTTCGTAGATTTCTTGAATACCGTAAAATCCAGCTTATAACGCGCATTTTGAACACAAAAAATAACATCGAAATTTACGGGTGCGTGTTATACGCCGTGTATAAAAATGAGAACTTTAAAAATAAAAAAAAGATGAACATAGAAAAAAAATAAGACTTCTACGTAGATCGAAATACTATTTATATAAAAGAAATGAGACCTTTATTAACTTAAAGGGTTGCAGTTCTAGAAGTATATACTATTTTTTTCTAAATCTTGGAATAATACATCGAAAAAATGACTTCAAAACATAACAGCATTGCACGCATACATTTCAGGCTTCTTACTAAAAAAGGGGGTGCACACTTTATACGGCGAATATACCTAAAAATTATAAATTGCAGCTTGAAAGTATGGGTGCGCGTTATACGCCGGATTTTACAGTACTTTCCATAAACTCTATAATCATTTACGAGTTTTTAAAACTTCACTATAAATATCGCCACCCTCCAAGAATAATACTGCCGTTAAAAAGAGTCCAAAAATATTTTTTAAAAATTTATCTGAAAGTAGTTTTGAAAATGCAAAGTTTTAATTATTGTATTAAAATTCCTACGTATAATCGAACATTCTAAAACTTTTACTTAATATTCTCCGAACGCCAGATACAGAAATAAGCGTAACTGTCATTTTAAGAAGCCGAGTTACTTTTAAAAAGTTCTTAGACACAAATAGGAATGGAATAAGTTTGATAAAAATTTCTTTCATCCCAAATGAAACAGCGGAAAACTCGTGTATTTGGTTCAGAGCCAAGTCTTCAATCATTATAGTTTCAGAAGAGATATTAATAAAACGATAGATGTCTTGAATTAATTTCAAATTATTAATCTCTAAAGAGGAAATATTCATTTATATGAAAAATTCCCAAGCTTGGCAGGAAACAGACATGGGGATACTTGGAGTGTTCCTCATTTTGAGATTAATTTAAAGGGCAATGTTGGAAAGGGTTATTTTTCAAACATTTTTGGATACCCACCAATAAACGTAAACATACGTGATATTAAGGGATGTTTAAATTTAGAAGTAAAAAGGGTAGAAAGAGTTTGTTTTGCAAGCAGATTGGCTAGTGAAGAGCTTTTAGGTAAAGTAAACTGCACAGAGTGAATGTAAATAAATCGGGAAGAGTCTTGTAAATAAAGAAATGTCGGACAAAAAGAACTCATACAACTTCCTTTCGGCTATTAAATAACGATTTGAAGGTAAAAGGATTGCATAAAACATTATCATGGATCATTACGATTGTAAAGTTCAGAAGTTATTAGAAAGGACATAAACAAATTTGTTAATATAGTACTAAATAATCATAAAAGCTATAAATGTTTTTTGGAAATTGTTTCATTAATTCAAAATCATATATGTTAAATAGCCTATTAATTAAAAAAAATAGTAAAAATTGAACATGTAAAAATAAATATGTAATGAGATAATTTTTTAAAATTCATACAAGTTTTAATCAGAACGGAAATTTACGAAATCAGGCCTTTTATGGAAATGGACAATTTAATTAATTCATTAATTAGCAAGTAGTATAATACATAAGTCTAGTATAGATATATTTGTAGATGATTTCAGACATCAAACTATATACTATTTTTCCAATCTTCTTAGTTTTTTCTCAACTACTTTATTTGTGCATTAATTAGCTTTTGTTGACAATAATTTAGATCAATGTAGCAAGTTAACTTACATACAGGATGCACCAAAAGTTCGTTTAAATTTTAAAAATTCATAAAAAAGGAAGAAATACGATATGGAAGGAAATTTTCAGAGTTTGTTTTAGTATTTTTACTACTAAAACATCGTTTGTTTTTGGGGAAATTTTGCCCCAGTGAAAACGATACTTTTGGAATAATCCTCTTTGGGTTTACAGAATACCTTAAGACATATTTAAAAAATTAAACTTTAAGCGAAATTTACTTTTGTAGACAAATCCGCCATTTTTTACAGCTTCATAAATGTCTTTTCGAATCGGTTTTATCCTGGTTTTAGGAATCTAACATTTGAGAATAATAGTTTTTATTTAAATTTGTACAGTTATTTTCGAACTGGAAAAAAATATATATATATTGAACGAATAATTCCTCTTTTTCCTATTTGACTGAAAAACTAGCGAAATTTCCCCCGAGATTTTTTTTTTTGAAAGGGAAAGTTTTAAACGACGCCTTTAATCGTTTTTTTAAAAATACTAACTCTACTTTCGACATGTGAGGGTTGTCTACAAAATATGCTACTTTAGATTTCCCCGCACTTTGTATTGTTAGGGTAGCGCCATTTTTCATAGTGGAAGATAGCTTAATGTACATACTTGAATTTTTCATTCACATTTGAGTTATCCAATCGCTGCCTACTTTTGAAAGTAAAAGATGTCCTGGTACCCTTAAGAAAACATTAACTTTTGTCATAATCCTTGTCTCTGTAATTGCGAAAACTTAGTTTATTATCTATTTTCTTCAGATCCATTATTCTACCAAACAAGCTACCAGGATCATTTTGATAAAAGAAATACAAACACAAAACAGATTCTAAACATTAACACTATTCATGTGCCTCCAAATCAGTAACGTTACACGATTCAATGCTTGCTTATGAAAGAAATTGTTTCCACAATTGTGTTTGAATAGAATTCGGAAAAACAATTCATTTGAAAGATAAAAAAATTACTTTTTATATTGCTTACAGGCAGTAGCGCACACGGAAATTTTTCAAGGGGTTTCCGGGGTTGAAAGTTCACCATTCTTGTATCATGCTATTTTTGATTTTGTCGATTTTCAGGAACAAAACAGTAAAAACTAATTATTGAATAAATAATTAGCATTAAATTATAAAATTAATATTAATAACAAATATTTAATTAAATTTTACGTATTATATACTTAGAATTATAAACAATCGGAAAAAAATCAAGTGCTTTGGGGGGAGGGGTCCGGCCCCCCAGGACCCCTCCCTTGTGTGCGCCACTGCTTACAGGACATTTTGTAACAAATTTTTGAAAATACTTGCATCGCAAATTCTTTATAGAACACATTTGAAATTTTCTATCTTATAAAATCTGAAGACAGAAAAATAATTCATCTCATTCTCAAACTTTATTTCTTTTAGACAATCTAACAAAATTAAAAAGTTAAAATAAGAGAAAGTTTGCAACAAAAGTACTTTAATCAACAAACGACGGATTTGTTAAAACAGGAGAGAGAATAAATTTGAACTTCAAATTCTCAAACTAATCTCCTTTCTAATAATTACGTATTCATTCATGTGAAAAATTAAATTATAACGTAATCAAATATAACTTCACTGAAGCTGAATAAATAATTCTTCAATAGACTTCATAAACTCAACAACGGAAAAGTTTTAATCCTCTTATCTCACTAAGGCACACTATACCGGATCCCCAAAAAACTTTTGATTTTCATTGTCAGCACTTTCAAACCCGCCTCTTGCATTCACAGCTTCAGCTTCCCCATAAATCTGCATAATTACATTAAAAGCGATATTCTATGATGCATTAAATCTAATAACGGCACACAAGAGCTAATGACGCAACGATGGAGTTCTGAATATGAATGACAAATCACCTACTTAATGATCTTCCCGTGATTGCAGGAGCTTCGTTATGAGCGCTCGTTATTTACCGACACTCTGCTCATGTCTGCTAGACACACACACACACACATTGGAAATTCGAGACTGGACATCACTCTCCAGTCCCCCCAAACGAATAAGAATGGCCAGCTTATTATCTGGAAGGTCCTTGCAAACTACCAGAAATAATTCCGAACGTCAACGTCGGGTAAACAAGATGTCAAGGCAAATGAATGTTTCAAACTTGATGGAGTTAATGGCAGTAACAATGGGTGTTAGGTTGTGAGTAAAATTAGGGAATGTGCCTAGTTCATAAGAGTTGTCGAGTGTGTGTTTTGGATGAGATAATGAATTGATGTGACAGTGAAGTGTATTAAATCATATTTACTGAGGCCATGAATTGAATAATATTCCAAGAAAATAATTTTATATCTGTGTTGTGGCATTTAAAGAGCCATATTAAATCCTCCTGACTCTATCCTGGTCACCGACACCATTATGCTCTAATAAAATGAAAATGAAGATGGTATGGATTCGCCCTAATGTTGGTTTCTTCAAGTAGTAGGATTTTGCTCTTTTTTTAATGGAATGCACTTCTTCCACAAAGCTTCCATTCCTTTTCTGGTTTTTCTTCCGAAAATGTACAATGAAATAAAGTGGAAATATATTTTATTGCTTCATATGTAACGCTGTTCTAGGATGCAAATGAGGAATCAATTTAATGTCAAGATTTACGTCATGGAAAAGTCGCCCATCCGGTATAGTGACGCTTACTGCTGTGCCGGAGGGCCTGGATTCGAATCCCGGAGAAGGCATGGATGGTTGTAAATGTATAGTGCCTTTACGGCATGAGGTAACTATAAATAGCCATCGAGCTGACCACCTCCAGAGCGTTCTCCCTCAAAATTGGGGTAGAACTGAGCCGAATCGTATTGTCACCTGCATGGTTCTCAAAGCGACGACTAATGACAGATGTACATCTAGCCCTTAGCCACGAGGAATTTCGTGGGTCTTTATCTGACAACGTCAGACAGGTGATAAGAAATAACAACAACGTCGTGAAAAAACAGAGAGATGATAGAAATTTCTCTTGCAGTTGATTTAACTCTAACTCCGTTGAATTTGGATTTAGGATTAATTTGTGCAAGCTCAAGAATCAAGTTAGCTAAGCTTGCATTTGCTTCTCAATTCTACAAGTGAGATTATTATTCCATTACTTCTCTGAGAGTTTAATACACATGTTATATAGTCAAATAAAAAGAAATATTCAGTTCAACTTTTAGAAATCTGTACTGCATAAAATTTAATCAACAAAGTCGGATCTCACAATGCCCTACTGTAACGTTTCTTAAGAGTATTTTGATGATTCATACTACCGATATTTTTTCGTAAAAAGTTATCCTTTTTCCAATTTTGAGAAAGAATAAACTTCGTTTCTAAAATATAGTTTTAGCCAGATATATGAACACAGTTACATAAATCTTAGAAATATCATTATGATAAGATCTTCTCAACATATATTAGCTTGAATAAGATATATTTCTATCTACTTAGGCATCATTATGAATGAATACAAAGCACATGTACTAAATGTAAGACTACAATGTACTCATGAAAAAACTGAACGCTATTTCAAATTTACCCCAAATACATTTAAATCTACAATCAACCAACCATTTTGAATTATCGAAAGTAATGTTACATCAATGAAACAATACTAATAACCAACTAATTTTCCGTAGCTATTGCATTTATTTGAAAGCGATAAAATACCTCCGAAAGAATAAAAAGCACGGAAAAATGCCATTAATTTTTTTTCCAATTTTAAAACTATTTTTAGCTATAAGAGAATCACAAGTGATCATTAAAATAAAACGTAAAAAGAATTACAAAAACTGAAGGGAAGAAGAAAATAGTAACTCTTATTATTTTTTTGGTGTCTTTTAAATCATTCCAATAAGTACTAGCTTAAAATTGGAGAGGGAGAGTTAAAAAAATACACCACAGAAAATAATTATTATTTTCTGAAGATGGTGAGTGGTCGGAAGTTTTGACTATGTCTTATTTGATCGACTTCCTATAGAATTGTTTGGTAAAATCCTATTTTGGTTCATGCCTTGGTGACGATCTTTTTAAATCGCACCAAAACTCCGCCAAGTGCGTTGTTTTCATTCAAAACCAGGAAAATCGTCGGAAATATATAGCAGAGTCCAAACAGAACATTTTATGACGTTAGTAACAAAATCACGTACAGTTGAACATCTAAAACAAGTATTCACACCTTTCCCACGAATTTGTACTTAATCACTCAAACCTCCGACAAAACATGAAACAATCAATCAAAATTTTTTACTAAACTATTCATCGATTTTCCCCAAAAACCCTATCCCAAACGGGGCACAAAAAACAAAATGACTTTACAAAAACCACTTCCCTTTTTAATGCCCTTTAAATATACGGATTATCTTCTCCGTTCGAACGACAACTTCAATGAAATCCAACAACTAAATACAGTCGAACCTCTATATTGCGAATTTTCTATATAGCAACTTTTTCCGGAACCTTGAACATTTCAGATTTTCTTCGTAAAATAACCCCCTAGGGGAAGTGCATTTTATAACAAACTTTTTTTTGTGATTAAATTTTTTTGCCCCCTATTTTAAAGTTTTTTGAACATTTCAATTATTCCCTTTAAAAAGGGTTTGGGGTGGTCGAAAACTTGTTGGTTTTATTGATCCCCTTGTCGAGATAAATAGGCTGACGTTTTTCAAAAGTGCAACCTTAAACCCCCATTGCCAATCTTTTTCGACTAGAAACATCTTCGATACCCCTTTTTTCCCCCTCAGGGGAGTTGTGCCGTGCCCCCGGTTATAATTATAAAAATGCATGTTTAATATTACTTGTACGTTTAAAAAAAAATGTCCTTAAAGTTCCTATTTTTATATAAAATTATTTTCTTAATACTGAAAATCAGTGAATTCTTCGACATTTTTCTTCTTGTTTTCCTTGCAGTTTTCTTCTTTTTTTGATGGGGGAAGGATATAAAAAAAAACATATATTAATTAAAAAGGAATAATTACATTTAGTAATTACTTTTAATATATAGTGTTTATAAGTTTTAAATTTGTCTTATATGGTTTATAAAGTATACTAAAAGATGAACCTCTATATAACGAATTTTCTATATAACGAACTTTTTTCCAGGATTTAGCGACTTCGTTACACAGAGGTCCGACTGTATTTCCTTTCTCGTTGTGGTCTATTGCCACATTTTCGTACTTTGCAGAAAACAAACCTTATTATACACCATTCAATTATTTCCTTTTGTCCCTTTACTTCTATAATGTTAAAAAAAAAAAAAGATACCGTTAAACCTTTATTGATATTTAAAAGCCTCCCCATCAGCAGTCAAAAAAATTAAACTGGCTTAATTACCGCTTTTATATAGTTAGTTGGGTTGCCAGAGGTAATGGAAGTATCTGTCACTAAACAGTTTTGTGCATAAAAAGAAATTCAGCGAGCTTGGCGATCTTATCCTCAGCTTGGCAACAAAAAAAGTTCAACGCCGACATGTTAGCCAAAATAGGAACCGAATTTTTGTTCTTTGCATGCATGAACCATTTCTTCATTTTCGACATTATATTACTTGAAATGTATTTGTAAATTTCTAATTAAAATTTTTTTTACATTCTTAATTATGTCGGAAGAAATTTTAAATTATGAGATTTATTGAAATATTTAACCATTCAGAAGAATTATTTTATTTTTTAACTGAAAAACGACGGTAATATGTTTGTAATTGAAAAAAATGTTTTGGAACAAATTTTTGTGTTGCCTTTTTTTAAATATAAATATATTATCAATTTTTTAAAAGTTGAGTATTTTTTTATACTTTTTTGGGTACAAAATTCATTACAAATTATTTTTAAAAATTTTTTTTAAAATTTTGGGATTTTTTTTCCATTTAAATGTCTGAATTTCATTAGAAAACGTTTTTAAATTTAAATACGTATTTTCTAGCATTTTTTTTTCTGGTGTTTTAATTTGTCGATTGCAATAGATACATTTATTTTATGGTAAAATATATTATACCAATATATTTTTTATTTTATGTAGTGAGTCTTAATATATGTGGTTTTAAAAAAAAGTATATATCATATATATAATTATTTAATTGGAAATTTTGTAATGTAAAAAATGTACCATATTTGATTATTTTTCAAAAACAATTTTTTTTTAATAATTACAAAATTTTAATTTTATACCTTTCCAAGAAGATTATTAGTTTTTGCACATTTTAAATATTACTTTACACAAATTCTTTATATTTCTTGCTTTATGTAGGAATATTGCAACTTAGCAAAAAAAAAAAAAAAAAAAGAAAAAAATAATGAAGAAATAAATCTTATAAAACTAAATACATCTGATTATTTATTAAAACAATTATTTTATTTAAAAATTACAGAACATTTTTAAAGTTAAAAAATATGATTTTCATATAAAGAATAAAAATTGTTGTTAGAAAATCTTTTGGTTTCTATCATTTTTGCAGTTGCAAAGATTTAAAATTTGAAAAAAATTGCCGTTTTTAAAAAGACAAATCACGCTTTTTGCGTTTTAAAATTTAAAAAATTATTTTAGGATGCGTATGGAATTTGTTCTTTGTTTATCCTGTCTTGCTTACAATTTATTTTATTAGAAAAAAATGAAAACAAATGAACTGTAAGCTTTAAAAACCATTTATAAATTTTATAAGAAAAACTGGATTATGTTATTCATTAATATTTGAAGTAACAAAGAAACGATAGACGGAGAGAGAAAATCTTTATTCTATTCATAAAATTCGAAGAAGAGAATTTTTTTATTTTATTAAAGAAAAGAACCAAAAAAGAAAGAGAGCAGACGATAGACGTATATTCTAATTAATAAATGTATTGTATATAATAAATTATTTTGAAAAGACGTAAGAGGCGTAAAGATATTTTCAAGAAAATGACAAATGTTTTGCAGAGTTTCCAAACAAAAATTTTGTAAAAGAAATATATATATTTTTTTAAAAAATAAAAAAAAAAAAAATTTTTAGAGACATTTTTGTGAAAGTCGGTTTACAGTTAAGTGATTAAATGATGATACATTTTGAAAGTTTTGAAAAGAATTTTACCATAGAAACAGACAAAGGTAAAATTAGTTGGGGGTTTTTTTCACATTTGGGTGAAAAAACCTTTTCCCAAATCCAGATAAAAAAAATTACGACAAAATAATTTTCTTATTTTGGAATGTTACATATTATTTTTACTAACCAACTATTAATATTCCAATGTGTTTTCTCGCAATTTTTTTAAAAAGGACATTTGCATTTTTTTAAGAATAACTTTTTCTTCGGTAGCATAAGAATGACTTACTCGTATGTAATCCTTTTTATATCGGTATTGACAGAGTAAAATTTTTTTCAGCCAGTCCTTTATTTTCTTTTTCTTGGGGCTCCTTAGACTATTTTATTAACGTTCAGGAATTAAAAATTATATAACGTAAAGCGCCACGTTTAAAACACACAGCAAAGAAGCAAATAAGAAGACAATAATTAACGTATCTCATAAATATAAAAAAAGTAAAGAATATTAAATGCAACTTTATTTTTTTCAAATATACGAACCAAAGTAGTTATTCTAGCTAATAGATAGCTAACTTATCTTTTTGTTAGAGGAAACATAAATCACACTTCCGAAACTTCATTATGAATAATTAAATCTGAAGCAGATAAATTAATTTTACATATTGGTATATATAATTGATTAGTAAGTTACAATACTATATAAAATCTTGTGTGTCGAGCGAGGGAGGTATATATAGTACACTAATATCTCACTTAGCATTGCGTGTTAATTGCCTTTTCTAAAGTATAGTGTTAAATGAATCCGCACAGATGGAAACATTATTTTTACAGGAAAATAAGTAATTCATTCTTATTTTTTTTTAACGGATTTTACTGAAAGAAAAATATTTGCTTATTAATAGAAACGAAAATTGATAAAAGTGTGGTAATGGAACGCTTCTATTGCTTATACTAGAAAACTAAAACCTTTTTTTTCAACTGGAAAATCAGTCAAAATTTCTTAGCTTCATTGTTTTTCTTCGTACATAATGCGATAACACAATATAAAAAATTCTAATTTTCGTCTTGTTGAATGGCTCTACTTTTCATATGCATCATTTTCTTCAACAATTCAAATTCTCTTCCAACGGCGTTGAATAATTTTTCAAGGTTGTCTTGGGTTAAGTTTTTTCAGTTTGCACATTTTCTTCAATTTTTCTTTCTTCTTCTATGCCCATGAAAGATTCTTCATCAAGAAGCTGAGTTCTTTTGAATACATTTCTCTATATCGGCAACATCTAATAAGCTGAAGTTTAATCAATGTTTAAATTAAACAACATCAGCTGATTTAAGTTTTTTTAATAATTATAAATGGGTTTTTTTTAAGAAATAAAATATTATATAATAACAATAATAATAAAAATAAATGAATCATGTTTCGGTATTGGATGCAGGGGTCAAATTTCTTGAAGCCCTGGGGCAACATGAAAATGCGGGGCCAAATGACGACAAAGGTAAAATGACCAAAAAAAATGTGCATTGCTTACAACCTCACAAACCACGGCACAAATCGGCTAGACTTACTGTCGCCTTTCGACTAAATGAGTATTAATGGCGTATGGTGGAAGGCCTAAACCTAGACATAGATGATGACCATCACATAATAACGGAGTCTTGCCACTAATAGATAATGAAAAAACAAAATATAAGATAATGGTTTAATAATTGTAAATATTAGAACATGACGATAATATTAAAGGAGTAAACATATTTATTAGTGAAATATTCATAAAATTTTGTAAATGTTTAACTACAAAACAGAAGGAAATTTTTTGAACATTGTGAAAATCTAATCCTTAATCTCTTTATATATATTGGGAGTTATATACATATTTTCCATTTATAATTTTGCCTAATTTACGTGGCATACATCACACTAAGTTATATAAACTGAGCTTATGAGATATTGTTAATCCGTAGTTATTATCATGATTCAAATTTTTCAACATTTCTTCAGAAAGGGTTTTGATTTGGTGATAAATCAAAAATTATAGAGCTTTAGATTTAAATTCTTCCAAATATGTGTAGACGCTATAGATGACGAACTGAGACAAACCAACCCTCTTTTAAGGAGCATTTCAAATAGTTAGCAACTTACTTAAAAGTTTACAAATCCCAAATATATATTTGAATTTTCATTCTTGACTTTGGGCCAGAAGAAAAAATAAAGATTAACATTACAATAATCCCTATCATCAACATAATAAAAAAATGAAACACTTCACAAATAAAAATAACCCTACTCTTTCAAGCGCATATTTCTTAAAGTAACACTGTCACAACAAAAAGTAACATTGTTTCAAAAGCTAGTTCGATAAAAAAAGATGTACAACTTTATAAATTAAACTGCTTATACAAAGACGCATAAAAAAAACCGCAATGAAAGACACCTCATAAAGAAACCTCTCTTAAGCACCACTGAGCATTTTAAACAACATCATTATATTCATAAATTCTTGAAAGCGAAACAAAACAAAAAACAACCAAGCCCTTTCCACCTTCCAAAGAGATAAATGTGTGTGTGCCCACTCCAACTAAAAACCACTTTGAGCGTCTTATCACCCTCCCCGTGTCACTGCAGAGTAAAGAACATCCGACTCTTAATATTTATGAATAGAAATACTTTTTATCACCCTCCTTGCAGCTTCCTCTTCCGCGCTGACCCGTAATCCTAATTTCTTTCACCCTCAGTCCGATAACAATGAACGGCTTCTGGCGAACTTCCCGCCCGATAATACAAGCTGACACTAAAAGTTCTTCATGGAATGAGAGAAGGGAAAAAATCTTCCTCTTCTTTCTTTTGCTTCTTATTCTTATTAAGCAACTCTCAGTGTTGATAGCTTTCAGAAAGGGAGGTGTTTTCAAGAGGCACTCTTTGTAACTTGTTAAGACATACTTTGCTTTGACTTTCAGAGTCTTCTTCCAGGTTGTTAGATTCGATACATTTCTCCAGAGAGCATTTTGTTTCGTATTTTTTTTTTAAATAGGATTGAAATATATGTTGGCAGTTATTAAACGAGAAACTGATAACTGTTGCATTTATGTATTTTTGTAACGATGGCAACTAGAGGTAAGAAACAATGGAACAATTTCTTCCTTCCGAAAGTTGGTACACAAGTCTTAGATTTAAAAGTAAAACTGTTCTTACTTTTAATGTGGTAGAAAACAGTTCTTATTCGCAAAATCATTCATTTATTATTTCCCCTGCAGTCTGTTAGGGGGAACCTATCAATGTTTCGGGCCCCACTCAGGGGCCCCCCATGTTAAACAGCCCCTAACAGGGGTCCATATCTAAAAAAAGGGGCCCTGAAGGTTTTTTTTAATACCCCGAGCTAGCAACGCAAAATGTGTTCTATTTTGTAGCCTTTGCTGAATCGAGGGGGGCCCCCCCCTCCCCAAAAATGTAAAAGGGAGCCGTGTTTTAAAATTGGGGCCCCAGGGGGCTGAAACCACAAGGGGGGGGAAAAATAGAAAATCAAAACAAAAATTTATTTAAAAAATTATTAAATTTTTGAAAGAAACCCAAAAACATTCTGAATTAAAAATAAATTACTTTTAACTATATTTAATTTATAAATGCAACAGTACTGTGCAATATGTTTAATGGTTAATTTAACAGTATTAAGTTAAAAACAAGTTTAATAATTACCAATGACCCTATGGGCATGTCCTAAAATTATATACAAAATTCAATGCATATCTTGATAATTTGAACGGTTTATAATTAAAGTCGTATATTGCAGCTTTACGTCAAAAATATTATTATTGAATTCAATACATTGTTATCTTGTGGAAGGGGGGGGCGGTGAAAATTATGCTTGAAACTTCGGTCGCAAGTATAGAAAGTTTGAGAAGTACTGGTCTAGACGCTAAGTCCAGATTTTTTTCACCCAAATTTAACCCTTTATAACCTAGGAAATTTTATATAGAGACATCCATGTATTTTTTTAATTCTTAAACTACAGTAATAGTCTTTTTATTATCTAATTATCTAATTTTAAAAATGGAAAATATTTTAGTCATTTGTACTCTAATGATAGGAAATAAATGTTCGACAGAAACAAGTGCACCAATATAACCCAGTCCCAGTTCTATCCTGTTCTGTTCTTTTCGTCTCTTAATCCGTTCACCTGTTTCTTCAGCGTTCATTTTTCTCATTTTTTCTCGCACGAATTTACTGTGGGATTTGTAACTTCCATGGCGTATTTAACATAACAAGAGAAAGAAAAAGTAAATAACATATTCTAAAAAAAAAAAAAAAATGTGATTTATTTTCCATATACTATATATTGACAATATGAAGATTTTATATGTTTGAGTTCAAGTTCTTATAATTTGCGCGGTCGGATCAAATGTGAAAGTAAAAATAGCATTTGAATAAGTAAATCATGTACGTGTCACGAATAAAACTTGTATTTATATCTGACGTGCTACTTTTAAATAATATGTTAAATTTACATATCTGTGGGATTTATTTGTTCATTTATGGTACCTTCAAGGAAAAAAATCCTATCCGTCAAAAAAATAATAATAATAAAAGCATTCATTACTATAACTAAAATACCCTTCAAAATACTTTAAATTCCGTATACAAATTATTCTTTTACAAAAGTGATCTACTTCCTTTCGGACGAGTAAAATAGTCAAAATTCTTGTTTTTGTAAATTAATTTTAATAAATGCTCTTATTTGTATTTATTATAGGTTAGAAAAAAAAACTAGATCAATAAAACAGGTTAAAAAGCATTTCTTTCAGACAGGAAAGAACTATTCCCCGAAAGACATTTTATTCTCATTCAATATGATAAATTATCTTGTCTTGATTTTCAATGTTTTTAAAAATCAACTAAAATTAATTAAAGTGCTTCAAGACTTTTTAATTTTGTATATTCACTACTGTAAAAGCTGATAAAATGTGTATTAGTTTAAAATTCAATGAGATTAACAGGTATAAGAATGATTGTAATCTAAAAAAGTGCTAAAATAACCATTTAAATCCTGTTAAATTAAAAGGAATTTAAAATGTTATAGAATGAATCTATTAAAATAGACCCAAAAGAATTTGTATAGAAATTTAAAACGCTTCTTAATTAAATTATCGATTTTTAAAACTTTGTTATTAAAGAAATTTATCCTTTTTCTCCTCATTCCGTCGAGATGCGGCAGACAGTTGAAAGACGGGCTTTGTTGTCATGGAGATGTGGCGTTATTTTCTCTTCGCTTTCCTATGAAAGTGAAATAGAAACTAAATCAACTGGGAGTGCGGTTTCCCACTCACCCCTCCACCAGCGCTGCACTCAGTGTGGACTGCTATCTATTTTTATGTAACTTAACAAACTATTCTCTGTTCAACTTTTAATGATGAATGGATAATAGAGCTTTCTCTAAGGTTCCACGTAAATGTATTACCGTTACCATTATATATATGATATATATATATATATATATATATATATAAAAACATTTTAAAACTATTCTAATATATTATTAAAGTTCTTAAAAATTTCTAAAATAATTTTATATAAAATAAATAAATATAGATTTAATCAGATCATATCTACTGTAGTTTGTAAAGATAAAGTCATTAGAGCCAAAATCATGTTTACAATGTGCAGACGAGACTATTTCTTAACATTAAGAAAGCATTTCTTCAGAATATTTAAGATTTGTAATATGTTTTATATTAAGTTCCAAAAACGTTAAATTTCAAATTTTCTGGATATTAAAGCAATACTAGTCGCAAGACCAACGGAAAAATTAATTAATTAAGCGTGAAATAACTGATAGTGATTTTAAGTAATCATCTTCATAAATATATTGAAATGTAACTTGCGTTGATTTTTAATACCGTTTTATAATTAAAATTTTTTTAAGAAACTTTTTCGTATCAAAGGGAGATTATTTTAACGAGGCAGAAAAATGTTTCCTGAATCACAGATTTAATATGTTTATTAAAACCAATTGTGATATGTCGTTATTAATTCTATTTGAAATGATAGTTTATAGTAGTTGTTTTTATTTTGCAAGTGAGTACATTTTTGAAACTATTTTTGGAACATAGACCATATGCTTTGCTTTGAATAATTTTTTTCGTGTAAATAAGTTACCAATAATCCAGCGTAACACTATACAGATAATTTAGTTTTGAATTTTTTTGCTTACGAAATAATATTCTGTGGAGTATTATTAATTCAATATTAAATATAATTATACTAGTGGCTTCTTCAATTAAGAGATCAATCAGACGAAATCATTTAAAATCAATATATTAAGAATTAGGATAAATTCAAATATAATTGAAGATACTTTTGTGAGAGCTTAAAAGAATACCCATACCACAGTATCACAATTTAAAAATATTGCCAAATTGCTTAAATAAACAAAATTTTTAAATAAAACTTTTAAGATTTTTGTTAAGAGAAATAGTGTATGTTATCCACACGGTACAAAAGATATCTAATGACACTATAACAATTTCTTTAATAAATTAATAAAAAACAATTGTGATATAAATTACAGATACAAAATGAAAATCCTTATAATTTTGTATTGTGAATTGAAAATAATGCTTATAAGCGTGTGCCATGAGAGAAAGACATGATTAGTGTATTCTGGTTTACGATATAAAAATAAATATTTTTTTTTCAATCTATTCAACTATTTTAATAAACTATTCTGTGTATTTTTCTTTAACATATACATATCTTAGATTTTTTATTCGTTATATATTGTCTTCTCTCTGTTCAACAAATCATCCAGAATTTTTATTTAGACATAAAATAAGAAAAAATACTTTTATCTTTTTCTGTAATAGGAACCTATTTCCAAGTACCATAAATGTAATAATTTTAAAGTACTTTTTGTTATTTCTTTTTCTTAACGTATTTCAAAATCACTGAAATAAAGAGTTATGATCAAGTTTTTTCCCTTCGATAAAGAAAATGAAAGATGATACAAAGAAATGTTTTTATTCCTTTGTCATTTTTTTCTTCTATCAAATAAATTATTTGCTTACTTAGAAAATTTATTTCGGAATATAATAATCTTTAATTATTTATATTTCTAACAAAAATTGCTGCATTTTTTTATGAATGACCACCAAAAAATAATTTGAATAGCTTTAAAAAGGAAATATTTGGTATCCTGTAAGGATTTGAGTTTAAATAAAAAAAAGTTTATAATTAAAATGTTAGGCTTTTTAATGATGAAAATTCCACATAAATCTAAATAATTTAAAATAGGTTTTGCTTAAGTTAAGAATTTTATGAATTTTAGCATATGTTTATCATAATGATTAGTAATTTAACTCTGAAAAGTTTTTGTATGATTTTATTTCCTTATGCCTTAATCTTTTATAATTTATCAGTTTTTTAATTCCGAGATAAAATTTTGCCCTTTGTGCATTTTTTGCATGATACAAATATTTTAAATTAGAGAAAACAATTATTATTATTAATCAATACAATGTAGTATTTGTGATTATCTAAGATTTTAAGGATTTATATAAGTTAAAACACCGATCACAGTTATAATTTATCATAAAGAAAGAAAAAGTGTGAAAAAAGAAAAAAAAAAAAAAAAAAAATAAAGCATGTACGAAAGAGAAAAAAAATATAGATTAAAAAACTTTCCAACACACTGAAAAATAATTATGATTTATTTCTCAAGGCAAAACTGGCAAAATAAACTGCCACAACGACATTTTCAAATGCTTAATAAACTTTTTATTATTAATAACTTTTATTATTAATAAAAATTATTAATATTTAATATTTTTAAATTTTATTAACTTCAGTTCAATTATTTTAATAACTTCAGTTCAAAAGAAAAAATTCAGAAATGTAAAAATTTTCGGTAGAACCTACCGTTTGAAGTAATAATAAGAGTTTGATTAAAAACATTTGCTCTGAAGAAGAATTGGCTTCTTTCAACGCGCAACTATTTGTTCACGTTTGAAAACATTACTATCATCTACAAAAACTCAGAACGCCAACACATAAATGAATTTATCTTCCTGAATGTTAGATATAAATTGAATATAAAGAAATATGTTTCGACAGGAAACTCCATAAGCATTTATCTCAAAAGATTTATCAAAACTATATGTCATGTTGCACTACAGTAATAAGTACCATCAGAAAGTTCATACAATGTCTTATTTGGTGACCTTTCTAAATCCAATAACTTCTAATGACCAACAGGAGAGTGCCATCAATCGACCAGTTCGCCTTCTTTCATCATCATTAAATGTGATGTCATCAACAACGAAACAGTCAACGTAATCGGAAACGCTTCCAATAAACTAGGAAATATAGGGTGTATTTTTGTTGTTTTGTGTTTTATGTGTACTGTTTTTGTCCTGAGTAATCTAAAACTTCATTTATTTTCGGTGTTGAACTGTTTAATTAGTTAGGATCTGGTTTTGTCAGGTGCAAAATTTCAAGTTGGTGCATTGAATGGTATAAGTGAACATTTTCAGTGTTATTTTTAGAAATTAACCATGATAATTTGTTTTATTAGTTTCATATATATAAAAACAACTAATTTGAAGATATACCGGCGAATTCTGTGTGGGTTGCAAAATGAAAATTTCCTGATACTTAAGAAATAAGCATGTCTTATATAAGAAAAAGTGAAATAGAACGTAAATATTCAATTGGGAAACACGCTGTGTGAGCATAAATTAAAAATTATGAAAAATTTACTCCAAGGTTTTGAAGCTCTATAGTACAAATCAAAGACGAATACACAGCAAAAAAAAAAGAAGAAATAAATAAAAAAGAATATTTGAAAAAATTTAGAAGCAATTCAAGAGTTATTGAAATATTTTACAGGAGTTCTGTGTGTGAAACGTTGGTTACCTGGCATACATCAATGTGATATTCCAGTTCCTGCCACCCTCTACTCAACATGGTACTATCAACGTTATTGACGGCACGTGTTATGCTTTTGTATAGTTCTGCAATATCACGCGGTAAAAGGAGTACAAATACTTGGTCTTAAATAGAAGACCTCGTTTTCGAATAACACGTGCTGTGAATAACGTTGATAGTACCATGTTGAGTAGAGTGTGGCAGGAACTGTAATATCACATTGATGTATGCCAAGTAACCAACGTTTCACACACAAAATTCTTGTAAAATATGTCAATAAAACGATTTGTTTCTGTATTCTTTCAAATATCCTTTTTGTGCTGTATTTGTCTTAGATTTTACTATAGAACTTCGAAACTTTGGAGGGAATTATGAATAACCCTGTATATATATTTATATTTGAGAAATAATCTCATCCACATTCATACACATGTGCAATTTATTTCGATTTCGTACAGTAAATTATTCATTGCTATTTACCTTAATTACAGATAATCAGTAATTTATATTGAACAACAATTATTCACAGAAAATAGTTTTAATTAAAAAAAATCTGATATAAATATTGTAATCACTCCGTAAAGCTCTCCGAGTTTGTTAATGATTAATCTAATTAAGAAAATGTGCTTAATGATTAATTTAATCATCAAACAGATTCGAAACATATTAGGACACAACTATTATTTAGAAAAAGGGTATTGCATTAAAGTATTTCACAAGATATATTTCTTTCCCTTTTGATTCACTTAAGGTATCCATACGTTCTTAACCGTGATTTTAAAAGAGCATAAATGGATAATTTTCATGATATTTAGTGTCACTTAGTAGAATACATGTATAAAATTGTTTTTAGGACATTTTGACCAAAAAGAATTATTTAAATACAATATTTTGGCAAACAATTAACAGAATGATCTTATTTCAAAATGTGCTCCCTTTATAAAAAATGCTTCTAAAATAATAATATTTCGCTTATATAAAGTAAAGACTTTTACAGAGAGTCTGAACTAGGACTTTTCAAAAATTCACATTATTTTCAGAGTTACAATCAATTGAATTAATTATCAGAGTTTTTTTTTTTTAAAAACTGCTCCCCTCTGTTGTCGTTGGATAAACCCACTTCTAAGTTATAAATTACAAAAATTCTAGTTGAGCCTCTGTAGATAGGTCTGAGCTATATACAAGCAAAATATTATTATAATAGAAGCATTTTTCACAAAAGGAGAATATTTTGAAAATGGGTCATTCTATGTTCATTTTTTGTCAAAATATTGTACTTAAATAATTTTTTACTGTCATACTATTCTTAAAACAATTTTATTTACATTTTCTAATCTAAGTGACACTAAATACCATAAGTATTATCTATTTATACGCTTTTGCAAAATCACGGTTCCGAACATAGTCGGATACCTTAATTAAACAAACAACTTTCTCAAATCTATATGCACCATTTATTTTTATCAACGCAAAACCAAAATCAATCCAACATTTTTTTCCGTAATTAGAAAAGCAAGCACACATCCACGGGAAGATTAATTCCACCATCTATTCAATTCCCCAAAGTCACATGCAATAATAATTAAGAAAGGGGAACAAATGTACCTCTCCATCGAATGAATCAAAACCGTCACCTTCTCCGTACAAGAAAAACAGAATGCTCTTTTATTAATCCGTTTAAGTGGCCACGTAATTAGGAAAAGTGGTCCATGTGGGCAGCAGTAGCCAGAGCTCGGAAAAGCATGTCAAATTAGTGGACCTGCCAAGACCTGGACCGGCCGCAGGAAACGCAATTTAGTTGTCTCTTCAAAGAGGCAGCCGTTAATGACGATTCGTAGAACACTGTCCACTAATGAGATATTTCCGAAGGCTTCTCCCTATAATAGCACTAGTACGTTATCGAAAAAAAAGGAATACTTGGTAGGAGAAAAAGGAGGTACTAGAGCTTGATTTTGTGTGCATTTAGAGTTTGCCGACATTTATGGGAATATGAAGCTAATCTGGCGATTGTTGAGATTTGTTCTGCATAGTTAAGAATACAGGGTTTCAAATTCTTTTTCATTCTGTTCTTAGTTACTTAAGCTTCATTAAAATGGTCTTCATTTTCTGTATTTATTCCCGATAATATGGTGCATACAATTGTATATCGTGTGAGTGAGTGTTTATTAACATCTCACTTAAAACAACACGAAAGCTACTGACGACGAACTGCGTAATTTTGAACCACGGTCAAGCTGCAAAGACGACACCTGAACTGGCACCCCCTCACCTAACTTTCACACCACGCCATCGTGAGAATTTTTAGCCGCAACAGATTTAACTTACATCAGCCCTTCTACACAATGGGTTTTCAGTGGCATAAGGATTCAAAGCACACCACGACAATGCCGGCCACGAATTCCGGACCATGACCATTGGGCTACCACTGACCTCATGTCGTGTAAGGAACTTAACAAGTAAATAAGCGAAATTTATATAAAATGAAATTCATTCTATTTAAAAGAACTTTCATATTATTTACTCAATATAAAACTTTTTGCCTACAATCGCAGTGTTTTTTAAAAATACAATGCATGCTAAATGATAGTGATAATAAATCTAAGCACAATATGTGTATATTAAGTCTATATTATGAAAGAGGCTTTAGAAATTGATATTTCTTTTGAAGTAAGTTCCATTGTTCGTTTTTTCTTTCAAAAATCTCGTCTTTTATAAAGCAGAAATTACCTTTTATTGATTTTTGGCTCGAAACTCGATGCATAGTTCTATTAATAGACTACATTGAAAATTCTTAGGAAAAAATAACATCTAAAAAAGGAAGTAACATCTTTTTAACTAGGAATACACAAGAAAAATAAGCATAATTACTTTTACATAGATTTTTTCCCGTGCATTTACTGCTCGTAAATGTATCTAAATTGGAATGGTAGTATAAATTTTCGAGTTCTAAAGATAGATACTGTACTGAGAAAAGAGTCTCTGGTACTAATATTTTAGCTTGTATAAAAGAGCATCTGCCAAGTCTTATACAACAACGATTGTCAAAGAAAACAAAGAACCCACCAAGCAATACAAGCAGTATGAAATAGGTTTGATTTTCACTTATGAACCTTTCTGTTAATATTGTAATAGTATCTCATATTATAGAGTTTGGTGGTGTTTCCCATATACTTTCTTCAAATGTATTTAATTTTAAATATTAATTAACGTAAAGGTTTCAGCAGTAGTCAAGTTATTACTCGACTGGTTCAATTTATTAAACTTTTCTAGATCTGCTACTGTTGATTCCAACATTTATATACTTTTAATTGCTTCTCACTCACATTTCCCTTAACTAACCTCTGGGATTGCCAGTGGACGATGCTTAATATGAAAGCTTTGCCTTATGAAAAATTTGTGATAAGTGCATGTGAGCTTTACTATTTAAGAAGAATGATAGCGATGGGCAAACAGAGGATCTGGAAGAAGTCATTTGTACCCTACAGAGGTTAGAATAGTTGCGAAAAGGTATTCAAAATAACCAGGAACCTTGGTCAAAAGGTTCGAACAAGCCAGAACAGAAGTCTTCTGCTTCATTTTAGGAAATTATAAGATAAACAGATATACTTATTAGTTTGAGTCAGGTTAAGTACATATTTAATTTATTTTGATTGTGGATTATCAAAGATTTGAATAAACTGGTTGAAGATGTAAGTCTGATTCTTAATATGTCTCTCATTATTAATGTAGTGAATTCATTACAAATTCGGCAATTTCTTTAATTCATTTACACTGACGTTTGCTGTCCAGTTATTATTCTTCTTCATTTCCAACAGTACATAAAACACTTTGATGTAAGACAACTAAGTAATATTTTAAAATTCATTCAAATTCTACTTTAAAATAGATTTAAATTTCATAAAAAAGAAAAGTATGAATTTGACTTTTAAATGATTATCATCTCTATGCCAATTTCTAGATAGGGATTTCTAAGAAATTAGCTTTGGAAAAAAGTGCAATACATTTCTCAGTAATATAAATTTTTTAATTCTTTAAAAAAGCATTCTTCTGAGCGTGCTAGACGGCCAAATTTAGAATGACAGCCATGAATAGCAAAATTCAAAGCAAGGATATCCGTGAATTTTGAAAATCTGTATATTTTTAAAATTTCTAATGGGTTGCGGATAGGTGTTTTACCATTGCAGACCTACTATATTCCTCCGGAAGCTGGTATCTCTTTTTAATGCGGCACCATATAGGCGGATACCAATCGCCTCGGGTAATTTCGACTCCCAGTTTCATCCCCAGAGGGAAGCACTTGAGCTCTGACGATGCGAACCTGTTTTAGGATTTGATTTTGCCGAGAGCACCCAAGCCAAACAGACACTCTATGGATCTTTTACATGCCGTATAATCATACGACATGGCTGCTGTCGATTTTCTGCAACATGAAAATCCTCCGACTTGGGCCGGGGTCGAATCCACAAACTTAGATGCAGAAGGCCAGCGACAAACCAACCACGCTACCCAGCCAGGTAGTTTTGAAAATATAAGCAATTTAACAATAAAAATAATCTCAAGTTGTACATAATAGTTTTAATTCTAATCTGCAGAGCAGCAAACTGATTCTGACTAAAATTTTCTAAAATGATACAGCACAAATATTTTTCTTCATACGGTGTAATAAATATATTGTTTTTGATAGGTTTCGAACATTTAGAGCAAATATTCTAATATATCTTTTCAAAATACAGTGAAGATTCCTAAAAATTTTGAGAGAATAAATATTTGATGTATATACATGGAATATTAATTGCGTTTTTAAGATGCACTTAATAAAATTGTTTTAATAAGAGATAAATATTCTAATGTAAATAGGAATATATATCAAAAGTATATTTATCATCGAAGTTATCAAATTTAAAACTACGTGAAAGGAACGAAAGAAATGAAATGAAATAATTATATACATTGTATTTATTTTGCCGCGGAAATATCATAAACAAATATTGAAGGAAGGGGTAACACATAGCAGATTGGAGAATAAAACTGAGTAAATTTTAATATATTTTTATATTTTCCGAATAAAATACAAATACAATAGTCGAAAGATAAAGTTATGTTCAAACTAATACACTTCTTTCAAGAAGTGTATTAGAAGTGTCACACTTCTTTATTCTTACAAGATATGAACTAATACACTTCTTTCGCAATTTTGTATATATTTTTATTACAAACCGTAAATTAGAACAAAAACGGTATAAATGCAAATATTTCTAGAATTATTTTACTAGGAATAACAAAGCATAAGAACTTTAATACAATAAACGACGTTTGAAGTAAAATTATTCATAAAAGCAGTCAAAAGAAATATTTATACGAGCCAATCGGTTGAAAATATATAAATTGCGATATCTAAGATTTTAAAACATTTTAGTTGTAAGTATTCATGTTTCCAAATAGACGTGTTACGACTAAGGGCTCTGGTATTTACAACTTATACAAAAGGTAATTTTTTAAGTAACATATTCGGGAACTTTATTTTTAACGCATTCTGATTTTTGAAAAAAAATGGGAAACCGTTGCCCTTTTGATATTTTGCCAGGAAAAGTGAATGAAGTAATTTTGCTTGAATTCGCTAACGTCAATGAATAGAATCTATATGAAATGAATTTAAAGACGTTGCAGTTATATTTAAAAACTATTAACGAAATGATCGTTTAAGGTATCCGACTACGTTCGGAACCATGATTTTAAAAAGGAGCATAAATGGATAATTTTCAGGATATTTAGTGTCACTTAGATTAGAACTCCTGCATAAAATTGTTCTAAGGACATTTTGACAAAAAAAAATTATTTAATTACAAGATTTCGGCAAAAAATTAACTTAGAATAACTTTTTTTCAAAATGTTCTCCTTTTGTGAAAAATGCTTCTATTATAGTAATATTTTGCCTGTATATAGCTCAGACCTCTGTACAGAGACTCAACTATGATTTTTGAAAAATTCACATTATTTTTAGAGTTACAACCATTTGAAATAATTATCGGCGTTTTTTCTTAAAATTTCTCCCCTCTGTTGTCGTAAAACATGGATAAACCCAACTTCTAATTTATATATTTCAAAAATTCTAGTTGAGCCTCTGTACAGAGGTCTGAGATATAGACAGGCAAAATATTATTATAACATAAACATTTTTTACAAAAGGAGAATATTTTGAAAATAGATCATTCTATGTTCATTTTTTGTCAAAATATAGTAGTTAAATAATTTTTTATTGTAATACTATCCTTAAAACAATTTTATATACTTTTTCTAATCTAAGTGACACTAAATATTAATTATTATCCTTTTATACGCTTTTGCAAAATCACGGCTCCGAACGTAGTCGGATACCTTAATTCATAAAAAACACGCAAGTGTGCCACCTATTAAAGAATATAGATGAATAAAAATGTTTTTGAACAGTGGTACATTTGGTTAGTAAAAAAGTGGAACAAAATGTTTAAGCAACTATGAAATTAAGAAATTCACAATGAAGTCACAAATCAAAATAATGCAGTAAGTTTAGATTGGTTTGCGTTGCAACATAATACCACGATAAATATATGTAATACTTATTTTTAAATGCTTTGATGTAAATTATGTTGATTCCATGTGTTACCTGATTTTAAAGAACAAAGCGTAGTTTTTGAATGTAATAAAAATATTTATGGAAGTTCAACTTTTTTTTATTTAACTTTAAAATAAGTAATTTATTTCCTTTCTACATTTAAAAATCATCTCAGAAGAATATTTTCACCAGTATGTAACATTTGTTTTAGTTGTTAAATGATTCAATGGCCCATAATTTTTTTAGGAGTCATAATCTGTTGCGATAATCTTTTTCGTTTAATATAGTACATCATCAAAAATAGTGACAAAAATTGTCTAAAGTAATTATTTAAAAGGATATACATGGAAAAAACATTATATGTTTATTTTCTTATCAAGTACTTACTTTTTATATATTTTTATTAATAAGATATAATTCATTTTATAGAATTGACTCAAAAAGACACATGCATGGATGGGATTTGATATATTTATATCTTCTATAAAATTATAGAACATATGGAATATTCAAATGAGTTAAGATAAGAACAACCACTAAAGCAAAATTTCCAGAATAATGTTTGTAGAAACCGTGTTTACTCCGCATAATTTTTCCAGTTTTAATGGTACTGAAAATTGGGTGTGGTTAGAATCGAGGGCAAAACAATTTTGGATTGGGAAATTGAGTTTTCTTCCTTTCAAAGGGAAAAATGTAACCTTTCATTCTGGCCACTTGCATCGGTGATTTATCCCATTCCGCAATTTATCTCTAGTATCCATTCTATCCTAAACAACGTTGTCTGCACGCATTTAGGAAATTTTTTAAACGTTTTTTTAATCACCTAAACATCAAATGTATCAGTAATAGCATCAAGAGGAGTTCACTATGACGCAAGTATGAAAAGAGAGGCAATTTTATTTGCAGAAACAAACGAAAATACAGCAGCTGTCACTCAAAATTTGACACGTATGAAACAAATATACGTCGCTGGTGTAAATAAAATGATACGTTGTGTCAAGCGTTGAGCTGCGACACTACCGCTGCGGTTGCGGTAGAACGAAAAGGTACTTAATTTCCGGACACGCCCCTTGTAAGGGAGCGATGCACGTTAAATCTGTCTAGAGCACAAACGTCCCCCCGTTGGTGTGGTGTGGGAGCTAGAGAGGGGGCGCAAGCTCATGTGTCGTCCACGTCACTTGACCATGGTTCAAAATTACGAGGTCTATCGCCAAAAGACCTCGTGTAGATGAATAGTGCGACGTTAATATTCACTCACACACTCACTCACCCCGGACACACCTCGTACATTTAAATCTCTTCAAAGTTATCTATAGTTTGCAAAGTTCTATTTTTAATTAGTTTACTCAAACTTTTAAAAGGATATGTAATTATTTTTCTGTGATATATATAATTGGAAATGTTAAACACACTATTCGAACTGTTCCAAAAGCTTCAATAATTCATAATTATAGATCAAGTGAGTACAAAATTAGTGCTGCAATATATATATATATATATATATATATATATATATATATATATATATATATATATATATATATATATATATATATATATATATATATATATATATATATTATATATATATTATATTATATATATATATATATATATAAAAGACCCTGATAAAACAATGTCAGTTAATTAGCTTCATTGCATGCATTTTTCTTTCTCTGAACTTGTTTCTCTTAATTTTTTGTGAATGTTTTTAAGATAAAAAAAAAATTAAAACATGATTATTTCCCTGATAATAGTATTGGAATTATCTAAAATCATGATTGATCACATTAAAAAAAAAGGAAATTTTATTGATCATTGCTCAGTACAATCATTGATCATTAAATGTTGGAATATCTTAAAGTAGATGTTCTCCCAATTTTTTACACCAGATGGAACAGAGCTCATTTGAATTAGTGATGCAGAATGAAGCGGAAAACATAGCTGTTACTTTTGTTTAGATGAAAATTTTAAAGATATTTTATTCTCCAGTTATAAACTATAAAGATTACCTAAATAATTTAAAAAACGATGCTTTGATTTTTTAAAAATTGTACATTATCAACAGCTTCGTGAAAAATTTCTGAAATCTTTCAGATTCATTTCGTAAGAGCAGAAATAAGAATATAAGGAATTACGTTCGACAATTAAGGCCCTTTCGAGGATATTTCAAAACAAAAGATTAAAATGCTGTAAAACAAACAAAACTATGTCTCTCATTAAAACGGTGAATACTTATTTCTCTTACAGTTGTTTTTAAGTTTTCAAATACAACGATTTAATAATGAATATCTGAAAACAAATATTTTGAATTGAAAAATAAATACATCTATATATGTAGAAAGCGTAATAAATATTTTGTGGCTGTTGCACTAGCATACAATTACAGTTCTTAACAATCCACAGTAACAAATTTCTTTAAAATACAAGCAGGCGAGTCGTATAATTTCTAATTAACAAATGGAATAAAATAGTTCTTTTAGTTAAAAATTTTAATGGAACAGTATTCCCCTGATATCAACCGAAAGATAAATGAGAAACACAGAAGTTAATAAAAAAATAATCGAATATTATTAATTCTCGAGCTTTTAAAGTAGGCCGATGAAACCATCAAAATAAAGGATAATAATTTTTAAATTAATTTTTAATAATGGTTACGCAAACCAATAAATAAATAACATTTATTATGAGGTTGTTCGCAAAAATAATATCACAGAATATTTATTCTACAATTAAAATTTGGTTGGGTTAAATGTTACGGGGGTGTATTGCATATCGAAGAACTGTAAATTAAAATAATGTAAAATATAAGATCATAAGGGTAAATATGAATAAGGAGAATAGAAATACATATGAATTATTTATTGTGCTTGTTTAAAATTTACTATACTTTATAATAAATGGTATCAACAAATGAGCCGTTTTTTTAAACTGGTGTAAGTCCATTTTATATTATATGGAGATATTTACCACTTTCAAAGGAATTGTATTTGTAATTTTATTAAATATATAAATTTTTATATTGACAAAATGATGAAAGTTTTGGAAGAACACACATTTTGGGAAACTGTTCATACATAAAAAGCTCATAGCAAATTGCATTCAATGTTATGATCAAAATGTTATTTGTCAAAAATAGACTTACACACCACTTTAAAAAAAAATCCTTCTTAAATAAGTACTTGTTTCTTTTATGAACGATACATATTGCACACGTTTTAGTAATTTTTTGTTAAACGTATTATTTATCCTAGTAAAATTTAAATCTTATATTTGAAGAATTTCAAAACAGCACTCGTAATATTTTGCAATCTTCATCTTTTGTGCGTTATTTTTTTTTAAAAAAACTTCTTACGTTTTTTTTTCTTTTTGATTATTTTTCCATTTTTAAAATTAACGTAGTCTTTTACCAATAAACAAGTCGTAGCATTTTTTAGGCAACGAACATTATTTTAAAGAAAGGAAATTCTCGATTTGTTTGTAAAAGCATAAGAAATGTATCACATTATATTTTTATATTTATTTTAGTCTTTTATTTATATGTAAGTGTTGCACGAAAAATCTTCTGTTTTTTTTCAGTGTATTTAAAATAATCTTTTAGAGAAATGAATAATCTCATCGAGCAACATTTTATTTGTCCCATTATATATCCTTTTTATTTTTATGTACAATGAATACAAATACGCATAAACACGGAATTAATGTGTTCGTAGTTTTGAAAGAAATTACTTCATATACGTTCACTTTTTCATAAATTTAAATAAATTATCTAAAAAAAAGTTTTACGTATTTATTTTGTAAGGAATGTTATTTATCTTTCGAATTTAAATCAAAATATTGTTAATTGCAAATAGTTTCAGAAATAAGTTACAAGAAGAAATTTAAAAACAGTCTTATTTACTTAATACAAATGTTCTTTTACAATGTTCTCTTCTTACAAAATGTTTTTCTTTCCTTTCGATTACATTCCTTTATTAATAAGAATTTCATTAACGAAAATTTATTTATACAAACATATTCATATATTTACGTTTATTTTGTAAAGTATTTTTCAATAGAATTTGCAATGAAATAAAGGTTGCATGAGACTTTGTTAAGAACTGCAATGTTTTTATTTGGTAATTAAAAAAAAAGATCGTTGGAATGAGTTATTTTGCATTTATTGTAGAGAATATTTTTAAGTTGAATAAATACAAAAGAATGTTAAAAATGCTATCTAAAAATAAGGCAAAAAAAAAAAAATATTCTTTCTTAAAGGTTATTTTTGGAACACAAAGAAAACCCGTCTGTGTTTACTTTGGAATTGTAGCCGTTGAAAAATGATGTGAAATCAATACAAAATCCATAACATATTGGAGGAAATTTCTCGATACATTATTCTTTCCTGAAACAAGATCAATAGCCAGTAATAAAAGTTTTATCTCACGAGCCACCGTAAATATTGGTGTATTTTTCAAGGCTATTTTCCTTCAGATATGCTGTGATAAAGTATGGTTATTGCCTTTTGTAATAACTAAAGACATTTGGAAAAATATGCCTCGTATAAATTGTATTACATGTACCAGCTTGCATGTGAACGTGTTGAAAAGGTTTTGCAACCAATTTTAAAGTTTTTCGAAATCAAGAGGAATATTATCTTCAACGTTAGCTGTTATTATAGCCGGCTGGGTGGCGCGGTTGGTTTGCCGCTGGCCCTCTGCACCCAAGGTTGCGGGTTCGACCCTGGGTCAAAAGGGTGGATTTTCATGATTCAGAAAAACAACAGTGGCTATGTCGTATGATTATGTGGCATGTAAAAAATTTTAGAGAATTTACTTGGCTTGGATGCTATAGGCAAAACTAAATCCTATCACAGGTTTGCATCGTCAGAGCTCAGGTGCCTCCTTCTGGAGAGGAAACTGGTCGTTAAAATCACCTTAGGCGATTGGTATCCGTTTGTATGGTGCCGCATTAAAAAGAGATACTAGCTTCCGGGGAATGTACTAGGTCTGCAATGGTAAAACACTAATCTGCAGCCTATTAGAAATATTAATAATAATAAACGTTAGCTGTTATTGTAACCAATCATCGTTACACAGTACTTTTTATGTATTTTTTTCGAACAAGGAAAATCAGAATTAACAAATATAAAGATAGTATGAATTTTATGTTTAGAATTATACGAGGGTTGGGGCATAAGTCATGGCAACTAATTTTTCTCTTGTTGATATGTGAATGGATCACAAACGTATATGTGTCGTGTGGAAGTTCTGCAGGCAAAGTGTGTATATAGAACAATAGATAGATCTGTGATAGCTGGTAGTAGAGCAGCGAGGGCTGTGAAATCAGTCAGTTGGTGAGTGTCGTGTGAGATGGAAGTAACCCGTGTTGAGCAGAGCGCTTACATCAAAATAGCCACAGCCAAGGAAGAAATTCGCTCTGTGACTTTGATCTCATTCTCAAGATTAAGGAACCAATACGTGGTAGGCGGTTTGCAACACGAGAGAACATTGCTAATGCTGTGCGCCAACATGTGATCCGATTCACACATGGTGCGGCAAATGCTGAGGCAAATTCAGCGCTTTCCATATCGTTGGCAGCGTGTGGTGACAGTAGCAGGGAACTACATTGAGGATCTTTAGGCCCAGGTTTCTCATGTCAACTTTATGTATACTGTGTTGTCATTCTTTTACACAGTGAAGGCCATATTGCCCTGTATACTACCGTAATAAATTAGTGTGTTACAATATATCAGTGCGCTATTCATTGTCCACACATGTAGTTAACACCTTGTCCTTTCATTTGTATATGTCACATTTTCCAACCGGACTGGTATCTTCAAAAAAAAAAAGTTGTTATGACTTTTGTCCCAACTCTCGTATATTAAGCCGGTGTACCATTTATTTCTTTTAAAACACACAGAATATACAAATATTCGTTTCTGCAAAAGATGTGGGTTACTTATATCAATGATTTCCAAATGAGTACATTATACCCTCTATATATACATACAATCAAAATCAAATTATTTTCTTATTTTAAACAGTGTACTTACAGTCAGTACAAACAAGTGCATATTTGCAGTTTCTGTTCTAACACTCTTCCCATCCCACAGAGGGTCTCCAATGGACAATCCCCTACTTAGAGGAACAGCGAGGTAGTGGACCAAAAGGGGACACAGGGAATGAGAGTGGTTTGAAAGAGAGAGAATGACTTTTTTTGAGTTGAGGTGTAGACCACACACTTGACCAATGCATAGTTTTGTTTCAGAAATAGAGTTTTTATTCAGTCCAATGATAAATTCTGCTTTAGAGCCGATTGTGAACTTAGTGTATTGTAAACAACAAACTGTTATCCTATAAGAGTATAGACATACATTAAAATTTTATATTTTGAATTAGAATTTAATTTGAGTAACGTGTTGCAATTTGTTATCGAATGTTCAGAGGTATCTTTCCCACACCCCAAGGCTTAATTTTTCATGTTGGTGTGCGTGTGCGCTTTAAAGTCGGTCCATTTACGATGTTGAGATCCTCAGATGTTTGTGAAACTGGCACAGCGACCAATGAGAGAATTTTATTCTCACATAAACGATCCAGCACTTTCAATTGATCGCCTATTTCTTTGTTGCACCCCAAGCAATGACACCCACATGGGTGAAGTTTGAGGGTTCAAACCTCTCTCATAGACCAACAGATTTTTAATTTTAGCTTAAAAATTACATGTTTGGATACACGTTCTCTGTGTACCTATTTGAAAATATTACTTTGCTTACCCACTGGAGTAAATGTTCCTTATTTTTGTATACCACTGCGTGAGTAACTTTAACAACTACTATAATGAATTTTTACTTTTCTAGCATGTTCCAAAGAAACGGAAGTAGGAATTTTTTTTATTTATGATTAATTTATCAGGAGGTTGCTTAAGCAGTCTGTTCTTAAATTCATGATTATTTTTATTTAGTCATATTAAAGAGAAGCAAGATTATGTTAGTCTGCTATTGTTTAGAGATGAAATAATAGATTGATTTAAAAAATTAAATTCTCCCAAACATTGCTGAGAATAAAGTTTGATTATGAAAGAAAGTTATATAAATCACAGTGTATGTAATGCAGTTTTTTTTGTTATGTATGTAAATATGTTTCTTTGTCCCATAATTCTATTTGCATTTATTTTATGTGTGAACTTATTTTATACGCATTCTATTTATCTGTTTACTTGAATAGAGGGACATTCAAATATCTGACAATAGTTTTTTCTGCCTGCATTGGAAGTATCTGGTAATAGGTTTTTTTGTATTTTTTTGTATTTGTAGTTCGAATCTCTCGGAATTAAGATAAATAGGTAGAAATTCTATTCTTGTGTTTGTGGAACTTAAGGGGACATGGTACGATTTAAGCAAAAATTTTAATTTAAGGATTTTTAAAATTTTTTTGATTGCCTCCTATGTGTGTATACTATGTAAAACAGATTTTGTGCTAAAAGTTTCATAAAAAGTTAGCCATTTAATTTTTTAAGGAAAAACCTTAATATTTGGGAAGTGATTTTAAAGTGCTACTCCTCCTACAAAAATTTACGTACACGCATGAAATTTGATTTACAAATACGTCCAACTATGTATAACAAAAATTGGTACGGGTTTTGTGATAACACGTTTGGTATTTTTATTATAATTCTTTGTATGAATGCTTATTGAAAATTCCTTAAAAAATTTGCAAATTCTAACTTCAATTATTTTTAAAAAAATAAGTATTGCTTTGATTCAAAAATGCATACCAACTTTTGTTACATGCACTATTAACAATAGGTAAAAAAAATTCAAAGCATTAGGCTCAATAGAAAAAAAAGCCTTAGCATTTTAAATGAAGACAAACTAGTTATTTTACCTTTCTGAGATAAGTCAGTTTAAAGTTTTGAATTGCCATAGGGATGTAAATAAAAATGAATGTAAAAGCTATCATAATTCTGCATTTTTTAAGTTTAGAGTTTTCAACTTTTGTGAGGTTATAGAAAAGTATATAAAGAATAATTTAGGTTAGAAAAATTGGATTTGATTTTTTGACCGATTTTTGTCAATTGAATCGTACTGTGTCTCTTAATATCTTGAATGCTGCTCTATTCAATGTTATTTGTTTTCATGTGATTCAACTGTAATAACTGTGAACATATTCCAGTGTATTGTGTATTAATAAATCACTTAAAATGTCGACATTTGTGTTCCAAATATTGTGGTTACAAGTTTCTTATAGTCTTTATATTAAAATTAAACCTCGATTTTATACATAAAGTCTTTTAACCCTTTCGTGGGCTTTTGAAAAATTACTATATCATCTACATGATCTTACAAAATACAACTGTAAAAGGCTCAAAACCCATCATAATGTATTGGAATTGCTATTATAAAGATGGGAAGACTGATTTCCTCTTTTAGTTTTGTGTTACTACCCATAATCCAGCGATTGTGACATCTGTAAATCGGACAGAAAAAGATGATGCTAAAGAAAAAGTACCTTGTCAAAAAGTTGTCGCTGAATATAACGATGTCATGGGATGAGTTGATCGCTTCGATCAAAGAAAAGAAATATACCAAATAAGATCAGTAAAGTGGTAATATCGTATCTTTTATTTTCTTATTGACCTTACCATCATAAATAGTTTCATATTGAGGCAAGTGAAAAAAGAAACAGAAGTTCAGACCAGTTAACATTTCGTATAGCATTAGCTCGCCAGCTAATAGATAAATATTCCTCAAGAAAATAGAAAGGACGTCCTTCTAGCATCCAAGCAAAGAAGAGTGTAGTTCTGGATCATGTGCGCTTAGCCAGTGTGGGAAATCATACGCCAGAGATGGTTTCCAACTATAGACGATGTAGGAAATGTAGCAGAAAAGGACAAGAAAAAGAGGAACCGCTACATGTGTACAGAATGTGATATCCTCTTGTGCATTTCAACATGCTTCTCATCTTTTCATGGCAAATAATCACTATAAAATTTAATTTTCTTTATGACGGTGAAGGGTTCCTTGAGAAGTATTCTTCCCACCCCTAAAATTCAAATGCAAACATAAAATTCGGTGCAATGAAATATATTTCCTTAAATGGTATTGTTTAACTGTTAATAAAACATAAAAAAAATGCTAGAAATTCAGAATAGAAATAAATAGCCCACGAAACGGTTAATTTAATTAAAGTTAAAATTTTTCCACGGATAAAAAGCTATTTGCAAAACATTTCAATTTAATTTTACATGATTGGTGATCCTTTGATTCTTCAAGTATAGTTTTGCGATATTCCTTTCCAACATACACATAAATCCTAGAAATATAAGTATCTTGATAGTCAATAGTGAGGATTAAAGTTACTTCTCCAATTGGATTGGATTCTACGACTTTCTTTTTTTGATAAGATTTGATTGATTAAGATAGTAGGATATTTCAAACTAATTTCCTTCAAGATTAGGCTAAAAAATCAATTAGAATATTTTACAAACTTTTACATTGTATTAAAATTTTTTTTCCTTGGTAAAATAAACATATTATATTGATTTGATAGATAAGAATTGAAATGTTATGCGTTCATTAAATTATTGCCGATATTTTATTAAAAATCCATTTTACTTTTTAACTATTATGTGAGTCTGTACAATTAAATTCGAAATGTGTTGAGTTTCTACGTTGAATTCTGTATGAGAATGAAGCATGTAATAGCTTTCTGAACTATATCCTGCTTTTCTGCTCCGAAAAGAAAAAGAAACACATTTAGAATTAATCCTCCTAAGACACGGAAAAGGGAAATTACTGTAATTGCCTTCTTCATAAAAATAATTTCATTTCCGTCATATCTCAAAATGTTAGGAAAATCAATTTTAGCTTTAATTAGTTAATTTCAGGAAGAAAAAGAATTATATATATTACTGAGCATATCAAAGTTGCATTTAAACTTTGATAATGCAGTAAAAATTAAAGGTATTGGGAAATAAGTAGTTAATAAGCTGAAATAAAATTTTAAAGCATTTTTTAAAAATTGTAATTAAAAAAATTACTATTGGAATTATAAGTGGGTAGAAATTTTTATAAGAAAATATAAAAAAATGCTAATATGAATTCGTAATGATTTGTAATATTTAAATACAAATATTTCTCATCTTTTTATTTATTATTTGCACTTGAATTCAGGAATAAGCTGTATATTAACAACAATTAAAGAATAAAATAACACTCAATTGTGATATATATATATATGTGTGTAATACTTAATTATATTATTAGTAATGCATTTTGTAGATAGTCATGACAAGAAAATATTCATGTCAAAAAACGAATTTGTAAACGTACAGTGAAATATGTTAACTCGATCAAATAACTCGAATAGACAAAATATCGGTTAACACGAAATAATACAACGGACCCAACAAATTACAATGTATTTTCATGCATTTTTTTTCTCTTAACACGAAACAATTTCTCATCTAGGAGGACGGAAAATACCAGCCAAGAAGGCCTCGATTTAATAGGTGTATGATAATAAAGAGTGGTGTGGGGGTTTCTCATGTTTTGTAGATAGGAGGCTAACTTGACTTTGAAATACTTTCTAAATAGCCTGTGACACAAGCCAAATCGGTGACGAGTACATTGCAGTGTGAGTAAAAATCGGTGAGTTTAGTTGCTTTTTTTTCTCTTTAGAAGAATTTTCTTAATAGCACAATAGCAAAGAGCTTAGGGGAAAAGCAAACTTTTATTTCGCTTAAAGTGAAGATGGAGCTTCTTAAGGCTGTTGATCAAAAACAGAAGAGGAAAACGGAAATCTGTAACGATTTTGGTACTGCTAATGAACGTTTTTATTTCAATGAATTTTATTAAATACATGCACATATACATTTCTATGTAAATGAAATGTACTCTAATAAACTTAATTTTGTTAAATATATGTTGTTTTTTTTGCAATATTCTATAACACGAAAAAATCTTTCAGTACCCTCAGTTTCGTGTTAAACGATTTTCACTGTATTTTAAGATCCATTATACACCCTTTCTTAACATGTTCAGATCGGGAAAAGAGACAGAAAAATTCCCATTTCCTCTGAGTAGGGAATTAAAGTAGGGGAAAATATAGGATGTCATAATAATCATGAGGTAAATGAAGGGGTTTGTGCAGGTGGCTTTAGGGGAAAACAGCGGCACGTAATCGCTGATAGATGCATCTGTAAGCTATTATGATAATTCTTTATCTAGGATTAAGGAATAAATCATAACACAGGTTCATCTTTTTAACATAGGAAATTAAACTGGATTGGCGTTCAGAAAAATGATATTCGTATATAAAATACACAGGAAAAATATATAAGATTAGAATCTAGATTAATATTAATGTTTATATAAATATATGAAGATTATATGTTTTTAGATTAATAAATATGTGAGGTTGTTACACACATCTATATATATGTATAACTATGTGTGTTCATGTTTTCCTTTCTATATATATGTATGATGGCCTTATCATTTGATGGCTTTTGAGCATTGCAAAAATTTTGTTGTGAATTTTCTTAAATTATGATAATATGAAATTTCAGTTGATAAAATCAATTTCACAAATTCTAATCACAATAGAAGCAAATTTAAAATATAAACATAATACGAATTGAGGAGCAAGTGAAGTCCTAAATATCCCGAACAAAACCTGAGTTTTGAGTAAAGCTCTTTTGGAATATATAAAGTGAAATTTAATCAGAAATTTAAAAATAAAACAATAATAACTGAAACAAAACTCAATGTTATTTCAGTAAAATATAGTACTCTATAGATAATATATTTTTAACCACTGATAAATTATTTTTAAACCGGTTTTATGATGATTAATGTTAAAAGAATGTGATAAAAGTCCAATCTACAACACTATGTTTTTATTTAATAAAGAGTATAAGTTTTTTTTTCTAAAAAAATATGAATATAATATAGTTAATTTAATTAGAAAAACCTCAATCAATGTGAAGTAAAATGGAACCGTTCTCTTCACGCATGCTCGAAGAGAGAGAGAGAGCTATAAAACTAAGGTGACCAGCCGTCCTCCTTTAATAGGTCCTGTCCTTCCTCGAAAATTCTCCTCCTAGTTGTCCTCCTTTTCAATATTTTAAAACTGATCTGTTAATCTCTGTATTCAGAAATGAACCAAACATGTTTCCAAACAACCAACAAATATCATAGGAAATAACAATTTTCAATGGTGTTCTTTAACATCATCGGAAGTAAATTGCGTTGAGTTTTTATCGAAAAAAAATGTCTGATATTAAAATTGCTGACGATTGTCTGTTTGAAGAAATTGGAAGACTGAATGTATATTTAAACTATAATAAATTGAAATAAGTGGAACATAAACATGCTGAAATTGATAAAAGATTGGTGGATTATTTTAACCATTTCAAAAATGAGCACATTCCATATAAAAATTTAGTTATTCTCTTTGAATTTACGTTGCGATTTGGTAATTTTGGGACAAGTGAGAAATCAAGATTGAGTGTTAATATTTTAGCTGCAGTACTTGCAGTAAAGATGAAGGATATTTTTTGATCCGAAATTTCCGATATATTAGAAAATAATATATTGACAAACAAAAAAATTCATTCAATGAGAAAATACTCGTTAAAGCAAATAATTAAAAGGGATGTAAGCATAATTAGCGTATTTTTGTTTGAATTAATATTTCTTCCTTCTTTTCATTGTAAAAAAACTGGTCACCTTAATAAAAACGCTTGTTCGAACTCTAATCCGAGTCCGAGGTTTCATGTAGACCCCCAAATAATTATCTTACTTATTACGTCATATAGTTGTAAATACATAATATTGGTTAATGTGTAATAAATACAAGAACAAATGAAATGCCTCTGGAGTGAATCTCTATAAGAGCAGTAATTTCCTGAGTTTGTACATACATATACGAATGAATGATTTACAAAATATAAAATTCAAATAATTAGAAATCAAAAAACAATTTCTTAAATGGTAACAGCGTAACTCTGATAACTTTAAATACAAAAACTAATACTACAGAAATTGAAGTAGCATTGGGAGTCAGGAAATTTCGTAAGTCAATTACACATTTAACTACTCAGCAGAGCCCAAATAAAAGTTATTAATTATTTAGAAACCGATGACAAAGAACAATAATAAACTTAAGGTAATTGTTCAAGTTCAATACAAAAAAGTACGAGAAAAAGCATAAAAAAGTTTCGGAAGTATTTTGTTCCATTATTCAGATATAATCCCTAATCATATTACACATCATGTTAGGAAATCTAAAGGTGCAAGAATAAATAATTCATCATCGTATTAATTATATCAACAATGTGCACTTTGTTTATACTAATAGGAATATTTTAACACTATTAGCAAAGAGATTTGTCCAGGCTACTGGCTCAGAAGTTTTGTTTAGGAAAGGCTAATGTTATCTTTGAAATACAAGCAAAAAACGGAAGCTTAGCTAAAAATAAATACGAGCAACAACACAATATCAATGTCATGTTTTATCTTTTTATAATGTGTTGAGAAATTCAAAATACCGTCTGGACATCTGAATCAACAGTCTTGGTTTTGCCAGCCATTATTCTTCGTACTGTAACTATATGACTGTTGCTGTACGCACGTAAGTATAATTACAAGAAATATAATTACTTATATGAAAAATCATTAACTTTTTGATAATTTTAATTTTCAATTTTTTATTAAGTAAAAATTAAATAAAACAATTCTTTACGAAAATTTTTCCCCCAAATTTAACTTTAACCATAAGAGGAATATTTCTTATCTATCATTAAAACTCTGAATCTAGATGTATTAAAAACTTTTTTTTTTCCCAAAATTATTTAATTGTTTTTACCTTTTAGGTTTTTTAACTTAAAAGGGCGATAAAAATTTTTTAAAAATCAAAATTCATTTCCCCAAAAATTTTTTAACCCTAAGGAAAGGAAAAAAAAGAAATCATTACACCATCTCTTTTATGAAAAAAAAAAATTATATTTCGTCTGCTGTAATTTCAATAAGTGGATTAAATTTAATTAAAATGATTAATTTAATTAAAATACAAGAGTTTTCCGTTGTGCTTCGAACGCGCAAGAAAGATCAAACTGAAATACTACGTAAATTTTTGTTCAAATTTTCAACAACACTTGGGATTTTTTTAAAATTTTTTAAATAAAATTAAGATTATGTGCCTACAAAGAATTTTTTTAACAATTCCCTTAAAACCCGTTAACTTGAATTGCAGTTTTAAAATACCAAATGATTTAATAGAAAAAAAAATTTGTGTAAAATAATGGGGTTTTTTTAAAATTTTCCTAAATTTTTTAATACTCGTAGGTTATGGTAAGTTACAGTTTTAAATTTTTCTTAAAAATGTTTAAATATTGAATAAATTTAAAAATCAAAACCACTTTTTCCATTTTTACTTGTTTAACAATAATTTGTAAAGCAAAAATATATAATTTTCAGATTCTTATTAATAAATTCAAAAAGATATGAAACAAAAAATAAACGAATAAAAAAAAGAATAAACTTTAAAATTTTAAAAAATATCACCCTTTTTAAAAAGTTAGTATCGATTTCCTTGCCAGATTTAATATTCAAATGTCCCAATAAAATTTTCCTTATGGCACTGGTGTAAAACCCACAAAAAAAACAACTAAAAAATTGGGCTTAATTAAAATGTTCTAATAAGGAAGCTAGGTTAATTAATGGCGGGATGAGGAATAACAAACGCCCCGAAGTTGTTTTGGGGTTGATGCTTTCAAAAATGAGTGGGGAAATTTTAAAAAAGAAATTTCCCAAAAAAAGAAGGTTTTTAAAAAAAAAATATTTTCTGGATGATTTTTTAATTTTTGGTTTCGCGGGAATATTTTAAGAAAAATTTTAACAGCCTGTAATGACGGAAGTGAATTTGATGTGGTAAATTTTGTTGTTCCATCTTGACTTAGATCGAGTTGACTTTAGACATAACTAACTCGACAGATTATTAGTTTTGTGTGTACGTAAAAGACTTAATATATATTATAACATTTATAATTAAAAAGCTAAGTTAGCGTTGTTAAGGCTATAAAAAATACTTATTAACTCCTTTTTTTTAACAAAAAAAAATATTTTACTTTTAGCCTTTTCCCTTTTTCAGTTTCTATGAATTTAAAAAAGGATTTTTAAAAAATAAAGTTAAGAATTCTTTATCTAATTGCTTGTTTTTTAATGTTAACTTTATTCAGCCGAAAAACATGAAGATTATTTAAAATAGTGTATTGTTAAACAAATCTATCATATAAATGTGATGCCACGTTTTTTTGTAACATAGAAAATTAATTGATTGTTTATTTTAACAGACACTTAAAATCTAAAATTCATATAATTACGTAAATCTATCAGATAATTATAATTCCATCATTTCTATAATATGGAGCTCAAATTACTTCTGTAATATTAATCCCTTATTCCGAGGTCCGTGTTGTTCAATTCCAAATAAATATTTTTTTTTCCATCATTTTATTTACAAACCAAACCACATAACATGCAGAACAACAGTGGACAGACTTTTCCAGGGTATGGGCTATTTCTAAATTTTTCACGGTATTTCGGTCTACCCAGTGGCATAGGTGTGGTGTGGTCTACAACAGGGTGTCAAACTCGCGGCCCACAGCGAGCATTTTTGCTGCTCTGTCAATATATTGGCCCACAATAATGTGTAATAAAATATCAAAATTTTTCCTAAAATAGGTAAGATAGTAACAGAAAAGAGATGTCTAGAGTGTCAGGATGTACATATTAAATTTCTCTTGTTCTTTTATATAGGTTTTTTTTTTAATGTATTATTTGAAATAAACCTACGTTTCTATGAATTTTTATTTTCTTTGCGGCCTATCTTAAGTTAAACCTTGTTTATTTAGCCCAAGTCAGGCTTTGAGTTTGACACTCTGGGTTTACAATATTTATTACAATAATAAATACGGAATATGTACTTACATACATAACTAAAATAAAACATTCACTCTTTTAAAACCGAGTTCAAAGTAAAACGCAAGATACAAGCTTAATAATAATAGCCATAAATACAATAATATCAAAGGATGCATTTATTATCAAGCAATTCAAAATATACTAAAAATAAAACATTTTTATCTTAAACAGCTCGCGTAGTTATAGTCAGTAGAAAAGACTTAGTCTGCACATCTTGGAATATTTCGGTATATACACTGCTGGCCACCGTAAATGCACCACCCTGAAGGAAGCATGCAAATAACATGAAATTTACAACATGTATTAGCGGAGGTGAGATATGCAAATGAAAAAAAACAGCGCAGACCCCTTCACGCGCCCTTGGCGCCACCTAAAAAGCGCAATTTGGCTTGAGATTTCCCATTTCAAGTGGAAAGGTTTTTTGGGTTTTTCAAAAAAGATGTTATATCTCGTGAAAACAGCGATCAGCTTTTTTATAAGTACGGTTGACAGAGGAAGGATAGTGGGCCCACCGAGATTGTGGATTATCTTTCAGGGAAATCGGTAGTCGTGTTGGGCGAAACCAAACAACTGTAATGCGGATATGTGACCGTTAAGCAGGGGGGTATGACGGACCAAAAGGGTCGATCGCATCCACCTTTAGTCACCCACTTCACGTGAGGAAGGCAAAGCGCATGGCAGTGACGGATCGCCGTCACATACGAACCATAGCACAGCACTTTATCTGTAACGCATCATTCGTGCTGCGCGTACCATTCGACGCCTTTTCAGAGACTGGTTGCCCCCCCAAAAGTCCATTGCTTGCTACCTTTTGACGCAGACCCCCAGACGTCCCGCCGCAAATGGTGCGATGAAAGAAGGGTGTGGGGGGAGAATGGAATAAGTTTTTTACCGAAGTCAGCATCTGTCTGCAACACCACGATGGTCGGATTCGACCCCGGGACACCTGGAGAGAGGATTTCCGGAAAACCCCACACGTCCTGCACCGGGTATTATGGATGGGGCGGATTGATATCACTCGCACTCCTCTAGTACCATTGCCGGTACTTTAAACAGCCAGGCTACACTCCGGGGGGGGAGCCAGTTGTCCTTCCTTACCTCAGGGTTGGGAAAAGCCCTATTTTTAACAGATAATGCGCGACCCACGTGGCACACATTGTCCCAAAATTCTTCGTCAATCACCGAGAATTGCTTTCCCGGGCCGGGTCGCTCTCCGGATCTTTGCCGATAGAAAACATGTGGTCCATATTACCAACGATTGACCCAGTTTAACCCCGCCGCCAAACCAGATCAAGGGGAACGTGTGGAAGCTGGCTGTGTCCCAAGAACACATCCAAAGTCTTTGTGAATGCCGAGGCGGTGGCAGCGGTGATGTCCAACAATGGCGGGTACCCGGGGCCCCATTCTGGCAGGAACCACACTTCACAGAAGTCTATAATTTAATCATTTGATACTTGGTCCCTGTTATCTACAAAAAAAATTTTTTTTGGGTTCTTTGTCTTTTCTTTTGGGGTTAAATTTTGGTCCAGCAGGGAATTTAAATGTTAATCTTGGGGTTATCCCCAAAAAGCCTTTTTTCCACCGGTCGATCCCACGACTTAATGCCCCCCTTTATATGAACAACCAAAAAATAAACATAACATCAGACGATAACGAAAAATACAGCAATCGATTGACTAAAAATAATCGTTGTCACAGTGCTAAACGAAAAAAATTAATTCATTCTTTTTTTTCATTGAATTTTTCCTGAAAAGGGAAAATGCCTTAAAATTTTTTTTGTGGGTAATTGAT